>VYXB01002949.1:162539-174811 GCA_013397135.1 Pachyramphus minor | reverse complement strand
CTAATCCCTGCTCGTTCCTGCCTGCACCTGCCGGCCCCCTCTGCCTGCCCTTGCCTGCTCCTGCGTTTGCCCTTGCGTCCTCCTGCCCATCCCCCTGCTGTCCCCCTTCCGTCTCCACCTGTCCCCGGCCCCGTTCCCCGCTCTCCCGCCTTCCCCTGCCCCTTCCCCGTCACGACCACCCTCCGGCAGGGTGCCCCGGGGCAGAGGGTCGGTGCCCGCAGTGCCCCCCAGCCCACCGCGAATCTGCAGGAAGGAGGGTGGGCTCTGCAGGCAAGAGCCGAACCGGGGCTGATCCCCAGGCTGAGGGGATGGGACCCCCAGGTACGGGACCCCTGGGGACTGGACCCCCTGTGCTACCCGCGGTCTGAGCCCGAGAGTCCCTCTGCTCCATGCCGAGGATGCTCTGGGGCACGAGTGCAGAGGGACCGTGATGGAGGTGGTGACCCCCGTCCTGGGAAGTACCCTGCGTTTTTCCCCGTTGGAGAGGCAATGTCCTGGAATGCATCCTATGCCAGGAGATGCTCCCCTGCTCCTAGTTGGTGACTAAGGAGTCCCTCTGTGCTGCCCATTGGGGTCTGGATCTATTTGAGGCCAAGTCCTAGAAGACATGGCTGGCAGGAGAAGCAGGTCCTGGGCAGGCTATGTGCCTGACTGTAGTGTTGGGATGCTGGGGGCAAGAGCTGAGGCCATCCCAGCCTGGAGTAGAAGTAAGGAGGGCACAGGGCTGGGGCTCTGTCCTGCTCTAGAGGGCACGAGCTCTGTGCGAATGCTGAGGCTCAGAACTGTTCCCTTGGGCAGTGGTGGATGCCTGCTCTGGACCCACACTCTGACCAGGGTGTGTGTGCTGGATGGAGGTTCAGCAGCCTAAGGAGTACACAGAGGCCCTATCCTGCAGGAGCTGCCCAGTCCCTGTCTTTCCTTCTATCCTAGACAAACCACCCCCATTCCATGGGGTGTCCTGAGTGGTGTTACTCTGCCTGACAGAGCCTGGCACAATTGTCATGTCCAGCAGCAGCACCCAGCCCTGGGCACTTGAGCTGTGGGGCTTCCCATGCTGTGTTGGCACCAGCTCTGGGGTTGGATCCTGGCTCCTGTGGGATGTTTTACTCAGCAGCACAGTTGGCATTCAGCCTGCCTGGCTGGGCCCTGACACGGTGCTGGGCCCTGGGGTCTCTGCCCTACCACGCATGGGGCAGTGGCCCCAGCCCTGAAGGTCCTGCAGGGACCGGAGGAGCCTTGCAGGGAGCCAGGCCTCAGCGCCCCAGTGGCCCAGGCATGGCTAGGCTGGCGTGTGGGCAGGATACTGCCCTGGCTCAGAGCACTGCAAGGGTCCTGGCCACAGTATGTGGCAGAGCCCAGCCACCATCCTCTCTAACCTGATTTCTGTCTCTTTCTACCCGCAGGGAGTAAAACCCAAGGTGTGGTGCAAGGTGTAACCTCAGGTATGGTCCCCTCTGTCTCCCCGCTGCTGTACCCCTCTGGCCCTGAGAGCGTGGCCGCACTAACGAGATCAGAGGCTAATTGAGGGGCTGATGTCACTCTGCTAAAGCCTCTTATGTAACGGGGCCCGCAACCGAGGATTTGCAGCAGTGGCTCACACTCTCTGCCCAGCTGCAGAGCAGTGTCCCGGCCCCCTCCCCTCCCAAGCGCTGGGGCAGGGAAGTGGGAAGAGCCTGATCCTGTCCAGCGACTCCCCACCAGCTCCCCCTGGGTGGTGCAGGGCATGAAGTCGCAGCTGGGCTCCCCTCCCTGGCATGGCGGGGTGGGGGGGGGCACTAATGGGCACCCCTGGCTCTTGCAGTGGCTGAGAAAGCAAAGGAGCAGGCGTCCCAGCTCGGTGAAGCAGCGTTCTCTGGTGCGGGCAACATCGCGGCGGCCACCGGGCTGGTGAAGAAAGAGGAGTTTCCTGCGGATCTGAAGGTGAGACCCCCTGGGTGCTGCGGGGAGGCGGGAATGTGCCCAGGTTTGGTGGGGAGCCCCTTGGCTTCTCGCCAGTCCTGGGGGAGGGACCCTGAGAGTGCCCAGGTGCCCTGCCTGTGCCCAGGGCAGGAGGGCATCGTGGCCCCGAGCGTGCGTGGCCGCGTGTGCGGGGCGTGTGGACGTGTGCATGCGTGGGCCCCGCCATGGCGGCCGGCGGCGCAGGCCTGCGGCGCGTCGCTCCGGCGGCTGCGAGGTGACCTGACAGCTGCGGGAGGGGCAACGGGTTCCAGCTCGCCGCCCCATGAGCTGTTGGCTTCCAGCTTAGCCCAAAATAGCATCAGCTGAAGAAATGAGGCCACCGCCGCCACCGTTGCTGTGCGGCGGGATCGGCTGCCCCCCTTTCCCTCCTGCCAGCCCCGGGGAGGGGTTACCCAGCACCGCCCTCCCCTGACAGGGATGCAGGATGCTCCTGCAGCACTGCCAGCCCCTGGAGCTTGAGAGGGCCTGCACGGTGCCAGTACCCGTTGCCTGCCTGGGGAGAAGCACAGGGATGTGCACACATGGCCCCTGGTCCCATGGACCTGTACATGTCACCTTCCAGCTAAGCAGGCTGCTGTGTGCCCAGGGTGCCACTGATTCCCTCCATGTGGAGCCCCCTGTATGCTGGGTGCATTGCTGGTTTGGCAGGGGCAGGGTGGGTGGGCACCACGTGGGGGACTGTGTGCATGGGACTGACCCCCTGGCTCACTCCCAGGCAGAGGAGGTGGCCCAGGAGGCTGCGGAGGAGCCGCTGGTCGAGCCGCTGCTGGAGCCAGAGGGGGAGAACTACGAGGAGCCCCCGCAGGTGAGGGGATAGGGTGGCAGGGTGGGCACAGGGCACTGTGGAGGGCACAGTGTGACAGTGTTCACAGCACTGGTGGCCACCACTGTCTGGAGCAAAGATGGCATGGGGCTGGGGGAAAGAGGGGCTCTGTGCCCCACCTGAGCTCTCTCGCTGACTCTTTCTTTACCCATCCCACAGGAGGAATACCAGGAATACGAGCCAGAGGCATAATGGACCCCCATCCTTGCCTCTTCCACCAGCAGCACAACGAACCGCCAGTAGCCCCCTGCTCCTCTCCAGCTGGCCCCGGCCGGTGCCTGTGTGCCAGGGAGGAGCAGGGGTGCCTCTGCCCCGTTCGCTCACGAGTTCTTCCTCCAGTTCCGTTCCAAGGGACCGTGTCCGTGTCTCCATAACATGTCTAGCAGTGAGAAAAACCCGCTGTGTCCAAGCCCCCGAGCCCCGGCGCGTGCCCGAGCCGTGGGTGCTGCCCGCAGGGGCTGGTGTGTGTGCGTGTGTGCGTGTGTGTGTCCATGAAGCCCGGGTTTATGGTTCTGTATCCCTCCCAGCGCCATAAACCCCGGCTGCGTCCCGGCGTGTCTGTGTCTGTACAAAGCATGTTTACCTGCTCGCGGGCTGCTGTACATTTCGCTTGCACGCGTGTCCCCGTGGTTCTGCTCTGGTCATCGTGGAACTATTTTTTTTTTTTTATACATATATCTCTCTCTATCTATGGGTGGACGGGTCTTTTGCCTTTGTGAACCCTTGGCGCCCAAGCCCGCTCCCCAGCCTGCTGGGTGGTGACGGTGCCTGCGCCCCCCTCCCCGAGGTCCCATAGTGCCGACGCTGTGTTGTGACGTGGCATGGATATTCCCCCGTCGCTGGATGTGCAATACGAGGGCAGCTGCCAGTGACACAGCTGTCCCCGTGTCCGTGAATAAAGCCAACTCTTGTCTGTAGCCCCCTGGTCCTGGTTGTGGGGTCCCTGGGGAGGGGAGTGGCCCTGTCCTTTGGTGGTAGTTTTAGGTAGTTTTGGGAAGAGGAATGGGGCTGGCAGTGGGGGAGTGACTGAGGCAGGTCTTCACAAGGACAAGGTGCCTTTCTGTCTTCTGGCTGCTGTGTCAGCGGCAGGTCACTGTGCCCTGGGCCTCCAGCCAGGCTCTGGCTGAGACTTGGGGTGCAGGCAGCATCCCTATGCCAGCTGCCTCTCTGCAGGGCTTTGCATCTGCAGGTGAAGGCAGGGGGCTCTGTGAGGCTGAGGACCACAAGCCAGGATGAGGCTAGACACCGCCCTGGGCTCCAGAACTGGTTTCCCCCTTCCTACCCTCTCAAGGGGTCAGGGATGTGGCTGGCACCCACAGCTCACTCAGCTGCACTGTGACCACCTGAAGGGCAGGTGGATGTCACACACTGCTAAGGGATGTCCACCATGGCAGGGGGTCCTGTGCCCACCCCAGAGCACAGTCCTTAGGCCTTCAGCTCCCCTGGGGCAGGACCACCAACCCAGCCTAGTTCCCCAGCCAGCCTCCAGCTCCTTGACCGCAGCACAGGCTGGGGTGAGGGGCTGGGCTGAGTCTCCCTGACACGAATATCAGATTAGATCCCCCACCCGTGCTGGCTCACCAGCTTTGCCAGCAAGGAGCGAAGCTGCAGCAGTCAGCACGGGCACACAACAGGTTTGCTGATGCCTGCAAATCCCCACCCTGCTCTGCTCCCTGTGCCTGTGCTGGTTGCAGCAGTGCTTGTAGCACCCATCATGTGTTATTAGAAGGACTGAGAGAGCTCTTTGGGGTCTGGCTGTTCCCTGGGCTGTCCCCTCCCGTGGAGCTAATTGCATTTTTTTTCTTCCCTTGTCCAATTCTGCCATCCATAGGCAAGCGGACCCAAACCAGCATCAGCATGGCTTCCCTCAGTGCCACAGGGGCTGTAAAGACGCTGGGGCAGAGAAGGTCTGGGGGAAGACAGCTCACTGCCCAGGAGAGCTGGGAGCCAGAGAGCAGAGAGAGAACTTGATCAAACCAACCCTTTATAGACAGCAGGGTGCAGCATGAAGTGTCCTGGGCACCCCCTGCACAGCAGGATTGTGATCCTCACCAGGGCAGCTCTGGCAGGTGCTGTGTCAGTAGGTACAGCTGACCTCGTGTACATGATGAACACCTGCTCCAGGGTCTCTGTCCAGACCTTGGTTGTACCTTGCAGTCATGGGCGTAGTTTTCTAGACAAAGAGAAAGGAGAGCTGTGATGCCGGTGTCTGCTGGAGGGGTCTGGGGACAAGGTGGGGCAGAGATCACTGTGAGGAGGGTGCAGGCAGTGCCAAAAGTACAAGCATCAGGCACAAGACCCGCCCACCCAGCGCTGCACCCCGGGCTCATCTAAGCAATCCTGGAAAAGGGGCACGCGGGAAGAGAGAGAGGAACAGGGACCCAGCAGCAACAAGGAACACTGCTCAGCACAAGGCTTTATACAAAATGCATGAAGCTAGTCCTGGGAAGATGAACCCAGGCCTTGTGCTGGCCTTTCAGGAGTGGTGATGGGGTGCTATGGCTGGGTACCCCCCTCAAATACAGCCCAAAGCCTCTTCAGTGAGGCAAGGGCCCCAAAGCAGGGGTGGTGAGGCAAAGAGCCCTCAGATACCTTGGCTGACTGCTCTATGGTGTAGGACAGTCCTAAATACAGTGGTGGTGGTAAGCTGGTTTTTGTAGCAGTGTCCTGCTTTGCTCACTGTTTTCTGCTGCCCACGATTTTCAGTGCCAACACCGTGACACCCAGTACCTTTGAGAACATCATCTCCTCTGCTCTGGGGGAAGGTCTGATACAGCAAGGAAGACTGAGGATGTAGAAGAGCTGCCCAAGGTCACCCCAACGATCCTTGCTCCGTGCCAGCAAAGGGAAGGGCTTGGGCTTTCCTTCCCCCTAAATTATGTGATCTGCCACCTCTGCCTCATGCTCCATCCCTCCAGCACAGCGGGCAAGATGTCAGTGCGGTGATGTGGCACCTCCCTGAGGTGCTGAATTCCTAAAGCCAAGGATTGGCTGCGTTGCTGCCACTCGCACACCCACACGGGGTCTGTCGGGAGTGTGTGGCACAACTGGTCTGTACCTTTGCTTGCACCAGCGTGTGTTCTCCCTCCTGAGCTGATTCTCAACAGTGGTAGGGATGAGGATGTTGCAGCACACCTCCAGGATGCTGCTATCACAGGGATCTGCTTTTGGGAAGCCAGCTATGGTGCTGTGGCCTTGAAATGAGCAGGACAGTCCTGCTGGTCCCAGCCCAGCTATGTGGAGCACTGCCCTCAGAGTTGGGCTCTGCAGGACACAAGGGGCAGCCACATTCTGTGGGTGTTTCAGAGACAGGCACTGACCACCACCCCTTTAAGAACAGGAATTGGGATGACTGGGCTCAATTCACCTGCTTGTAGTCTTCTAGTGCCTTGGGATTGATCCTTCTGGGATTGTAAATGGCTCTGTCTGTGAGCCCCACACAGATGCAGCAGGTTGTGCAGGTGTACAGTCCACTTTGCCAAAGCTCTAAAGTGACACGGAGCAGAGATGGTGTGGGGAGAGGAAAATTATGGGAACAGACACTGAATCTGACCCTCTGTGCTGGCAACAGCCCCCTCTCAGGAGTCTGAGCTGAGAAGCACAAATGAAAACCCCAGTGTGACCGTTCTTGGTGAATGTTTCGGCTAGATGGAGACTGAGGATAGGACCTGGCAGGGCAGAGATCTCCTTGGCCAATGAGAGGGTTGTGAAAGGCAGGGCCTATGGGATAAGGGCTTCCAGCTCATCTTCCAGCTCAGCCTGTCTTCATCACCTTCAGAGCTCCCAGTTGTGGTGTTCCAAGCACAGCGTGCTGTTCAGTTCCTAAGAACTGATCCCGATAGAACACAGACCCAGTGAGAAACACAGTCCCTTGGTGGGCATCACACAGCATCCAGGCACAATCCTGCACCTCACATGGATGGGGTGTGATCAGCGGCCATGCCATCAGCGCAGGGCAGGGCCATGGGAGAGTGCAATTCTTACGAGGACAGAGGCTCTGCACTGTCTGCCCCAAAGCACTTACCAGCTTGAAACAGCTCCTAAAAGCAACACTGACACTGCAAAACCAGCCCCAAACCTCAGCAAAACTATACACACAGTAGCTGAGGAACTTCAGCTATCTTGTTCTCTGCCACATCAGTGAAGCATACAGATGTGTGGAAAGGAAAGAGATGAGCAAAGGCAGGGCTATTCCTGAGGCCACTGTGGGCAGCAGCTCAAGGTTCAGCCTCAGTTCAAAGGGTTCTCCTCAGGGCAAGGAGCTGATTTGGAGAGCAAGGTCTTGGAGGGAAACACAGAGTTGCAGCTGCAGGCAGGACTTCAGCTGTGCGACTTCCAGTTTATTCCACCCTGGCAGAGAGTAATGGCCTCAGGAATGGGCAGCTGCAGGCACTGGATCGGGGCAGCAGTGCCTGGCCAAGAGCAGGAGCTCCTGGAGTTACAGCAGGGGGAAGCACCTCACCACAGTTGTGAGCTGGACCTGGGCTGAAGAAAGGGAGGGAAGGTCCTTCGTGGGAGGAGAGGTCTGTACCCTCAGGGTCCACTGAGCTCTCAGGCTCAAACTGGCACTGTGAGAGCTTACCTTGTACCCCAATGTGTGGGTGCAGGTATCTGCTATTCAGGACATCTCTCACTCCACAGTACTGACATCAGTGGCCAGCACGTCAATCCCAGGCCTTGTGGAGGTAGAAAAGTGTGTCATATCCATTGATTGCTGTGCTCCAACCAAAGCATGTGTGCAGCCAACTGATTTCCATGGGCTGGTTATGGCCTTGGGCACACAGAGGAGTCCCCTGACCAACGTGTGGTGCTGCCCATACCCCAGGGCCTCCCCAGCTTCCCTCAGGTATGAATGGCTTTGGTTTTCACGAGGTCTTTGCCATGTCCCTTTCCAAGAGGGAATGTAGATGTCTTTGCCTTGTGACCAGCACCTACTGAGCTCTCTATCACATGCTGAGGCAGAAGAAACTTTCACGTCCTCCCTGAGTCTGAGCAGGCCAGCAGGAATGGAGGATAAAGCTCAGTGAGTCCCCTGTCCAGCAGTAGGACCAGCCTGAGGGTCCCTCTACTCCAAATTCACATTGCAGGCAGAGCAGAGTGGTGAAGGGACAGCAGAGCACTGGGGCACTGACAGGCAGTGGTGGAATGGCAACCTCTCTGCTTGCTTGGCCAGGTGGCCGCTGCCTGCTCCCCTAACTGCAGGTAAACACTGTTTACAGAGCTGGGATAAAACTCTCACCTACAAACACCTTCTTGGCCTTTTCTGCAGTAAAATGCCTCATTATTTTCTCCAGCTCTTGTTCCTGTGCAAGAAAAACAAAACACAGTTGTTACTGCAGGCCCCAGGAAAAATCACAGAGCCACAGTACAGCATCCGGCAGCTGCCCTGCCCTGCCTGATGACTCCAGGGAGTTTATTCACAGCAGCTGGGGACCTTGGATCAGAAAAAAAGAGATATGTGAACTCCTGCTCCCTTTGCTCACTGCCCTTCCAAGCTCTTGATGATTCACCCCTTCCCCCAGCACAGCAGGCAGTGGCAGGAGAATCCCGACACCTTCAGGCTCCTTCAGCTTGTCTCCAGCCAGATGTACAGACCCATAAAACAGAGTTCACCCCCATCTCCCCGCCCTGAGCTGCTTTTCACAGTCTCTGGGCGAGTGTTACTCACTACAAACATCTCCCCCCACTCATCAGAGCGCATCGCTGTGATACGCACGGAGAGGGAGGGCTGTGCAAATGGAGCGTGAGTTATGGGCTGTCGGCAGGGAAACGAGAGGCCTGAACTCACCGAGTATTTCCTTGGATTGATCCTCACACCCACCATGGCAAGACCAAAAGGAACATCTGGAAAAGACCGGGTAGGGCAGACAGATGTTCTCTGCTGGCTCACCTGCTCCCCAGAGGAAGTGACCACGGCAATTGTGACCTTGTTGGTGGCAAGGGGCTACCGCTCCCCCACACCACACATGGCTCCCCCAGTAATGCTGTGTGGCCTCTGCAGAGTGGAGATGAAGGCAGGACAGGATACGCACCCTGAATCTCTCACAAATGCCACCAGCCAGAGCTGAATCCATGACAACCCAGGCACAGTGACTGCATCGGAGAGGCACAATGCTTGACACTTCCTGATTAACATGAACATTCTGGGCTGCCAGTGGCATGTTCTATAGTGAGACACATCAGTGCCCAGAGAAACATCCTGCACTTCCAAAGCCCTTCTGATTTTCACAGCATCTAATGAGCTTTTCTGTCTCATAGCCCCATCCCAGTGTCCAAGTCACCATGTACTTTAAGTTCCCCTTGTACTTACCCACTACGGTGCATTTTTGTGTTGTTAATGCAGCCAGGGCTTTCACTTCATCAACATGGATTGATCTGCTGAAATGAACCCCTGGGAAAGGAGAGAGAAGAAATGAAGAGCCCCTGCCTTTCTACCACAAAGGCACAGAGGCACTGTGGGAAAGGCTTTGACTCTTCTGAAACAGCAGCATCTAGTCACAGTAGATGATTTCACTGATGATCAGAGAGCAGAAGCATCTCTAATATGGAGACAGGCTGGGAGGATTGGGTCTGTTCAGCCTGGAGAAGAGAAGATTACACAGAGCCATTAGAGCCCCTTCCAGTACCTGAAGGGGCTCCAAGAGAGCTGGAAAGGGACTTTGGACAAGGAGTGATAGAGGGAATGACTTTAAACTGAAGAGGTCAAGCTTGAATTTGATATTAGGAAGAAATTCTTTACTTCTTTACTTCACCACCCTTTACTACTAAAGGGTGGTGAGACACTGGAACAGGTTGCCCAGAGACATAGTGGCTGCCTCATCCCTGGAAGTGTTCAAGGCCAGGTTGGATGGGGCTTGGAGTAACTTGTTCTGGTGGAAGGTGTCCCTACCCTGTGGCAGGGGGTTTGAAATTGGATTATCTTTAAGGTCCCTTCCAACACAAATCATTCCATGATTCTATGATTCTTTGAGTTGGTTCTTTCTCAGAGGTTCCCCTCATCCTCTGCTGAGAGGCTGGACATGTGACTGGGCTGTTTCCCACCCAGCTCTGGTTGATTGATGCCATGCTCAGGCACAGAGCTCATGTGTCTCAGTGACACAGGAGCAGCTGGTAGGGCTGGGTCTCCCTGTGCCTCTGTCCTTGCCTCTGCCCCCAGATGGCCCTGGGGCCATATCCGTGTCTGTATCCAGGAGTATCCTGGATGATGTGCTTGGCCACCAGGCTATGGTGCCCTGGACACAATGTCCTCCCACTCCACAGGCCTAAGGCAGTGGCTGTGTTTTGGGGCATCTGGGACAGAGGGTGCTGGCAGGGATCAGATACCCACCCTCCCCCCGCCCAGCATGTCCACACCAAGGTGGCTGGGAAAACAATGGTATTTTTAGGGTGCTTGGTGCTTTTGGATCTCCAGCTGATGTCCCCATCATCACAAGGCGCTCGAAGCTCTGGACATGTTGAGGGTCCTCCTGCTGGTGCCATGACCCACGGGATAGCATGAAGGCAGAGCTGGAAGCCTGATGCCCCCAGGCACCCCCTGCCTCAGCCATTTGCCAGCGCTCCACCAGCCCCGGTACCGGCACCTCTGCCCGCCGATACCGTGGGCAGCCGTGCGTGAAGGTGACGTGGCTGCGAGCGGCCGCGGGAAACCCACCAGGGCAGCGCGGGAGGAGTCGCATTCCCAGCCAGACCCTGCCAGCCGTGTTCCACAGCTCCCTGGCACAACGGGGCAGTGGGGAGACGAACGCGGGGGAGCCCAGCCCGGGCTGATCCGTGCACCGGGCGCGTGTGTCTGTTCGCTCCGGCGTGTGCGGGCGCCGGCGGCTGCGGGGGAGCCCGGTGTGCGTTCACGTGGCGCTGCCCGTGCGGCGTGGGAGGTGGGCCATGGCGCCCGGGGAGGGGGTGCCGTGCTACCTGCGCCAGCACCCCCTCCGCGGAGGGAGAACGCGCTTTTCAGGCAGCTGCCTGGCTCCTCCCGAGCCGGCAGCGCGGGAGTGCGTTGCCAAGGCAATGGGGACCATCTTACTCATCCTCCTCGCTATTGTTCTCCTGCCAGCCCCGAAGTGCCCGGGCGGGGAGAGGAGGAGGAGGAGGCAGCCAGCCTGGGACGAAGGCTGCCTGTGGGGAGTGGAGGATGCTCGCCACGACCACCCCCACTCCGTGCCAGCCCTGGTGGGACGAGGTCATGCAGGATGGCAAGATGCTGATGGGGATGGGGAGAGCCGCTGCCGGTGGAGCTGACAGCAGCAGGTGGAAGCAAATGGCAGCAGGATGTGACCCCGCAGCCTTCTGCCTGTGGCAAAATCCCAGCCAGGGACCAGGGGTTGTTTGTCTCCTCCTCTACAGGGACTTGTCCCAGTCCATGGTGTCCCTTGGATGGGATTGGGTCTGGTTCTTGTGCCCAAGATTGGGTCTAATCCCACACAGGGCAGCACAGGATGTAAGCCCATACCTATGCCCCACACACCGTTCCCACTTTGCTGTGACTGGGCCCAGTCGATGCTACAGAACTGGGACCAGCACCCAGGACTGAGGGTGGGGACAAACACCTAGAGGAGGGGACACGATTGGTGCAGTGATACATCCCCAACTCAGTCACTCCAGCCATCTATTGGGGTGCCCAACACTGACATGGAGGTGCCTCACTATGCCCCAGGGAGAGAGAATTAAATTTTATTTAATTTCCATATCCCGCCTCCCTATTTTTAGCCTTCAGGGTTTTGTTCCAGCCTGGCTGTTTACTGAAAGCAGCATTTCCAACCTCCCTTGTCTCCAAGCAACCAGGTGTGCCAGCTTCCCTAGAACCAGCTTTACCCTATAGATCTATAGGGCCGGGGAACAGGTGCTAACGTTAACCACAGGATGGGGAACACCCTCTAGCCTTAACACATGCACCCCTAGGCCCTATAGATCTATTGTTTCTGTCTGTGTTGACATCCCGGGTCACGGAGAGGATTCTGATCCTATAGGGTGATGAGGGGCACGGGGATACTTGGGGGGATGCTGGAGGGTTTTAGGGAGGATGCAGGGATGCCAGCGAGGCGAGCAGGCCGCCTTCCCCCCCGCAGCGCGAGCGGGAGTGCGTGGGAAGGAGTTAGACAAAGCCTGAGCCCGGGAGCAGAGGCAAGCGCTGCCGGGAGCGAGACGGGGCCGTTCTTCCCTCCCCATCCTCCCCCACCCTCGGGCGAGGGGTACGCGGGAACCCACCTCCATCCCGCCGCGGTGGCACGTTGTCCTGGTCCCTCGGGCTAATTGGGGTGCAGCCCCCTCCCCGGTGATGCCCGGGAGGGAAGCGGCCGTCTCCATTACCAGGTAGGAGGGGGACTGTGCTCAGTGTCGCTGTGACCCCCTGCCCATGGGACCTACCCTAAGGGTTGGGGACCCCCTGAAGCGGCCGGTCCCGACTATATGTCCTGCTGTGCCCGGGTGCAACGCGGGGTGCCGGGGTGCTCGCCCCTGGGACACACGGGACGTTGATGCTTTGGGTGCCGGG
>VYXB01002949.1:146124-162205 GCA_013397135.1 Pachyramphus minor | reverse complement strand
GTGCGGGTGTGCCCGTGGCCATGTGCTGGCGTGTGCGTGCCCGTGCGTGTGCACACGCGTGTGCCAGGGGCTCGCAGCTCCTCCGCGGAGCATCAGTGCCGGGCACGGCTCCACAGCGGGAGCGGGATGCTGTCGAGGCAGCTCGAGGTGCAGGCGGCACGACCCCGCGGGGATCGGGGTGCTGCTTGGGAACGTGCAGACGGGGCGGGGGTCGTCGCCTCCGGGCCCGGCTCTGCTGGGAGGGGTCTGTGCCTGCCTGGTTCCTGCTCCTCCTGCCTGCCGTCTCCCTTTGTGGGGACTCGCTCGTCTCCGGATGTGTCCACTCGGCTCTGCCCTCTCCAGGACCCGCGAGTGGCCATGTCCAGAGGCGTGGAATGCCCCACGGCTGCGGGATGCATGTGCTCCCAGCTCCGCAGGGGCTCACTGGCACTGGCAGAGCTGGAGGGGCCCTGGAAAGCTCGTGGCTTCCCACCCTACTTCTGCCCCATGGGTCCAGGAAGGATTAGGGGAGAGTTGGGTGAGACGGGACTGTGTTCCCCTCATGTGTGGCACGTCCGGGAGCTCAGTCACCCTCAGCATGGCATGTGGATGCTGAGCTGGGGGTTCCCGTGGCTGGGGACATACGTCACTCTCAGCTCTGGAGACCTTGCTCGCTGCAAGTAGAGGGAAGAGCTTGGGCTGCCCCATGCTTCTGCCCTGCCCTGCAGCCCCTCTTGGACCCTGAACCCAGCTTGCTCTCACACTCTGCTGCACCCAGCTCCCCACTGATAGGTGGGGGCTGCCAAGCCCCCATGGGTTCTCAGCCTGGTGTCCAGGGCTGAACTTCAGCTGCCGCTCTCTCCACAGGGGTGTCTGCACCGTGTCCCCCACTCTGACAGCCACAGCAGCGCCTGGATCCTGCACCTGGTCCAGCTGTGCTGGGAGAAGGCTGACTTTTACGGTAGGCAGCCAACACCATTCATCCCTTCCCGTATAGCCAGGCATTGGGTGCCACCACACAGGCTGTGCCAGGGAACAGTGAGTGCTCTGGGCGGCCTCCCAACCTGTTGTCATGGGCAGCACGGAGATAAACAGTCAGCAGTTGTGGTGGACTGGGGGTCCATTTGCTGCTCCCTCCTCACTGCCCCACCCTCTCTCTTGCAGATCCACGGCAGGACTAGCATGGGAGAAGCCTTCCCTGGGCATGGGCAGTGCTAAGGAGCCTGAGGGGCTGCAGGTGCTGAGTCGCCAGGCTGGGGCCGAGGACACCTGCGACCCCAGTGCCACCTCCCCCGGCTGCTCACCGGCAGGTGAGTGCCTGCCTGGCTCCGGTTGTGCCACGGGAGCCCGTGCCATGAGGACCTGCTGCGTGGCTGAGTCAGAGGCCCAGGGCACCACATCGGGCTCAGCAGCAGAGAAGAAGGTGCCATCACCGACGGGACCAGCTGCCATCACGCTCCTCCAGGACACCAGCACAGCGCAGAGCGTGGCAGTAGCAACAGCGAGCTGTGGGGGACCAAGTGGCACTGCCCCTGCCTGTGGTGCCACAGGGATGGGGGTTCCCAATGCCCAGAAGGAGAACGCAGCCCCCACTTCCCCCTTGCCTGATCCCTGCCTCAAGGCAACCAACAAGGACGTGGGAAGTGTGCCAGCTCCTGCCAAACATGTCGCGTTTGTTGAGCCCACCGCAGGCACCGGGACAGCTGAGCTGCCAAGCCAGGAGCAGCCTCAGGGTGGCACAGGGACATCCCTGGGTGCTGCACCCCAGCTGAATAGCAGTGAGGCTCTCAAGCATCCTCCAGGAGGCACAGCAGACCCCCCGAGCACCAGCACTGTGGGGAGCGGGGGCCAAAGCGAGACAGAACCAAGCTCCACCACCCTGGGCCAGGGCAAAGCCGAACGGAGCTCAGCCCAGGGTGTGGATGCTGGGAGGAGCCAGCAGCCCCAAACAGCCAAGCAGCTCTGTGAGTCCTACTCCTTTGAGGTGACCCCCCCACAGGACGCTGGGACACAGGATATGGGGACGCAAGTGGACAGCCGTGCATCCTTGGTGTCAGTGGCCTTGAGCCCCATGAGCCCCCCGGGCGGGGCTGCTGCCTTCACCTTCCCCAAGAGAGAGATGGGCTCTGCAGCACCACGCCTGGAGCCCTCCAAGAAGGATGCAGAGATGCAGGTGTCCATGCCCGTGGAGACGCGCTCAGTGGCCACTGGGCCAATGACGCCAGTGGCCAAGTCCCCACAGACCTCATATCCTGAGGTGCAGGTGAAGGGGACGGTGGTGGAGGTGGTGGAGGAGGCTCCGGAACCCATCCGGGAGGTGAGCTGGGATGAAAAGGGGATGACGTGGGAGGTGTATGGGGCCTCCATGGAGGTGGAGGTGCTGGGCATGGCCATCCAGAAGCACCTGGAGAAGCAGATCGAGGAGCACGGGCGGCAGGTGGTGGTGACCCCACAGAGCACCCGCACCGGCTCCGTCAAGGGAGGCCCCCGCAAAGGTGAGGCCAAGAGGCAGCCCAGTGTCTTTCGGGCTCTGCTGCAAAACGTCCGGCGGCCCCGGTGCTGCTCCCGCACCGGCCCCGCCATGGAATGAGTCACTGCCCATGCTGGCAGGGTGGGGGTGTCACGGGGCTTCTCTGGGCAAGTGAAGATGGGTCCCTATCCCTACCCCAGTGTGTGGGGCTCCTGGGCTGAGGAAGGTGGTGATGGAGCACTGCATGCTGGGGCAGGGTATCTCCTTTGCTGGGGTCCCTCCTGCCAGCCTGGGGTCCTCCCATGAGTGTAGCCCCATGGAGGTGCCCCAGAACGTGAGGCTGGTGCCCTGTCTCTGTATTTGGTGGCTTTTTTCAGCACGAGGAAGCACGTGGCTCCTTCCAGATGGAGGCAGCTGCTCCCGTGCATCTCCTGCCTGTGGCACAGGTCTGGAGATGACTCAGGGTGGGTGCTTCTGACTCCCATGAGCTCTGGCACCCCAGGCAGCAGCATCACTTCTCATGCTGGAGAGACGCTGGTGCATCACCCTGCCATTGCTTTGTGTGCCCAGGGGTTGGCCATGCTCTGACCAGTCCATGGCCATGCATGTGCGGGTCCACACGGCTGCCCAGGGCAGGCACCAGCCCCTCAACAGCCCTGTCACCTCTGCCCCACCGCTGTGTCATGGGTGCCCTGGAGCTGGGAGGATGTGGCCACGTAGGGCACTGTGACATCTCAAATGGGAGAGACTGAGGCCAACCATGCCTGTGATGAAGAGCTGCTCATCCCTGTCGCCGTGGCTGGAAGCAGCTGGAGAGTCTGTCCCCATGGCTCCCTTGCTTGACCTGCCTGGAAGTGACCATCAGAGCCCAGGGCATATCCTCACCACGGCTGGTGGTGGAAATGAAGCTGCCCTGCTGCCAGGCCCATCCAGCTGCCCTGGTGGTGCCAGAGATGCCCCACATGCTGGGGACATGGGCACTTGTCTCTGTGTGGGTTCCTTCAGCCCCACTGGCTGCTCTTCTCCGACAGCAGCTGGGGATGCAACGACTGCAAAGCGCTGCCACTTTTTACAGCTGGGGTTTTACAGGCTGGGGGGAGGGGGGCTTTTATTCAACTGTGTTTGCATTTTTGGAGCTTTTTAAGAGATACTTTCAGCCGTGTGTGTATCCTGCCTAGAGCCATGTCTTTCCCGGTGGCCTGCGGGGCTGAGACCCTCTTTTCAAACACTGTTCCTACATGGCTTGTGCTCTGCTGGGCTGAAGAGCATTTGGAGTGAAGAGTCAGTCTGCACCCCTGTGGCTGGGTCAACATCCCTGTGGCTAGCAGCACCACGGTGTCCTGCTGAGACACAGGTCCTGGTCCCCCCAGCCTGGCCCTGTACCAAGGACCAGCTCCACAGTGCTGCAGCACCTGATGGGCAGGAGGCTGCTTGGGGATGCTTGAGAAGCTGCACCATCCCCCCTGAGCAAAGGTGCAGGAGGACTCAAGGTGCCAGGGATCACCAGCGCAGTCTTTTGCCCTCATTAAGGGTCAAGTCTTGCCCCTCCAAACCCACATTGTACATCCTGGACTTGGTTTTGTTCCTGGGGGGCTGCAAAAGTTTTGCTGAAGTGCCAGCTGGCAGCCACGGCCATGGCAAGTGCCCACTCCATGCCACGGTGCTCACCAGGATCTGGCTCTGCTCAGTGCCTTGGGCTGTGGGAGTGGTGCCATGGCCATGCCAGGAAGACCAGGAACCCTGGGGTATCCCACCCTACCCCAGTCTGTGCCCACTTCCAGCCCTGCACTGCCAAGCTGTGGCACACCAGCGCTGCAGCTTCATCACCTATTTTCTTCTTTTTTTCCTCTTCATTTCTTTTGGGGAGGGTGGGGGGGGGAGGAAGGGGTGGGAGGACCAATCTGTCAATATGGATGTTGGGTAATAAAACCTTACACAAATCTCTGCATGGGGCTGCCTGCACCTCCCTCTCCTGGGGCTGAGAGGGGCCAGTGGGGCAGTCTGGGGAAGGGTCCTGGGGATAAGAAGCCAGGCTGGGCCCCACAGCACCACTCACTTCCCCTCTGGCACCAGACTGGCACAAAACCAGCATTTCATGCTGGGAGAGATGACTCCAAGCTGACTGAGCCCCCCAGGCAGATGGGTTGATGGCCACACAACACCATGACCTCTCTGGAACAGGTTTATTGCCAGACACTGAACACATCATCACCAAAGCAGCTGCCTGAGTCCTGCTCTGGCCCTGCTGCACCCTGTGAGCCTGCTCACAAGTCTGTGGTGGTGAAGGTGGTGTTGATGTACACTGTTTTGGTCGGCTCCTTCAGGTTCAGGGCGGCCACCAGCACCTCCTTGTCAGTGGGGTCTGTTGGCCGCATTTTGACCTGCTGCAAGAGGAGAGCAAGGTCAGAGGGGATGGGGGACAGAGAGGGAGAGGGACACTTGTCCTTCCCAGGAGCCAAGGGCTGACCAGGGAGCATGCAGAGGAAGGGGCACAAGGGGTCCATGAGCCTGAAGACCACAGCAGAGAGAAGGGGATGCTGATTGCTCTTGTCAGGTCTCCTTAGCACTGGCAGCTCTTTGCACACTTACCTTGACCTCAAAGTCATCATCAGCGGGTGCATTTACTGTGTTTTCATCCAGGGAATTCATGCTGTGGAGAGTGGAAGGTGGGGATAGAAGAGGACCCAGAAGCAGTATGTCTCCAGGCACTGGAGAAGTGGGGATATAGGGTGATGTCCTTGTGGCCTTCGGGACTTGCCCACAGAGCTCACCTGGTCACAGAGATGGAGTCCTCATGGAAGCCGAGGTCGTGTGAGGGATCAAGTGGGTGGTTCAGTATGGGGTTGGCCCTGGTCAGGGATGGGTGGCAGGTGAGTACTGTCCCGTGGGACTGTGAGGTCAGCCCGGGCCAGTTGTGTCCCCCAGGCAGGAATGGGTGTGACAGCGAGCCATGCAAGCTGCTGGGTGTGGGCACATGCCTGGGCTCTTCCCTCCTGCTGCAGGGAGCCCCCCACTCACCCCTCGGCATTGTACTGGTTGGTCCCAGGAATGCCGGCTCCCTGCTGTGCTGTGACAGGATTGAACGTGGTGGCCACCTTCAGAGCCTTCATCGCATTCAGCTTCCTCTTGTAGCTGCAAAGCCCAGGGATGGGGTGGGTGAGAGGGGCAGGGGGAGCTGGGCCGTGGGATGGGGTGGGCAGGAGCAGGATGGAGAGTAGGGATGGGTCTGGGGGTGCTGGTGAGGATGGGGGTGGTGGTGGGAGGCAGGAGGGGGTGCAGGCAGTGCAGTACCTCCTTGTGGTGAGAACCAAGACCAGGGTCATGATGAGTATGAAGATGAGCAGGAACGCTGCCAACCCTGCGATGATGCCGATCAGCTCTGTCTCCCTGGTGGGCTTTGTCACCTCCCCGGGGCCCTGGCACAGAGGAGGGGTGAGGGCATACTCCCAGGCAGTGGAACCCAACTTCCAGCCCCACCTGGGGTTGGTGCCCTCTCCCCATGCCCCTTGCCCAGCCCCACTCACGATAACAGCCAGGCCCAGTTTCACCAGCTCAGCCAAGCCCAGCGGGTCAGACTGAATGAGTCTGCCAAGGAAAGTGGAGGTATGAGTGGCTGGGCCAGGCCAGGCACATGGCAATGCCTGTGCACAGCCCCTGGCACTCACATGCTCAGCTGGTTGACATCCAGGGCAGTGCCATTGCTGTACACGAAGTAAGCCTCCATCACTGCCTTGGCTTCCACCCTGCAGGATCAGAGAGATGGGGTAGTGGGGTGCCAGGGTGCAGGGTCACCCCAGGGTGACCCCCGAAATGCCACCACCATGTCTTTTTCCCCACCACCACTCACTGGGTGTCACGGGTGTTCTCCATGGATCGGATTGCCACCACATAAACTGCTGCCTTGGTCACGGTGGTCAGGGCCCTAGGAGCAGGAGACATGGAGGGAAGCTGGGCCAGGTGTCCTGCTGTTCTGCTTACGGGCATGGGAAGCAGCTGGACCCCCTGCAGTCCCCTCCTCTGGTGGGGACCTGCCTGCCCCATCCCCTTCACAGTCCGTGAAGCTGTGAGACATGACCAGTGGGCACTGGCCCGAATGTCCATGCTTCCAACTGCACAGCTGTGCACCCCCAGCCCCAGCCTGGCACCCCTTACAATTTGATACTTTCGGAGTTACTCTGGACTTCTTCCACCGTTGACACGAACTGGAGGCGAACGCGGTAGCTGTTATCCACTGTGAAGATCTGCGTGCGGAGAGCAAGGGGTGAGCAGGGCTGGGCAGGGCACAGGGTGTCCCAGGATTGGGGGCGGGGGTGAACTCACATTTAGCACAGTCTGTGCGGAGTGCACTGGTACCTCGCCGTCCCGAGCCTCCACCGTCACCTGGTACTGCCCCTTCAGTGACTCATCGAGGTTGCTGGCCACCCTGTGAGGACAGGGACATCAGCAATCCTGCTGGGCTGC
The DNA here is from genome assembly GCA_013397135.1 of Pachyramphus minor. Classification (NCBI taxonomy): domain Eukaryota; kingdom Metazoa; phylum Chordata; class Aves; order Passeriformes; family Tyrannidae; genus Pachyramphus; species Pachyramphus minor. The sequence continues at coordinate 155,295 of VYXB01002949.1, read as the reverse complement.
ACAGGATGTCCCCAGTGATGGCACTGCCATCCTTCAAGCTCCATCTTGCCTCCATGTCCAGGGCAGGACCCCAGGATGGCTTTGTCCCCTTTCCAGCCTGTGCTGGCCCTGCAGCGGGCAGGAGCTGAGCCACATCCCCCAACCCGAGCCCAGACCCATGGCCTCACTGGATGCTCCCGATGTAAACCCCCTGGTCGAGCGTCGTCACCACCCTGAAGAGGTTCTCGAAGGGCCGGCTGACCCCGTTGTCCTCCAAGAGCACCACACTGACAATTGAGAAGGTGATGGTTCCCCCCAGCCCCGAGTCAGCGTCTGTGGCCTGCAGGGACAGAGGGTGGCAGGAGCACAGGTGGAAATGGCCACCACATGGCCCGAGTGGGGATAGGTAAGCAAGGCTCAACAGACTGACAGGCACATGCAAGCAGCTCCTCACCTTCACAGTAGCCACTTGCAGGTCCACAGGGGAGATTTCAGGAACAACCACTGCCCAGGACAGACAGAGGGATGGTGCAGTCATGCTGGTGTGAAGCCAGACTTGCTGCAGACCCCATGCCCACACAGCCCTGCAGCTCCAAGCACCCCCCAATGCCCTTGGTCCCACAGCCTTCATGGAAAACACTGAGTAATCCCAGCCTGATCCCTGCACCACTCACAGCCCTGCCCCAGGGTGGGGGAAGGTCATTGCTGCCAGTGGGTATAGTGAGGAGCCCATGGGATGAACCACCCCGACTGCTCACCAAAGGTCTCAGAGATGGCCTGGAAGACTGGTGTGTTGTCATTCACGTCAGTAATGAGGATCCTCAGGGTTTCTGCAAATGTCCCAAAAACAGAGATCCAATCACCAACAGAGCAGCCCTGCAGCACCCTCCTCTGCTTTCCTCAGGAGCCCTTAATTCCCAGCAGGCTCAGGTTCCTGCAGCAGGGATCAAGAGAGATGGGGACACCCTCCGCCATCACCAAACTGTCCAGCTCCTGTCCTTCTCCCCACAACTTCTCCTGGGAGGTAGGAGGGGCAGGTCCCACCACCCACCATGCCCAGTGGTGGTGCAAGGAGCAGGGAGGGGGGGCCCTACCGTTCTGGCTGTAGCGGTTGCCCTTCTCAGTGTACAGGTCCTCAGCCCGCAGTGTGAGCAGGACCCTGTCACACACCTCGTAGTCGATGTCCGAGCTGTTCACCAGCAGCGAGCCATTGTGTGCCAGCACGAACCAGTCCCCACACACATCCCCAGCACTGCTGTCACCCTTGAAGCAGGCGACTGCCAGCTCCTCGAAGACCAGTGAGTGGTTGGTGTCTGGGTCAGAGGCGTTCAGTGTGTGGACTACACCCTGCTGCGTCCCGTTCTCAGTCACAGTCACGTCCTGCAGTGAGGCTGGCAGGACGGTGGGGGACTCGTCATTGACATCTAAGATGTGGATCACCACCAAGACACTGGCCTTGTCCCCTACGTTGTCTGCAGCCGTGTTCTCTGCCACCACTTCCAAGGAGAAGAACTTCTGCTGCAGGGTGTCATAGTCCAGGGGCACATCAGGGTCTACAGACAGATCCCCACTGTAGTTCCCTGGCCCCAGGCGGGATGAGCGGATCAAGAAGTTGCTGGAGCCACTGGTCCTCTGAAGTAGGAATGAAATACGGGAATTGATCTCTGTCCGGTCGGCATCTGTGGCGTTCACCTCACCCACGGAGATCCCTGAAGGTGGAGACAGACACTCAGTGAGCAGCAGGCACTGACTCAGGGCCACCACTGATCCCACAAGCCTAGCTATGCAACTTTTACCTGGAGAGTCTTCAAAGACTGAGAACTCATAGGACTGGTTGAGGAACATGGGAACGTTGTCATTCAGGTCCTGCAGGAAACAAAGCCCATGGTTGTAGCCCTTCCAGGAAACAGGATTCCCCACAGCAGGCTGGGGACAGGAGTGTGGGCACCTGCCTGCCCACAGGCAGGAGCTACACAAGCCCTCTACTGCCTCCCTGCATCAACTATTCACTCTTCCTGCACAGAAAGCCTGGGGACACACTGCCTCTGCCACAGCCAGGGATCCCATGTCCCTGCCCTGCCCATCTATCCCAGTTCCAAGCCCCAGCCTGCCCCAGCATGTCCCTGCTTGTGCCCAGGACTCACCCCCACCGTGATGGTGACATTCACCCGGGTGCTCTGCTGTGGGTCGCCGTGGTCATACACCTCCACTGTCACCACCATCCGCCCCTGCTCATCTTCCACAGCCTCGCGGTCCAGCAGCTCCTTGCTGTGCATCTTACCTGTGTTTGCATCGATGGTAAAGTTGTTGCTGAACAGCCCTGGCAGGATCTTGAAACCCAATTCACTGTTGCGGTTGCCAGGCTCATCGTTGTCAATGGCCTGAAAAAGTCACCGGTTGGAGCAGGGTTCTTGGACACCTTGGGGACAGTCCCTCCTCCTCTCTGACAGCCATGTCAGCCCCTCCACCTCTGCTGATATGTACCTGGATCTGTGTACTGATGTTCTGCCCCTCTTCCACTGAGATGAAGTAGGAGCCGATAATGACGGGCACCATGTCATTGGCATCCAGCAAGGTGATCTCCAGCACCGTAGTGCCCACCTGGCCACCCCCATCCCTGGCCTGGAGGGTGGCATAGTAGACAGAGCGAGTCTCCCGGTCCAGCAAATTCCCATCCTTCACCAGCAGTGCCCCAGTCATGGTATCCACCATGAAGATTTTAAGGCTATGGCACACACAGAGCCATCACTGGGGCTCGGGCCTGGAGCCCCCTCGCCAGGACGATGCCCCAGCCATGGCTGGCTGTGCCCTTACGTACATGCTGTCTGGGAGCAGCTGATAGGTGATCTGACCCCAGATACCGCTGTCCGGATCGTAGGCCTAAAAGACACCAGAGAGATTGACCATCTAGTCAATCTGTTTCAGCTCCCAGAGGAGTGATGAGTCTGAGACAACTGCTGGTAGTGAGCACCCCAAAAATGTGGCCCTGATAGTCAAGAGGTCCCACACCCTGTGTGCCTGCTGGCACTGGTTAGTTCCTGTGTGCATGGAGAGATCAGTGGCCTTGGCACAAGCTGCACTAGAACTGCCCAGGGCCCTGTGTAGGTGATGTAAGCTGTGCCTGCTCCCTGCCCAGCTGCTGACCGTGATATTTGGGGAGATGACTGTGCCTTCAGGGCTGTGCTCCATCACGCTCAGGTTGTAGGTGCTCTGGGGGAACTCAGGGATGTGGTCATTGCTGTCAATGAGGTCGATGGTCACAGTGGCTGTGGAGCAGCAGTTTGTGGGGTTCCCCGTGTCATTAGCAATGATCTGCAGGATTGAGAAAGGACTGTGCCTCACACAGGTCCCCAAACATTACAGAGAGACCTATCACACTCCAGCCCAGCTGCTCTGCAACAAACCAGCTGCCAGGGCAGAGCCATGTTCTCCTGAACACTGCAGGAGAAGGGCTATGTCCCCTCTGTGCCCTGGCAGTTACAGGGAGCAGGAACTGCCCCCATGACAAGCCAGACCTACAGGTCCCACCTGAACCACCATGACATGGCTTATCTCGTAATCCACTAAGGACGGGTCGTACACCAGGAGCTGGACCTCCCCTGTGCCCACGATCATTTCCGGGGACACATTGAAGGCGTTGGCATTCGGACCCTGCAGGCTCAGCTTAAAACTGCTGTTGATGCCCTGCCAGGGAGACATAGGAGTGAGGGTGGGTGGTGCAGCCAGGACAGACACCTGCACCCCGGCCCAGCCCCATGGACAGGCTCCTACCTTATCCGGGTCGTGGGCAACAATGCTGAGGCTGGACACAGGCAGCCTGGTGGAGGAGTGCTCTATGATGCTGCCTCTGAAGTTGTCCTGGACACTGGCAGAGAAGTTGCAGCTGGAGAGGGAGCAGTTGTAGAACTGGGGCTTGTTGTCATTGACATCAGTCACTGTGACTGTCACCAGGGTTGTGGTCTGGGCCACCTTGCCATTGATGTCCAGGTTCTTCTCACGTGCCTGGGCAGGAGGAGAGAGTGGGTTGGAGGGGCCCAGGGAGAGGAAAAGGATGGGGTTCCCCTTACTGCCTCCTACTTACCATGACTTCCAGCAACACTTCCTCGCTTGGCAGCTGCTCACGGTCCAGGGGCTCGCTCACAGTGATGGTGCCCGTTGTGGCACTGATAGCAAAGGGGATGCTGGAATCTAGGACAAGGGGACAGCAGGAACCAGTGGCAGCTGCTTGGAAAGGCAGGCGTGGCCCTCTCTCTGATAGCAGGGCAGGCTGGCAGTGCCTGGGTGCCCAGAACCAACTTCCTTGCTGCTGACCACTCCTCCTGCCCATCCCACCTTGCCACTGCTCAACCCCTGCCCATTCCATCATGCCCCATCACTCACTGGTGATGCTGTAGAAGATTTCATCATTCACCCCTGTGTCTCTGTCCAAGGCGGTGACAGCCAGCACAGTGGTGCCCTGTGAGGACATGGGCATCAGGGCAGGACCTATGACATCTCCAGCTGCCCCCATGCCCAGTGGGCCAGACCCCCAAGGGCATCAGAGCCCCCAGGGAGGGCCAGGGGCAAGGACATGACATTGGGGCAGGCAGGCTCCTGACCAGGGGGCAGTTCTCAGGCACAGAGCCTGAGTAAGGCTCGTTGAGGAACCGTGGGTCCAGGTTGGGCACGTCTTTAATGGTCAGGGACAGATAGGTCAAGCTCCGCTGGACAGTCCAATTGTTGTGCAGCAATCCCCCGCCGTCCTGGGGAGCAGAGCACCTGTAAGTCCCAAAGCCCCCTTAACTGGCAGCCCTGTACCCCTGGCCCAGCTGGTCCCCACCTCAGCACGGATCTTGATCTGGTAGAAGGTGTTGTTGGCATAGTCCAGTGAGCCATTGAGCACCACGCTCCCATTGGGCAGGATGTAGAACAGCTGGCGATTCTCCATGCTGTCTGGGATCACCTGGGCAGGGCACATCACCCATGTCACCAAGGCAGGGAGCAGAGGTGCCCCAGCACAGATGCGGGCTCAACCCCCATCCTTCTTCCAGGCTTGACCCCCTACCACGTGGCTCATCCCCAGCTTGCAAATTCAGCGCCTTGCACTGTCCAGTGGGTGCAGAGCCAGGCACACAACCTGGTCCTAACCTGAGACCCTCCTGCTCCCCCAGAGACATGGGGCTGCCCTGGCTAGATCCTCCAACACCTCAGCCCCAAGGGGGTGGCCCGGGGTGGCCCAGCAGTGGGGTTTGGCTCTGGCATGCCCCACCCTGCAGTGCACTCTGCTCACCTCCTCGATGCTGTAGCTGACTCTGGAGGCATTCCCAGTGTCACTGTCATTGGCAAACACGTTGTAGATGATGCTGTGCAGTGTCGAGTCCTGGGCACACAGGGAGTGATGGTGGGAGAGCATGGGGGTGATGCTGGGCCCAGCCCCTGCCAGCCCTGCTCTGGGAGCTCTGACATGGCAGGGCTGCAGGCACTGCCCAGTGCCGTGGGACACACCAGATGAGCTGCTGCCCTTGCTTAAGCTGGGCAGAGGTTGGATCCCCCCACCACCCTCACTGGGGCTCCTTGGGAGCCCCCCTGCACCATCCTTGGGAGCAGGGGCTGCACCCCAGTTCTGGAGTTGCTGGACAGGGCTAGACTCAGCCCCACACCCCATCTGCACCCTGATCCAGTGTCGCCCTGTCCTGGGATGAGAGGCACCTCGGGCACACCCTGATTGGAAGCTGCAAGGGCAGAGTCCCAGCCATGTGTCAGCGCCTCAGGGTGACACAGAAGCACCCACAGGGAATTGCTCCAGCACGGAGCACTCCCAGCTACTGGCTGCACCATCGCCCCACTCCCAGGGACACCATCAAGAAACGCCCAGGTGTGGGGTCACAGGGTTCCTGGTGCACTGTTACGCCCAGGTGTGGGGTCACACAGTTCCCAGCACAATGTTGTCCCACTGCTGGCACACCCACCCCATAGGAGCCACCCAGCACCCCAGCCCTGCTGCCCATGGGAGCTGGGAGGTCCCAGGAAGGTACCTCTGGGATGAAGGCATTATACGGCAGGTTCCAGAAGACCGGGGCATTGTCATTACGGTCCTCCACAATGATGGGGAGTGTTTGGGAGACCTACCGGGTATAAGGGAGGACATAGGGTGGGTACGGGAGCTGGTGGCCAGCAGAGGTGCTCCCCTCCCACTGCAGACACCCAGACCATGCCCCAGCACCTACCTCATTATTTACACCATCAGACACTGTGGCGGTGACAGTGAGCTTGGCCTGGAGCTGAGGGGACACAAGGCAGGACTTTGTCAGTGCCAGGTGAAGCTCAGCCCTCGGATGGCTGAGCCCAAACCTCTGTGTGGGATGCTCCTCCCAGACAACTCTACCCCCAGGAGCTGGGTTTTGGGGCCAGAGAGTGATCTGTGGTACTGCCACAGATCTCCCACAGGATTCGTGGCTCTTCCCTCTATCCCCATCACCCCAGACCCCTACTAAGGCAGAGACATCTGCCTCATCTCTGCCCACACCTCACGGTCCAGGGAATTCCTCAGCGTCACATTGCCTGAACTGGGATCAGCAAAGAAGTAGAAGGAGTCTCTCCCTTTGATTCCATAGGTGAGGATGTCATCCTTGTCTAGGTCATAAGCCTTCAGCTGGAAAGCAAACTGGTCTGGGGGCACAGACAGTGTCAGCTCCTGTCTGAGGAACCCCCCGGTTGCTCCTACTGCAATCCAGGGCTTTCCTGAGACTGCCCCTACTCACCCAGCTCCAGGTCCTCAGGCACGTAAACAAGGCTCATGTTGAAGATGGGGACTGTGTTGCCTGAAACTACAAGGAGTAGGAGCTGAGCACTGAGCTCTGCCAGCAGCCTCACATCTGGCAGCACCTACTTAACTGCAGCCCTAGCTCCTGGCTGTGGTTTGTGTCTCCAGGGAAGGCAGGGGAACCCACCACACCCCATCTCCCTGTGCTCATTCCACACCTCCAGACCACGCTTGTCTTCCACCTGCAGCCCCCATGCTGGATGCTCTCCCCACTGCCCAGTCCTGCCCTGTCGCAGGGCAACGAAGTTACCCTTGGTTCTCCAGTGGGGTGAACAACTATTCTGGGGTCCCAACTGCTCTCAGGGAATTCAGAAAGAACGTTGGGGGCTGAAAGCAGCTCCATGACCCCCTGCTCACCCATGCCAGATGCCAAGAAGAATTCTTACCTGTTGCCAGGAGGAAGGGGAGCAGCACCAGCGAGTGCCATGCCATCCTGCCAGGAATCCTGTGAGCCCACAACAGAGAACAAGCAGCTGAGGGCTCCCCCCACAAACCCCTCCGGGGGAGCAGCCATCGGGGCAGGAGGGATGTTGGTGGGGACAGTCCCTCTGCTGAGCTGGGCTCACGAGCAAACACCAGGCTCCATAACACACCCCTGGGCACAGGCTCCCTGGGAACATGGAATGGGGGCGCAGGATTGACCTCCAAGTACTGGAGACTGTGAGTGTGCCTGGGGACTCCTGAAGCCTCCTGGCTGAAGGCTCCATTGGTCATGCCCAACATGGTTGCCCCAGGCAGTGCTGGGAGTCCGAGAGCAATCCATGGCACCACGGTGGGGTCTCCCTCCTTGTGCCACAGGCTGTGGGCAGCCCCACAGCCAACAGACACCCCCCTGCCCCCACAATGGGATGGGGTGCCCATAGGCCCTGGGGCTGTCATCCCTTACCTGTGACCCTGTCGCTGGGGATGCTGCCTCTGCGCTCGCATCCTGGCACTGCCAGACCTTTGCCTCCTGCAGTAAACACATTCATCAATCATTAACTGCAATTAAGGGGTGAGAAATCCCTCTCTCATCTTCCTTATTCCCTGTGGTCATCCTGCAGTTTCCACACATCCCAGCCCCACGCTCAATCCCCACCACCAGGCCCCCAGGTCCCCAGACTGGGTGACATCCCTCAGGATTCAGACACCTCAACCTGAGCCCGTGGGACTCCGGCTCCCAGAAGGGGTGCAGAGTCTGCAGGGATGCAGAGGGATCCCGAAGCACACCAGGAGACCACACAGAGGCTGGGGAAATGCCCTGCATGCCCATGTCCCTGGGCTGGGGACACCGGGGTCCCGCCAGGACAAGGGATAGGCACCAAACCTGTGGTGTGGCCACTGGGGTGGGTGCCTGGGGCCCTCTGCACCCCTCTGCCACCCACTCCCCTCCCCAGGGGCTTGGGCCAGCCTCCCTGACCTACTTCAGTCCTGCTGGGGACAAGGACAGATTGTCCATCTCTGCTCAGGCAGAAGAGGGCTGGGAGGTGGCGGGGGGGCACAGCCAACCCTGGGCCTGCTGGACCCCTGCCTCCGTGGCCCTGGGCCCCTTCACCCTATTCCCTGGGGAACCCACAGGTTCTGGATGCTGAGGAAGCTCTGGGGTCACCCCCGACACTCAGACAGCTCTGAGGTCCCCATATCATCCCACACCTGGGTCAGGGAGCCCTCAGAGAAGAGGCTACAGGGACCAGACTGTGGCACCAGCCCTAGCAAACTTCTCCAGAGCTGGTCCCAGCATCACCCCCGCAGCTGCAAAGACTGCCCTGGGACACCCCACCATAGACCCCCCACCGCCAGGGCTAGCCCAGGATGCCTCTTCTGAGACCCCCGAGGTTAGTGCTGGACATCCCTCTGAAAACCGGCCCTGGCTGTTCCGGGGCACTTCCACACCTTCCAGGGCTGTCCCAGGACATTTACAAGTTCCTGAAAGGAGGTCGTAGCCAGGTGGGGGGTGGCCTTTTCTCTGAGGCAACCAGCGACAGGATGAGAAGATAAAGTCTCAAGCTGTGCCAGGGAAGGTTTAGGTTGGACATCAGGAGAAGTTTCTTCACAGAAAGGGTGATCAGACATTGGAACAGGCTGCCCAGGGAGGTGGTGGGGTCACCATTCCTGGAGGTGTTCAACAAATAACTGAACGTGGCACTCAGTGCCCTGGTCTAGTTGACACGGTGGTGTTCGATCATAGGTTGGACTCGATAATCTCGGAGGTCTTTTCCAACCTAACTGACTCCGTGATTCTTTGATTTCTGTGATCTTCCCCACCATGCCCCCGGACTGGCGTGTGTTGCGCTGCCACTCGGAGCATTACGGCCGGGCTGCCCCGGAGCGTGGTTTGGTTGGCGCCGCTCTTGGGCGCAGTACGGCAGGAGGCGGCGGGCGCGCCCATCGGCGCACCGCGGCGGGGGGGG
>VYXB01002949.1:110691-127790 GCA_013397135.1 Pachyramphus minor | reverse complement strand
GGGGCTGGCCCTCGGCCGGGGGCGAGGCGAGGGGCCGCGCCCGGCGTGTGGGTGGGCACAACGGCGCCTGCAGGGCAGTGCCAGCCGCTGGTGGGGCCGGCCCTGGTCACTGCCTGGTTGGGCACGGGGCCGGTGAGCGGCGTGGGGTGACAGGCCAGTCTCCTCGCTGCCCTTTCCCACCTCTGTGGCGGCCACGCTCCAGGGGGGAGCGTCGTGGCCGAGGGTCCCGGCCTGGCGCCTCCAGCTCTGCAGCGGCACCGCTGGGCTCGGTGCCCCTTGGGCAGGACCCCGGCCCCCTCCCTGTCCCTCATTCAGTGACAGATAACCAAAGGAGTCCCCGTGCCGCGCGGCGGCCTCGCGCCCCCGGAGACGCCCCCCTCCTCCCCTCCCGCCCTCGCGGTGCCCAGGGAGCCAGGAAAGCCTTACGGTCCTTTGACGGCGACTCGAAAGCTCACAGCTCGTGTGCTGCAGAATTTATTCCAATGAGCAGCTAAAAGTATCATTTAGAAAAAAAATAACAAAAAGAAAAAATGACAAAAAAAAATACTAAAAAACAATTATTTAGGGTGTTTGTGATTGCTGACTGCGCTGTAGATACCACTGTTTACCAATGAATTCCTGTGGTGGGATAGTGGACTGTTTACTGTTCTATTATACCAGTCCCCGGGCCCTCCGGTGGGACCCCCGCGGCCCCCGCGGCTCCCCGGAAGGTGCTAGGACGTGTGTTCTGTGTTAGAAAGTTTTTATATATATATATATAATTTTTTTTGCTCTGTTACTTGCACATTTTACAGTTACCTCATTTTTCCCATGTATGTATTTGAAAAAAGGCTAATATATAGAAAAAAAAGGTTCTTAAAGCTCTAAAAGTGTTTGTTTTTTTCCATTCCATTGGAATCATATTGGTTTTGTAGCATTTAACATAACTAGTATGTTGTATTATATATATGTGTATTATACTGATTGAAATTTTTAACAGATTTGTACTTTTTTTAAAATGAAAGTTGCTAGTTCTGCTTGACCAAGTAGTGCAATCATTATTTTTTTTAATGTTGTGGCTGATTTTGAGAGGGATATTCACTAATAAATGTATGATGTATACCAACATTCTGTGCCTGCCTCTTGTCTCTGTGGGGGGCTTCAGAAGAGGTGGTGTCTCCTGGCTGTCACTGCACAGCTCTGGGGACCTGCAGCAAGAGCCCCAGAGAGGGGCTTGGAGGAGAGTCCAGGGGAGCCTGAGGGTGGGAGCAAGACCTGCTACCCACCAAACATGCTGTTCCCAAGGCTGGAGTGGGAACAGCAATGTGTGCTGGCAGCCCAGAAAGCCAACTGTGTCCTGGGCTGCATCCAGAGCAGCGTGGGCAGCAGGGCAGGGGAGGGGATTCTGCCCCTCAGCTCAGCTCCGCTCTGGTGAGAGCTGACCTGGAGTGCTCCATCCAGCTCTGGGGTTCCTTACATAAAGACACAGAGCCCTTAGGAGCATGGCCAGAGGAGGCCATGGAGTAGAGAAGGGGACAAGAGCACCTCCCCTCTCGAGACAGCCTGTGAAAGTTACTGTCATTCAGCCTGGAGAAGAGAAGGTTGTGTGGAGAATTCACAGCCCTTTCCAGTATTTGAAGGGGCTACAAGGAAGCCAGAGAGGGACTCTTCATCAAGACCAGTGTCAGGACAATGGGCTTGAACTGAGAAAGAGTAGGTTTAGATTAGATAGTAGGAAAAAACTCATCCCTGTGAGGGTGAGAAGCCCTGGGACAGATTGCTCAGAGTTGTCATTGCCCCATCCCTGGAAGTAAGTATTCAAGGCCAAGTTGGACAGGTCTTGGAACAACCTGGTCTACTGGAAGGTGTCCCTGCCCAGGGCAGAGGGTTGGAAGTAGCTGATCTTTGAGATCCAACTCAAACTGTTCTGTGATTTTAAGTGAGCTTGGCTATCTGTCCAGGTGGGTAGGGAAGGAACTGCTCCCCCTGTGGGCAGGAGCTGATGGCACCACTCCACAGCTACAACCAAGCCTCTGGCAGGGAACAGTTCTACACCCACCCTCAGATCTTTCACCCCCTCCCACTTGCTCCTGGAGGTTAGACCTAGCCCTTAGAGCTCAGGGCTAGTCTCCCTCCCTCCCAGCCTCAGCCCTGAGCCAATGCCCCAGAAGGCAGCAGAGCAGCACCCCCAGCTCTGCCATGCCCCACGCTGGGCCCTCCTCTTACACAGCATCTCCTCCTGGCACAAAATCACCAGCTCAAGGCCAGAAGCTGAGTCCATGAGCCACAATGCCCAGAGCAGCTGACCCCCCTCCCCAGGGCACAGGCAGAAAGCATGGGCACAGACGTGCTAGAGGCAGAGTTTATTACACTACGCAGGCTAAGAACCCTGGGCAAGACCCCACACAGGTAAGAATCGAACCAGCTCTTTATCAAAAAGTTAATACTATAGTCAACCCCATTCTCCTTTGGTCATTACAAAGCAAGAGAAATATTAAAGAACAGTATTTATACAGAGAGGGAAGCTGAAGAGATTCTGTCCAGCCCTTTCCCCCCACCCCACTCCCAGCACGTTCCGGTGCTCGGTCCTGTGTCTCTCAGGAGCAGCAGAGTATCAAATCTTCACGCGATGTCAGGTTGTCGGGGTTTTATTATTATTGTCATCAATAAAAGCAGTAATTACCAAGAGCTGCCATTCCTGTTCCTCCCCAGGGAAGGTGGAGGGGCAACACCAGCTCCCCCCTCTGTGCCCCCCCCGGTGCAGGGGATGGCCGTGCGCACGCGTCCTCTCGCCAGTGCGCACACGCAGCACAGCTGGCACGGGCCATGTGGTCTCTGATCCCTCGTTTGTACGCAGTCTTTTAAAAAAAATATTGTATTATAATAATAATATGAATTTCTCTTTCCGTTTTGTGTCTTCTGGAAAAAAAAAAAACAAACAAAAACAAAACAAAAAAAAAAGAAAACCAAAAACAAAACCAAAAGAAGTGTCAATCGTCCGTGAGGTCCTGCACAAAGAGGACTTCCGTGTGGCTGAGTCCGGCCTCCTGCAGCGTGGGGGGGTTGGGCCACTCCTCTGTAGGGAGGCAGGGCAGGACACGGCGAGGGAAGTTGGCCTCAATCTGGAACTTCTCAGGGCTTTCTTTCAAGGAGAACAGGAAGTCGTGGATCACCTGGGAAAGAAGCACAGAAATAATTGCCAGCTGGGGGAGCAGTGACACAGCCACATGGAATCCCTGGCACCTTGCAGGGGAATGCTACCGAATTTGCACCATCACTGCATTGTAGACCTGAGACAGCCATTTCCTTGGCACACTTGAAACTGGACTTGTCACAGAGCACCTGGGGAGTACAGATACTGTTTCTGGCTTTTCCTACCCCATTATTTAATAAGGAGCAATGGAATCACAGAAAATTACATGTTGGAAGGGACCTTGAAGATCATCTAGTCCCACCCCACCACCATAAGCAGGGACAACTTTCACTAGAAGTCTCAGCTTTTTGGGAGAAGGAAAGTTTCTTCCATTTTTCCCTCTCTCCCAAGCTGGTGGGTCTAGGACCCACAACACCCCTCCTTACCCAGGAGCAGCTGTGCCCACTAAGGCTCTCAGCAAAGGTCACCATTTGTCACAGTGCAAGGGAACCAAAGCTTTGCTGAGCCACATGGAAGTCTCTTGACCCTCTCACTCTGCAATACCCAGCTCTGCCCCAAGCTCACCGTCAGTGACTGTGTGAAGTGGAATCGCCGCTCCACTCTGGAATCGTTAGGCAGCTTGAAAATGATCTTGACACTCTCTGGGTCATCGGGATGTGGCTCGGGAGGAAGGCATTCCGACTTCCGCTCCTTCTCCTCTTGCAGCGTCTGCAAAGCAAGGAGGGAGCAGGAGCAATGGCCGTGCACTGAACTGACCTTTGTGCCCATCCCCTGCAGCAGAGCTGCTCCAGGAGGCTGGAGGGACACTCGAGCCCCGTGCAAGACAAGCGGCTCCAATGTGACAAGCATTTCTTCCTGCAGGGCACAGCAGCCTCTCCAGCAGCCCCTCTGCTCTCACCTGTCGCCGCCTCTCCTCTGCTAGTTTTTGCTGCTGCACTTCCTCCTCTTTCTTCTTCTTCCTCTCCCGTTCCTCCTTCTTCTTGCGCTCCTTTTCCTGGTCCGCACGTAAGGATGCCAGATATGCCTCGTCCTGCTGCTGCCTCAGGACTTGGGTTTGGTTCCTCTCTTCCCTGCAAATGTGAGCAGGAAGGGGTCAGGGCTAATGGGCCCTAAAGTGAGGGCTTGGTGGGCTGAGGATAGACCTGAGTGTGCAGGGACAGTCTCAAACTCATAGGAGCACACAGCAAGTAATGCCTTGGAGTACCATGAGCTCCCAAAAAGGCAGAGCTGGGTCCTCACAGTCCCTTCACACACAAACTGCTTCCCAGGGTGGGTGGAACTGAACTCAAAAGGCTTCTCAGCCACTGCAGCTCAACAGAGCTGACAGACAGTACAAAAGCAGTGCCCAGGATTTCTGCCTCATACTTGAGACTCTGAGTTTTATCTCCTTCAGGTAATTCCTTGCACATTTCAAAAACCAGAATGTTTCACCAGGTCCCCACAGAGTCCATGGGGCAGAGGAGGAGCAGACAGAAGGTGGGATCCTACTCCGGACACAGCCTGCACATCCGTAAGAGTCATGAAGGGCTTGTGAGACCCCACTAGAAAAGCAGACAGAGCTCATCACAGACAGCCCAGGCAGCAGCACACACTCACCAACCAGCTGCAGACACCAGCTCTCCTGCCTGCAATGCCTTTGCTCCCACTTGGATCCTACTGGCTACTGTCCAAGCTCTCCCTGCAAAGCTCCAGCACAATGAAGATGTGCCCCAATGGCAAGAAGAGAGCACTCACCCCCACCTTTCAGTGGTGGGACTGTGTACCCAACACATCCATCTCCCTGGCTCTAGGGTGGCCTGAACTTATGGACCAATGATTCTACTGGGAAGGGGAGAGCCAGAGGCCGTGTTACAGATCAGGAGATGCTGATCTATGTGCCTACACATGGTGTCTGGTGGGTGGAAGGAGACAGAGGGCAGAGCCTGCATCAACAAGGTCTGCATGACTGGAGCTCAGGTCCCATCCTACCTTTCCAGGCGTTCAGACACCAGGTATGTCTGGTTGGCATCCATGATGAACATCAGCTGATTGATGAGGTCATCAGCCTGGATGAGACCTTCCAGCCGCCCAACCACGGTCATCCTGCGATCCTTCAGCATGATCACGGCCAGGAATGGGTACGTGTTCTCCCGCAGGGCCTGGGACACTGGGAACAGCCACAAACATCACTGCCCCCTCCAGAAGGGTCAGCAAGGGGAACAGCACAAACTCTTCCCATCACCACAGGCCAAGGAAAGCAGCTTCCACAGACACTCTCTCCGCCAAGGCAGAAAAGGCCTCAGGCTCTGTTTTGTCGAACTAAATCCTATCAGTTAGCAAAGGGAGGAAGTGCCTTGGAACACAGGGACTGAGGGGAAAAAACAAGCTTTCAAGTAACCAAAAAGGCACTTTAACTCAAGCAGGAAGGAAGTAAATGGCTCTGAATGTCCATTCAGAATGGGACAAAGCCCTGGATTTAAATGGCAGGAAGAGAAACACAGGTCAGACACAGGGAAACACTTGCTAAGGTGATTATGGATGGCTGGACTTCGGAAGATGGCAATGTCCATTCTGGACATTTCTGAACAAACTTAGGTTGGTTTTGTTGGAGCCAGGCTCTGCCTGAAAAAGGGAATGGAGCAGATTAGGGGCTTCAAGTTATTGCTCAGGTATGACTGCTGATCCCTTCCTTAAAACATGTATCTTTTGAGCCATCACTACCAATGGAGCCCTCCAAAGGAAATCAGGGCACCCCACAATCCCTTCTAGCTCTGCTTTCCAGCTGTGACTCCAAAGCAATGCAGCAATGAACAGCAGTAAGTCTAAGACTGTTTCCACAGAGAGCCATTTTGTCAAGGTACCAATAGCCAGGAGCTGAACTATGGAGCCAAAAGTGATCCAGATTTAGTCCACAATGCCTGGATCCCCTACCATGAAACAGGGAAAGTGGAAGGGACACAGGAGGCAAGAAGAGAACTTTGGAAAAAGGCTCCAATTACAGCAAAACCTTACCAAAATGCTGTTAGGCCAGGTACCAACAGCAAGAAAGACTTAAAAGGACCTCACTGTGGACTTTTGAGGAGACACAGACTGGGTATGAAGATGACTGTCTCAGAAAGAATGCACCTAACAAGTCTTTGTCCTGGCCTCAGGTATCACAGGAGCCAGTGCTAAGGACACATCCAGCTGGATATTTGTTTCTGCACTCAGTTTATCCCCAGCACACACTCACCAACTCCCATTGACAAGGCACTGAAAGCAGCTTGAAAGCCCACAGCAAAGAGCACACAACTAAGACTGCCCAGAAACACATGGAACAGAGGAGATGAAGATCACAATGTATTTGGCTGTAAACCCTGTTGGCCAACAGGCCCTCTGAGATATCCCACAGAAACCAATATGTATTTCCCCATGCAATCCCAAAATCTCTTGCCTGCTTGCACAGAACCCAACAGTGTGTTTCACACCTGTAAATTTGTAAAAGGGCATTTGATTTGTTCCAGACACAAGAGGAAACAGGTAAAGCCCATGAGGGACACACTCACCTCTGTATCCCTCTGGTTTATTGGTTGAGCAAGCCCAGAAGAGCATTCTAGTGTTGATGAGGGTGATGACCTCAGGTGCACACAGTGTATTGCTGGGGGATGAGAACAGACTGTGTGAGTGAAGCTGCACTTAAAGAACAAAGACAAATATTCGGAAAACTCTCCTACCTACCGGCAAAACTCATCTGTGTCTTGGTGGTCATCTCCATGAAGATAAACCAACAGGAAGCGCAGCTCCCGCTTGGCATCATTCAGTGCCTTGGCATAAGAGGACAGGAAATGAGGTTAAAGGGTCTCTGGGCAAGGGGAAAGCAGCACCCACAAGGCTTGTGTGACCCAAGCCATTACTCTGCCACTAGTGTAGTTTTAACAAAGCAGCAGTGGAGGGTGAACCTGTCAGACCTTCTGAATAAACTCTCATTTGAGAGGGCTACAGTGGTGCTTTTTCACATCCTCTCAGAACTTGGCTTTGGAGAACACTGAACTCAGAGTAGTGAACCAGGTACGCAACCAAAGGGGTGGATACCCCAGCTGCCTTGCCAGACTGAGCTGGCAGTGAAGAACCCTCCTTCACCCATCAGACTCACAGCAGACAAGGCTGAGCTTTCCACTTGAGGCTGTACAGGACACAACCTTCAGATCACACCAAATGAAAATTCTACTAAAAAAGGTAATGCAACAATGCTGCAGGCCCCCCAAAAAACCCTAAGGAAAAATCTCTCCCTTTCTGCATCTATAGTCTCTGGATTCCACCCACCCAAGAGCATTTCTTAACAAGAGCACAGGATAAGTGCACAATAAGCTCCCTGTTTTACTGGTACTGAGTTTCAGTAGCCTAATCGTTCCAGGGTTATTTAAGTTTGGATTCCAGGCAAGACGGAGGAGCCTGGAAGAGCTGCGGAGGCGATGAGCTCCAACTCTGTGCAGTGCAGAGCAGACACAGACTCCACATTCTTCCCTGGCACTTGGGAAGCAGTGCTGATCCAACTGCCTGCTGGGATGCACTGCAGAAGGCCTTTTCTTTGGCCAGGCTGAGAGAAGCTGTGGAAGAGGCAAGTGTCCATGGGGACACCTCCTCTTCTACAGGGAGCACCCTCAGATCTGATATATGGAACACTCATCTCCCAGAATTTCTTGGGGGCTTCCTCTCAATTTTGAGCCCCTGCATTGTTCTGAAGTTGCATTATGATACAAGCCCAGGCAGTCAATCCCAATTTGGTGAACAGAAGGACAGACTCTGGCACAGCACACCAGTTTATAAAAACAAAGGCAGGATTACAAAGAAAAGCCGTCGGCTACAGAGTCACACAGACGGTCGAGGAACAGCCAGAGCAGCTTTGCTTTCCAACTTGGCAGGCTTGGCAAATCATCAAGCCTGGCAGACACTGGTTTTCCAACACACTTGTTCACTACCTCTCCATTACCCTGTTAAGAGTTTGGGGACAAATGCTGGGCTTTAGATGAAAAGCAATTTTGCCATGTAGGCCCTGATACCATCTGGCAAAATCCCCACTCTCCACCTCCCCAGGATCTATGCACCAACACGTGACACTGACCTGGCTGTAAGTTCCCTGGTAGAAGACAGGGTGTATCCTCCCATATTTTTCCTCAAACATATGAATAAATGAAATAATGTCACCCACTGGGTCAGTAACCCGACTACGAGGATCAGGGCGTATAAAACGCAGAGCAAACCTAGGAAGGAAGCAAAGGACACTGCAAATTCAGCTCACTGACCTTCTGAAGAACAAGTTTTCTTTTCCACAGACAGTCACTGGGATTCATAAAGAATTCATAAAGATTTGTAAAGATTCAAAAAGTCACAGCTGAGACGCTTGAGTTTTTGTAATCTCAACCTAAACTGTCACCTGCTCCAAACTGATACCACTGCTACAGAAACAACCCCCAGTCACATATCTCATGCCAGGCATCAGCAAGGATGGAAGTTCTGTGTGACTAAACAGTTTCAACTTCCTCTGAAGTGTCAGACATAAGCCACACCAACAGCAGGAGGTTCAAGGAATTTAGTCAAAGATGGGCTGTTAAAAGCCACACAGTTTTGTCCAGATAACTTTGAAAACTGCATTTCTGCTAACACAGAACTAACAATTCTGGGATGCAAAGAATGAGAACATTACACTAGGAGTACAGTGAAACTGTCATTCCTCTGAGGCTGATAAAAACTTCACTGAAAGGCAGATATCGGTGTTGTTTAGTTCTACTGATGCATAGAAGATAAAGACATTTCCAAAGTTCAGTGTAAGAGGAAAAGAAAGGTAAAACAACAGGGGAAACTGCCAAAGCAGTGCAGACAGCAGGACTGCTGGCTATTTACCACCTTTACCATTCCCTTTTCCCTTTATCAGTGTAAGGAGGCAAGAGGAATTAGCCCTGTGGGGTGGTAAAGGGAGAAGAGGAAACAGACACCAAAGGGGAAAAGGCAGAGGTGTTTACAGTTTGGGTTTCGTCAAATAACATTCAGGGATTAGGGCAGGTTAACCTGCAGCCCAGCCCAATGAGACACAATTCTGGTGTTTGTACAAGAATATCAGCCAGCTGGACACTGTTTTGCAACCCCTTTGTGTGGCACTCAGACTGCAAAGCTCCGTGGAGTTAGAACTCCAATTAAATACTTCATTTACAGAGCTGCAAGGTGCTCTTTTTTCTCTGCAGTACGATTTATTTGTTACTAAACCACGTAGGAACTTTACAAGGCTACAGATAATGCCAGTTGAGCAAACAAATGGAAAATCTGCCATGAGACTTAACGATCCAAGTGACAGAGGTACAACCAGATCTGAGCTAGCACGTGCCTTCATGCAGTCAATGTGAGTCAGCACAACCAAGTACTTACCTAAATATATCAAGTAATGTGTAATAGGTAAATCGGAATGGAAGCATTATAAAGTAGTAACCCCATCCTAACAGGCCCTGCAATAACAAATAAAGAATTAGAACAGTCTCTGCACCTGGAACAGTCCCGCTACAGCGAAGTGCCCACCAGCACCAAGCATCATGTGGGGTATCATGGAAAAAACCAGCTCAGCGACAGTTCATGGCTTCAGACATGTCAAATCGAATGTGACTAACGTGGCTCACTCAGAATTCAATGTGACACATCTGAAAACTGGCCTCACTGACTAATGCTTTTGCTCTGTGCTAATTTTCTTACCTATTCAAAGAGATTACAGCACTGAGTCTTACAGGTGCTCATGCAAATTCATTTGCAAAACATTAATGCAAGTAACTGATGCTGTATTCTAATTAATACATATTTAAGGGGGGGCTCTAATAAGAAAAACATTACCACTGCTAGATGGAGGGGACAGTCCTTTGTTCCAATTGAACTGATCAAAAGGCTTTACTACACCCCAGCAAATGGTCTATGACAAAAGGTCCTTCACACTTGAGTGTGAATTGCCACAGAGAAAGTCTCCAAAGCAGCAACAGAGGCTGAAGGAACAGCTCCACATTTTGTTTTCAGAAGATAAAATATTTAGAAAGAAGATAACAGCATGCAAAGAAAACAACTCCTTTCCCTGTTTGCAAGTTCTGCTGTTCACGAAGAGTCACCCAAGAAGCAGGACAAAATCCACCTTAAGATAACTTGCCCTTGGCTGCGGCCTTGAGACAACGTAGCTGTAGATCCTGTGGTCGGCTGTATTGACCTGCAACGGCCGCGATGGAGGAGGATTAAAGACACTTGGGACACCCTCTTGCTCATTCAGTCGGTCCTGCACAGCTGCCTTTGACACAAGAAAGAGCAAAGGGAGGCTTCAGACATTTTATCTTTTCTATCCTGTGGACACTAGCAGTGAGTATTACTTGTTCAGAATCCTGGAGCACTGGATAAGCACAATTCATGACAAGCAGCAACCACCAGTGCTCTTTTCCATATGGAAAGCCTTCTCCACAGCAGCCAGCACACAGGCTCCATGGGAGGCCACACGAGGTGCCAGTCAAGGCATTGTTTGCAGCTGTAATGACTCTGCTGCGTTTGGCTGAAACCTCTCCAGACGTGGAGATGCTGCTCCGAAGAGCTACTTGAGTAAATTCAGGGGTGGACAGATTTCTCTTACTGGTAGGGCTCCCCCTCCCCACAGAGGGCTCCATTTAATCCAGAATCTTGGAAACTGCTACAAATCTTATTTTCAGTGGTACCTCTATGTTCCAGTTGTGCTGCTCCAGTGTGTGGCGACATTGGTCCATGGACTCTATGCCAGTCAAGTCCTAAAGAAGGAGAGTAAAAGCAGATGAGTGCCAGGGAAGTGTTGTAATTTTACTGTTCTTTACAACACATTACCACAATGCTCATTTTTAAAGTGCTCTGTGTTTAAGAGCAGAGCAACCTGAGCCAACCCAAATCCATATACACACAGGAGGCCTCAAACAGGCCTTTGCCCTCTTCTAGCATCAGCCAACTTCCAGTGTGCCCAAGGTCTGTTACTGAAACTCTTGGCTGTGCTGAATGCAGTTGAACACAATAATGCCCACAGGTTCCACTCTGGAAGGATGTGCTGGGCCAATGCCCTGAAACCACCTCAAACTCAAAATACAGACAAAGCACTTCTGAAAACCCAAGATAACCATGACTTCACTCAACGCCTCCTGAATGGAGACAAACCTTTGCTGATGTGAACATCCCTGTCACTGTGCCACAGAAACACCTCTCCCACAGCACTCCTGTTAAGGTGTCTGAAGTTCTGACATTCTCCTTGCTTCCTTTAGAAACCCAAGAGGCACTGCTGACAGGCTGACCATTTAAAAATGCACAGAATTGGCTTTTTTCTGGAGAAGGATGATGCATCTATTCCCTTCCCTGCCCCCATTCATACATTCCACATGCTATTTCCACCCAAGTAACAGAGTGGACAAATGCCTTATTCAGTCTCTGGCTCAGTTCAAACTTTTGAGCATTTCTTGGCTTCTTTGTCATTAAGTCTCCACAGAGCACCACCTTCTCCCCAGTCTCCTGGGCAAAAATCATTGTTTCAATCCACTGCACAGAACCAACCAGACTGTTTAAAGCATTGCTAACTGTGACTGCAGTAGCTCAGAAAAAAAGCACTTCAAAGTCACTGCCCAGTGGTGTATAAATATTTATTAAAAATTAAGTCTGCAGCAAGCCTTGCAAGGGAACACCACAGAATTGGATTTCATAGAAGAAATGAAACTCAGTGAACTCGGTTGTTACTGCCAGAATATCTTTAATTATCACTCAGCTTCAGGATTTAGTGTTTTAGTTCAGCTACCTTGCTTTAAAGATGTGCTTCAGAGTAAAATTTAGGTTTTGTATGCTGAGTTTATTCTTTATTTTTTCTGACTTTATTTTTTTTAAACCTTCCCACAGAAGGCACTTAATTGCCTTTTTAGGCACCTGCAATTTACTCAATTAATTGATTTTACAATGGAATCACAACGTGTTTCACAACACACAAAGCCTTGAAAAACCTTCTTATCACCATTCCTCAACACCCTGGAAATTCTGCTGGTTGCAAGTTTACAGGATTCAGGAGCTCACACCTTTGTTTCTAAACAGAGGGATTATCTCTCAGCACTAATAACATAACTGAGCACCCCCTCCTTTTTAAATTAGGCAAAACACTTCAGCAGTTTTAGGTCAGAAAGTAGCAGAACTATCAACAAGCATTTAACAAGCACTGAATCACTGCAGCATTTGCAAGACCTCCTGAGCTCCATAGAGACACCACAACCAGTCAACCTCACCATTCCCAACCATCATCCCTCACCAGGCAGGTGCTGGTCAGACCTCTGAGAACATCAGTTCTCCAGGGAGATGAATTTACTGTTTTTTTTCCTTATCTTAATTCAGTTGCTCTCAACACAAAGCAGAAGTGACAAAATCACCCCGAACACTCCCACCACTCATCTGATCAATGAAGCTGCACAATTAAACACTGCAGGAAAAAAATTGCCTGTGCAAAGGCAGCTTTTAAAACCCAGCACCCTGTTGACTGTTACTCTGTCAGGCTCCACAGGACACAGCACAGTTCAGAACGACCCGCACCCCACGTAAGGAGCGGCAGGACAGTTCAACTGTCAGCTCAGACAACTCTTGCTGGCAAACACTGATACAGGTCATTATCACCCCAAAGAAATCCCTACTGCTGTCCCAGGACCTTCCAAGGCACTGCTTCACCTCAGTTATGGAAACAGAGCAGAAACTTGAAACACATCATTTCCACTGTACCACTTAACAGCGTTCCTGGTGAACTTTTTTCAGCTGCAAACTGGGTTAGTTAGGCACATGTAAAAAGAGCATGTTCTTAGTATCATCAGGGCTAAGAGAACAAACAATATCTTCAAACCTTGCTGCTGGTCTCCTCCTCACTGGGGTCTCTCAGCTGCCTCAAAGAGCACATACATTATACAGACAGTAAGTAACAAAAAGATAAGTCTCCAGTAGTTAAAATGAGTCCCATTAAATCAGCACCCTCAAACTTTCAAACAGATGTAGATCCAAGCTCAAGGTGTAGCTAATATTTAGAAAACAAAATATTAAGTTCCACAAATGCCAGGACAACTCAATAGTGCCTTCTCAAATACCACCCAAAGTAGAGTGAAGCAGCTGCTGGAGAGAATCATTTGCATCTTTCACCTTTGAGACTGCCCAGAATCTTCTCAATACTGAAGTAGTGAAAAGTACAATTCTATTCTCCAGAAGCAGAAGGAATAGCCTGGAGTGGACAAAGGTTGTAAACTGGACTTACGAAACTGTTGCCTCTGCAGATACAGTCTGATGTTGAAACACAGCACGAGATGCAAATCCACAGGACTAACTGGCACTGCTCTTGCTTCCCAACTCACTGCCAAATTCCAGAGAATTATGTTTCCAAGGGTAAAGAACATCTGACTTCAAACTGGAAAAGAGCCTTAACCAAGAGTTTCTCGTTGCATTTTACAGCAAATGCCTTTATGAGGGTTTTGATCGATAAACTGAGCAGGAAAGATGCTGGAGTTTCATGTTCCCTCTTTCCCCTAAATCAGTCGTACCCAGCCCTGAGCATTCTGTTTTCCCCAGCTGAAGTCAGATAGTATCTTGAGTGCCAGCTCTTTCCTTTGCAAATAACACTCCATTACTTTACATTAGCATATTATAACATCAGACATCAGCCCAAGTGTAATGGGCACAGATCAATAATCACATCCTACAAAAGCTGCTCTGCTGTTTCTTCCATCTCCCAAATGAACTGTATCTCCACAGCTTTCTTAAGCTGCTCACATCAAACTTCTCTCTATTGATGTCAAGACAGCAAAGTCTTGACAGATGAAAAATTTAGATGCTTTTATTCCTTTACATTATTATCCAATGCTCCAGCAGCAAATGGGAGACTGAAAGCCTGCAAGGGGCTTTGTTGCTTTCAATTCACGTTTATCCCAGTTTTCTCTCCCTACTGTTTTTTTTTTGTTTGGTTTTTTTTCACTAACCTGCCCCAGCAGGGTGCAGACAGCTGCCCTATTCCAGCCCTGCCCACAAGAAGGAAGCTGCTGGTTTCAGCATTCTGCCAGCCAAGCTGTTTGTAGAGCACTACAGAACCCATCACACACATCAATGGAATTAATGCAGAGCAGGCACTAACACAGGACTGTGCCCAAAGGCTCAGGCCACGACAGGACAGCTGGGACTCACCTCTGCCTGGCAAGGAGCTTTTTCCAGCAGAAGCAGGATAAACATTTTAGGGCAACAGCATCTTCACCCCCAACAACTGGCTGCTGGGTGAATGGCAGCTCTTGCTCCATGCTTCCCTCTGACTCTCCATTTAACTGAGGGCTTTCTGCTATTCCTTACCTCATCTCCATTATCCTCCCTTCTTTCCCAGTCTGCTCTCCTGCTTTAGTCACACTGCACTGGCACATAATCTTCTATGGAAGTACAATGCTCTGCCACCACAGAATACTGTATAAATTACTTATGATGGTACATCACAACAAAGTGTAAAGTTATCTTTGAAAACAGTGAAGTGTTCCCTGAAAAGACAGCAGGGATCCCGGAAGAGTTTCCCAGCTGACTGCAGCAGTGTTCTGTAGCAATGTACAAATTATTTTAGTGAGAATTTTCCATCCTCTCCTAATACCAAATGCTCTTTAACAGACTCCAAAAAAAAAAAAACCACCAACCTCTTCCAGGTGGACTGATTTACTTCCAAAGGAACAAGCAGGACCACCTGAGTCCCTTTCAGCCAGGTGTGAAGTATCAGAGGAGAAGGAATCACCAGTGGAGTCTGTGAATAGCAGAGCCCTGGTGAAAGCTGATCTCCCATACCCCAGGGGACAGAAGAACAAGGACCCTGGTATCCAAGCCACAGCTTTCATACCAGGCTCTGGACAGCAGCTGTCTCCTAACTGAAAAATGTTCCCCCTTTATGGCCTGAGAAGCATTTCCCTCTGCCTCAAACCAGGGCTGGACAAGCAGCTGGAATAAAATATGAATCCTTCCTTCTGCCTCCTTCTCCTCCCCCCTCAATCTGCTGTCCATGGCAACACCAGGTAGCAATTGGGAAACAGGATTCTTTAGTTTCACAGCTGCCCACAGGGGTTTGAAAATAGCAACAGGGGCACTGGTGAGAGCAGATGGTCCTATCTGTCCAGACTCAGTATGTTGATAAGTACTGGGATATCTCACAGCAAGAGAATGGAAACTGGGAATGGCACTTTTTGCATATCTGTAAGTGCTGTACAAACCTCACCTCCCCAGCAGGGAGCACTGGGACAGCAGTGGTTAACACTGGTCTGCTCCCTTGGCCTGTATTTAATTTGACTGTCCAACGTGCAGCAAAGATTTAGAGGGGATATGTGTAAAATAAGTTACCTCACAGGTCCAGTCATGGGAAAACACCTCAGTGTATTAATACACTAATTAACTCAGGGGGTTGTGAATTCCCCTGACTCAGAGGCAAAGGCCTGGCACATCCCTGTCTGGAAAGAAGAATAGCTGCACCATCTCACCTGGAGAAGGCAGGGCCAGATTCCTCTGGAGGCCCTTTAAGCCCTATAAATCCACAGTCACATCACACCAAAAAATCCAAAGCATGGCCTTAAAGACATAACAAGTATAAAGCAACAAAATCAACCAAAACATTCCTAGAAGTAAACCCTGTCTCTCTAAGAGAACCCTGCACTCCAAGGGACACCACCCTGTGGTCTACACCTCAGAAACAAACACAGGACACCTGAAGGTAATTTTCATTGCTCAGCATGTTTAATTACTTCTCACTGAACACACCAAGTATTTCAGCTGCCCAGAGCTGTTTTCTCCCCAGTAAACCACATCTGCACATTGGTTTTGTGCTCACCCAGCTGCTGCACAGCCCCGAGGCCTCGGCAAACCAGAGGTTAAGAGACTCAGCCCATACTGTGCAGCAGACACAGATCACATCATTACAGTCCCCAGTGGCGTTATCAAACCGTGAGGGGTAGAAACGACATTCTCAGTAACCACATTCACTGAAACGCGCTGAACAACCCTGCCCAGGTGACCGAAAACACTACGACAAGGGAATTTTTCATACTAATTAAACTGGCTGGGACTTACCGACGAGTTTTTCCCGTGGGGGGGTTTATTCAGCAGCCACTTCCCGCCTGCCCGGGTGGCGGTGACAGAACGCTTCCAATGAAGCACTCAGGGCACGGGAGTCTCACTCGCCCCCGCCAGCACCAGGACCACAGGTCTCTCTCCTCTCCACCTCCCCTCGGGCCCGGCCCGACACCCCCGCACCGGTGGGGCGGCTCCAGAACGGGCCTACCCGGCTCTGTGCGACCCGTACCCCCCAGCGCCAGCGAGACGCGCCCAGCCCCGCCCGTTCCGTGCCCATGCACCGCCTCCTGCGCTCCCGCCGGCCCGCGCGGGCTCCCCCCCGGACGCGGCACCTGGAACTGCAGCAGCTTCTCGGTCTGTTCCGCCGTCAGCTCCCGCTCCTCAGGCGCCGCCATTTTGCCGCCGCCTCTGACCCGCCGCTCCGTCACTCTCCGGAAGTGACGCCCCCCGCCCGCACTTCCGCCCCGGCGCGGCGCCGGGCGGCCAATGGCTGTTTATCGGCCGGAGCCGCTCGGCCGCGTTCCGGAGACACCCGAACGACTCTCGGGCTCGTTCGGGAACGCCCGAATCCCATCGGCGGAGTTGGCCGTGCTCGGGTGTTCCCGGCGGCCGCCCGAAGAGTTCCGAAGTGTGCCGAGCGCTGCTCGGTTGTTCCCGGCGGGCGCACGACGAGTTCCGAAGTGTGCCGATCGTTGCTCGGGTGTTCCCGGAGCTGGCTGGGGACGGTGTGGGGTCTGCCAGTGGCTGTGGGAGAGAGCTTTGAGCCCAAGGGGGCAGGGGGGTATGAGCCGGAGACCCTCGGGAGCTGGTTGTGTTCCCGTCACCGCGGGGGCTGCCGGACACCGGGTGGGCCCTGCTCGGTACCTCTGGTCCCGCCGGGAGGGTC
>VYXB01002949.1:80981-110585 GCA_013397135.1 Pachyramphus minor | reverse complement strand
CAGTCGGGCCCAGCCCAGAGGAGCCGCGCAGCCGGAGCGGGAGCGGCGCGGGCGGGCCGGACATGGCCGACGATTTCGGCTTCTTTTCCTCGTCCGAGGGCGCCGCTGCCGAGGAGGACCCGGCCGCCGCCTTCCTGGCCCAGCAGGAGAGCGAGATCGCGGGCATCGAGAACGACGAGGGCTTCGGGCCGACCGACGGCGAGGCGGCCGCCGCCCCGGGCGGGCAGACGGCCCCGCCGGAACAGGGTGAGCGCCAGGCGGGCACGGCCGTGGGGACCGCCCGGCTGCGGCCCCGGCGGGAACGGGGATCTGCCTCCCCCCTGGGGTAATGGGGGGCTGTGCCCCCGCAGGCCCCGAGGGTGGGGAAGGGTCCCGAGGCCGCGGCCCCGCGGGGCTGGGGTTCCCCCTGAGGGGCCGGCGGGGGGACGAACAGCACCCCCGGTGGGTGATGGGGTGCGTCGTGCATCCCATGGGCAGGGGATGGGGTGTCCCGGTGCTCCCGGCTGGCAGCCCAGTAACGGCTGTCTGCGCCTGTGCTTGGGCCCAAAGGGCTTCTAGAACATCAGGATATGGCGTGAATGCTGAGCTGGGATGTGCTGGCCATGGGGCATTTTTTCTCCCATGTGCCCAGGCTGGGTTCCCCGGGCTGGATGGACTCCCATCTCCATGTCTCAGTGCCCCCAGCTATGGCAATGTAGGAAGCATCCAGGCGGAACTGAGGAGCAGTGACAGCCTTGTCACTTTCCCCGCAAACAGGATCCTTTAGGGTGCAAAATGGAAGAGATTCCCATTGGGAACACTGTGGTCACTGTGGTCTACCTGTAGGTAGAATGTGCTAATCCTTATCTCTTGCCTCGAGTGTGCAGGGCCTCAGGGTCTGCTCTCTGCGTGGGCATAGGGCTGCTGCTCCCACTGGGCTCTGACTCCTTTCCCTACTTCAGCCCCACAGGGTCTCTTCGTGCAGGCTGTGGAGCAGTGGTTCCACTGCTGTGTATGCAGGGCTGTGGAGGCAGATCTGGGCCTGGAGAGGTGTTGACAGCCACAGTGATAAATGCAGTCAGACAGGCTGGAGCTGGGTGTAGTTGTGGGGGTGAGCACCATGGGGACAGAACTGCACTGTGGCTGTGCCTGCAGCTGGCTGGCCAGGAGGAGGCCTGTGCTGGTCACTGGGGAGACCTTAGGGCCTGGAGTGTGACTCCTTCAAAGCCTCTTCTCTCCTGGCAGCAAAGCCTCCTGCCTGGGCCTGCCATTGTGATCCTGGTGTGTGGCTCTCTGGGGTTGTCAGTGGTGCCTCATTCCCAGCCCTGACCTTGCAGGTCATGCCAGGTGGGCTCTCAAGGACCTTGGCCTACATCCATGCACTCCTTTCCTGGTGGAGCACATGGAGTATTTCCATAGGCCCTGTCCCTGGAGAGTTGCCTCAGCACTCAACTGGCAGCTTCTGTGTCCGTCAGCAGCCTCTGCAGGTGGGGGTTGGTCACGTTGTGTTTCTTCGGTCAGAGCAGCAGCCTGTGTCCATGCCTGGAAGTTTCCCTAATCTTCAGATAAGATAAAACACCAGTGAAAACACCATAAACCTGGAGAGGCTTGTGTGGGAGAGCAAGAGGTGCTCGCTGGATCCCACCAAGGACAGGGCACTGGGGGGGGTGTTGTGGATGAGTGTGTTGGGCTGGAAATGGCACAGACAAATTCCCAGCATCTGATTTTCTTCAGTTTTCATGAACACTAGCCCCACTGAGATCACCTGCAGCTGCCATAGTTCTGTTCTTCTTTCTCTTTTCCTTTTTCTCCAGCTGGTTTCCAGAATGGAGGAGCTACTGTCAACGGAGATGTGTTTCAGGTGAGAGCTCAGCACTTCCTTGATCCCAGGCTGCCAAGGGAGATTGGGTGGATGTGGGGCCAGCACTCTGCTGCTCTGCCCCCAGTTTTGACTGGAATTTGCTATCCAGCTGCAGAACAGCTACGGTGCTCCTGGAAAGGTCTGGGTCTCCTGGGGGAGTCCTGGCTGCTCCATTCTCTTTGAAGAGAAGATGTGTCCCACCTGCCATGACCTGCCCCACATCTGTTTGCAGGTGGCCTGTGCCATGAAGGAGTGCCTGGGCCCTAAGAGCAGGTGACAAATCCTCCATTCTCCATGGAAGGCCCCTTGCTCCAGCCTGGGTAGCTTCTGGAGATGTCTGGGGCAGGCAGGAGCATCTCTTAGCAGAGGCCATAGCCAGGGCAGGGCTGCCATGGAACAAATGCTTTGCTGTCTTGGCAGCATCTCGTGAAAACCATCATGAAAACCACTTGCCCCATGGCCAGACGTGTTTGGGGGGGAGCCCACTTCTATCTCAGCTTCCTCTGGAAGCTCGAAGCCCAGCTCTGCTGGCTACAGGAGACACTGTGCCAGCATCTGACAAGTCCTTCACCTCACTTGGTGCGTGGCAGTGGGGCATCTGCATGGCCCGTGCCTGGCTTACAGGTTGATAATCACATCAGTAATGGGACAGACTTAATTAGATTGGGGATCTTGGAGAAAGCTGTAATCCCATCGCTGAGCTCAGTGTCAGCATGACTGGGCATCCCGGCCAGGAAGGTGTTATGGGAGGTGCTGAGCCAGCACCTCCATGGCCTGGCAGGGCTGTGTGGGCGGCTCAGCACAGGAGCAAGGGAAGCAGCTCAGTCCTGGGGCTGCCTTGGCCCTGCTGAGGGACAGGGAATCCCTGGGAGTGTGTCCCAAGGCCAGTGTCTGTCCTGTGCTGTGGGGCTGCCCAGAGGATGGAACAGCTGTCATGGCAGTGAGTGGCAAGGCAAGGAGGGGAACATTGGGAATTATTTTTGGGTGACACGGCTTGAGGCTGGGAGTTGGAACAGCAGCTTGAGCAGAGCTTCAGGGACCCTGTCCCAGATGTCTGAGGCCATCATGCTTCCTACCTCCAATCTTGGCTTGTCAGTGTTGGGAGTGTGGAGTCCTGATCCCTGCCAGCCATTAGAGGTAGCTGGGCTGGGCTGTGGGAAGAGCTGGTGCTGATGGCAAGGTGCTCATGTCCTGCAGGAGTCCAACGGCCCCACGGATGCCTATGCAGCCATAGCCAAGGCCGACCGGCTGACCCAGGAACCCGAGAGCATCCGCAAGTGGAGGGAGGAGCAGAAGAAGCGCCTGGAGGAGCTGGGTGAGGACCCAAGGTTGTGTGTGGCTACACTTGTGGCACCTCATGACGTGGCAGCTGGGGCCCTTCGGTCCCTCACCTGCTGCATCCCAGAGAGGTGTCTTGTGCCCCTGCCAAAAATCTGCTGTCCTTGGAGCAGTGGTGCCTTTTGGCGAGTACTGGTGGGGACTGGGGAGAGGTCTGGGTGGCTGCAGCTGCTCTGCCTGCTGAGGGGCTGCCCAGCACAACCAGTGGGTACCAGCCTGGCTGATGGGCTCTGTCTCACTCTGGCCTTAGATGCAGCATCAAAGGTGACTGAGCAGGAATGGCGTGAGAAGGCCAAGAAGGACCTGGAGGAGTGGAACCTCCGTCAGAATGAGCAGATGGAGAAGAACCGGGCAAACAACAGGTATGTCTGGGTCAGCACAGCCATGAGACTATGATGGGAGCTGCTGTTCAGCCAGGTCTGCCTTCCTGGGTAGTCTGGGGGCCTTTTTCCCCACAGTGGGGCCCAGTCCTGCAGGGATGGAGCTTTGCCAAGCAAGGGGAGAGGCCCCAGGGCTTGGAGTGGCTCCGGTGGCTGTGCAGAGCCACCCTGGCTGGGACCACACTGGGATCACCCTGAGATCTCAGTGCTTCCTGCCCCTGCGTGGGCCTTGCAGGGGGCAGGTTTGGGGTCCAGGTTCTCCTGGTGCTGAGATGTGTGGGTCACACTCTTTGGGAGGACTAACCCCCTCTGTTCTCTCTTTCTAACCCTCTGCCTGCCTGTCGCTCCACTCCGCTCTCTCTCTCTCTGTGCCTGGGGTAGGATCGCTGACAAAGCCTTTTACCAGCAGCCGGACGCCGATGTCATTGGCTACGTGTATGTGCCTCTTACACACCGTATCCTGCCTTGCAGGCTCCGGGTTCCCCGCCCCAGCACTGGCTGCCCAGCCAAGGGGAGGGGGGTGCTGGGAGGTCCTGGGCTCTGGTGAGGTCCCAGGGCGGGGAGGACCACACAGCTGAGTGTCCCTGAATGGTGGAGTCTTAGGAGGCAAGTGGAGCTCCTGGAAATGCCCCTGAGGGAGCTGGTTGAAGAGACAAAGCTATGGGCTCTTAGGCCTTTTTGGGGCTCTTGGGGGGAGAAGTCTTGGGAGCACCTGGACATCCCAGCATCCCTGGATGAATGATGTCTTGGGTGAGTGCAGCCAACAGCAGCCTTGAGCATCGCGTGTCTCTGGCTGCCAGAGGACACTGAGCTCATTGTCTGGAGCAAGGGGATAGGAAGCAGGGACACAAGGGGAGAACCTCCTTGAAAAGGGTTCTGCCAGTGATAACCCTCAATGTCTCTGCAGGGCCTCAGAGGAAGCATTCCTGAAGGAGTCCAAGGAGGAGAGCCCAGGCTCTGAGTGGGAGAAGGTGGCTCAGCTGTGTGATTTCAACCCCAAGAGCAGCAAGCAGAGCAAGGATGTCTCGCGGATGCGCTCGGTGCTCATCTCCCTGAAACAGACGCCCCTGTCCCGCTAGCTGTGCCTGGCACAGCCGGGAGCACCGCGGGCACGGCCGGGATCGCTGAGCCGGGCGGCTCCAGGGGCCAGTCCAGGACAGGCCTCCTGCTGCCTGCTCCTTGGTCTGCGCCTTGGCTGTGCTCGAGTCACTGGTTGTAACTCTCCCCATGGTTTTCCTTTGCTTAAAAGGTGCATCGGTCTCTTTTTACACTTATTTATAAATCACTGTGGCATTTCCCTGGGAAGCGGCACTGGGTGGCAGAGCTGAGTTAAGGAGGAAGCCCCGGCCTGGGCTCTGCAGGAGGTTGTGTCCGGGGGCCTGGCTGAGAGAGCAGGGAAAACCCCAGCCCGTGTTCCCCACCTCACCCCTGTGCTGGGAATAAACCTGCCTGTGGCTGTCCTGGCAGCCCTGTGTTCAGGCCTCGGTCCTATCCCTGAGGCAGGGATCCCAGTGGGGTCCAGCCTGGTTGTGCACCCCAAAAAGCTGATAGGGTTCCAGGGTCCATGTCCCATCTGTCCTGCAGTGCTGGCAGTACAGTGCTGCAGGGCACTGGGGAAGGGCCATGGGGTGAGTGTGCAGGATGTTTTCTGTCCCTCTCTCATGACCACCAGCAGTTGGGAATGTGGGATGCCAGGCTTTGCTCTGCTCCTTCTTCTGCTACCAGGAGGGGAGATGGAGGCTGTGCGGTTGCAGGAAAGGAGATAGGAAGGTCCAGCTGCTGTGGGTGAGGGCAAGCTCCCCCAGCTTCCTAACCCAGGAAGGAGGGTTGGGCAGAGTTCTGGTGCTGGGGCTTGTCCTGTCCCTGAGAACAACCTGCACATCTGTCTGCAGCTGCTCTGCCCCCTGGCTTTGCCCACCTAAGGCATCCTGGGGAGATGCCGCAGTCCTGCTCCCTGCCTGAACGCTGGCTTTCTCTCCTCTGCTTGGCAGGGCTGGCACCAGCCCTGGGAACCTGCACAACTCCTAAGTAGCAGGAGAGGGACAGCCTTGAGCTTGTGCCCAGAGTTTGGGAGCTTGGGAAGGGCTTGCAGCAGCTGGGGGACATGGAGCAGAGCCCACAAAACACCTGAGCCTCAGTGCAGGGCCCTACTCAGCTGGAAATCAAGTGTGCAGAGCTGTCGTGCCCTGCAGTTGTGGCTCCAGAGCCAGGAATGTCTGTGCTGCTGCTGCAGCCATCAGGTGATGGTGGGGCACCTGTGGCTCTGGGGCATGGGCTCAGCAGTGGGCTGGGAAGGGAAATGGGTGTGTAGGGAGTCACTTGATGTTGCATGTTGGGATTGTGCCCCTCTACCCATAGAGCTGATCACTCCTGCCCAGTCCCCCTGCCCTCCAGCATGCGTAGGCAGCTCTGCTGTGCTGCAGGACACACTGGGACTCGGCTACCTGCCTCTGCCTTTCCCTGCAGAGCAGTGGGAAGCACCTCTGGCTGCTTCTGGGGGGACGGTGTGTCCCCCATCCCGTGCTCTGTTCCTCCAGGCCCTGCAGGCAGCCGAGGCCCTGGGTCCCCCAGCTGCCATATGCTCCATGTGAGGCCGGGGCAGCTCCCAGGGAGCCGTGCCCACAGCTGTTCTACATCCTCTTGGCTTTGGTTTCTGTGACTGTCCAAATTATCTGTTACAATAAACCGACATCTCCAATCCTGTGGGGCACTGTCGTCTGTGCGTTAGGGACACACACGCTGTGTTCAGGAGGACCCAAGGCCATGAGGCCTCCTCTGGGAAGGATGGGGCTGGAGGAAAAAAAGGGAGTGAGAGAAGGGGAATGCTGAAGCAGCAGCACATCCCAGAGAACTCAGCCAGGCCCTGTTCTGGAATCAGGAGTTCCCAACTTGTTTTCACAGGGAGTTTCATCTCTCATGCCCTGTTTGCATCACCACAGTTCCAAGGCAGCCATGCCCCCTCCCTTTCCTCCCTACACTGCTTACTGTTGTGGCTTCTCAATGCTCTGCAATCCAGTATCAGTCACAGTCTTGCTGCAATTCACTTTATTACTCACCAGTTGCAATTGAACAGGTCACACATCCTCCCCAAACTGCTCCCCTGCTGCTTATGGACTCTGTCCTGCCAAGACCGAGCCATAAACAGCTGCTCCTTCCTACCGGGGCAGCCCATTTCTCAAATGCTGGTGCATTGCCTGCCTGAAGCCACACCGCAGTGCAGACCACGACATAGAGGACATGATTTTAACAGGATGTGACAGCACCAAGCAGGGACAAGTGTTCTGACAGGGGTAACGAGCCTTAGTGACCCAGCATTGGTGTTGCAAGATAAGCCCTCAAGGAATCAAAAAAATGCCATGGCCCAAATTTCAGGATAATCATAGAGTGTATTCACCCCATTTCCAGTGCTCTAGACTACAGAGCCTCTCCAGCAGTGGCTCCACCAAGACATCACGACAGTCCCTCAGAAAACAACTTCTGCAGCCAGGATCCATCCGGGGGTGGTGGGGGCTGGCCCGCGGCTGCAGATCCTCTCCTGGCCGAGGTCACTCTCTGGATTTCAGGGCCGTGGCCACCATACCCCCCAGCAGGGCTGCAAAGGTGAAGCCCTGGGCCAGGATACGCGCCCGCATCATCAGCTGGGACCGGCGGGTGTTGCCCTTCTTGAAGCAGATCAGGCCGTAGGTCAAGACGCCGACGGTGCACAGGCAGCCTGGGGGAAGGACGGGGCTGTGAGCGAGGAGCAGCTCCCCCCCGCGCTTCCACAGCACCCCCACACCTGGGCCGTGCCCGCCCGGGGGGCGGCCGGGCCGGAGCTCAGGAAGGACCGACCTCTCACCCGCCCGCACCGCCCCGGCCCTCGCCCCTCACTCAGCATCGTCACCCACCGTCCCGTCCTCACCGAGGGGCACCAGGGGGTTCTCGCGGGTCTTGCGCAGGAACTTGTCCCCGAATCCCTCCTGGCCGAACGCGGGCAGCACCGGCGGACCCAGGGGCGGGGGCGGTCCCGCCGCCATGGCCAAGGTGACAGACAGCCCCGGCCCCTCCCGGCTGCCGTACCTCCGCCCCCGGTGCAGTGTATGCCGGGGGTTGTAGTTCGCTGCGCACACCTTCCGCGCAGCTCCGCGGGCAGAGGACTACACTTCCCGTGATGCCCCGCGGCGCTGCCAGTAGCCCAGGTAGCCCTGCCGCACGGACACCCACGTGGGCCCGCCATGCCGAAGGCGAAGGGGAAGAGCCGGCGGCACAAATACTCCTACAACCTCAATCGCAAGCGTCTCTACCGCAGCGCCCGCCGCCGTGCCGCGCCCCGCATCGCCTGGTGAGTGCTGGGGGCGCGGGCACTGGGGGCACGGGCACTGAGGGCACGGGCCGAGGGCGGGCGGGAGCGGGCGTCCTGCGGGGGACCTGCAGCGCGTGGGGAGGGGGAGCGCAGCCGTGATGTCCCTTATCCCCGCGCAGCTCGCACATCCGTCATGCCTGGGACCCGAGCAAATCGGTGGCGCAGAACTTGGCGGAGATGGGCCTGTCCGAGGACCCCAACAAGGCCCTCCCCATCCCGAAGAAGCTGGTAAGTGTGGCCGGAGGGTCCCGCCGCGGGCTGCACCTTTGTGGGGGCTGTGGAAAGTTGGGGAAAGCAGCGTGGAGAGTAGCCAGCCTTAGAGCATGGGGCAGGTGGCTCTGGATCCATCTTCAGGATGTGGACGCTGTTTCTTTTCTTGATCTACTTGGGAACGAGCTACAGCACCACAGAGAGATTATGGACTTTAGAACAAATATAAATAACATCATCTCCTGGGACTTTACAGAGACAGGTGGGGTTGGGAATGCCACAGCCAAGTTGCTCCTGATGACAAAGAAGGACTCTTTGTGCACAGCAGTGCCAGCATGTCCCATGAGCATCTGTGAGCAGCGCTGCCAGGTGGAAAGTGGCCCCACTCAAGGGAAAAAAGAGGAGTGACCTTGTTTGCCATTTGTCTTTGTTCAAACAGCATTGCTGAGCTGACAGGCTGGCCTTCAAGCCTCTTTAATGTCACAAGTAAGGCTCTGCTTAGGTCAGCTGAGATTTCCTGGCCCTTGCACCTGTGTAGAAGCAGTCTGGAGTATTGGGAGCAATGTGTGGGGACACAGCACTCTTCCAAATGGACTTTTCTTGAGTGTTCTTTTCTCTCATGTAACACAGGGGGTGGAAGCAGAAAGCAATGGACAGCAGTCAGGAAAGAAAATAGTGCGGAAGCCATACGTGGTGAACGGTCAGTGCTGCACGTGGGGCTCTCCCAAGGCCCTGGGGGTTATTTTGTCTCTCTGTGCTGTGCCAGGGGCAGGGATGGGTGTTACATCTTGTCCAGGCTTGTAGACGAGTGTGCCTGGGCAGCACTTGGCTGGGAGTCCCCAGCCAGGCTGGAGGACAGCAGCTCTGCTGTTCCCCTGGATCTGTCTCATGAATTCCCTTTTCCTTTTCAATGAGTAATGTCCATAAACTGAAACACAACAAGCTGCACTTCAACATGAGTTAAAACCTTCTCCCCATTCAGGGTGGCAGAGCATTGGAACAGCTGCCCAGGGAGGGTGTGGAGTCTCCCTCTTTAGAGACATTCCAAACCCAGCTGGACACATTCCTGTGTCACCAGCTCCAGGTGACCCTGCCTTAGAAAGGGGGTTGGAATGGGTGATCTCCAGAGGTCCCTTCCAACCCTAATGGTTCTGTGATTCTCTCCTGGGCTGCCTTTCTTGCAGGATCTGTTTCTGCAGCCCCAAGAGGGCTCTTGTCACTGTGAAACGTGCTGGTGTGTGGCCCCAGCGTGACAAGAAGTCGTGGCTCAGTACCCAGCATGTTTTAGTGGTGGGTTGGGCAGCTCTGGGCAGTCACACTCTGCAGCCTGGGCAGAAAGGGCCCTCTCCTCATAGTGTGAGCTGGAGAGGAGCTGGAGCACAGGCCTGGATGCCTGCAGCCCATGTAGAGGACTCATGTCCATTTTCCTGCATCATCATGCTGCGAGTGTCCCTCCGCATGTGAACAACCAAACTGTACAGTAGGAGTCTGCAGCACGGCCAGGCTTTACCCTGGGAAGAGGCTGGGGACCTCTGAGGAGGTGTTGCTTCCTTCCCCTGTTCATGCTGCCTCTGTGCTCTGCCTAGAGATGGAATATGAGGCCAGCCTCCCCGAGAAGAAGTCGAACACGCTGTCACGGGACCTTATTGACTATGTGCAGTACATGATACAGAACCACGGGGAGAACTACAAGGTATGGCCTGGCTGTCCCAGGGCAAGGAAAACCCAGAGAGTCCTTGCTCCTGGACCTTCTGCAGGATGGGAATTGCTAATCCTCTCTGTCCTGGATCCTGTTTTGCAGTCAGCTGATTGTTAAGGGAAAACAGTGCTTTGAACCGTGGCCAGGTCCCTGTCTGAGTCAGGCAGTGCTTGTGCCGGCGTGGGTGGGATTGGTTGGTGTTTGCTCTTGGGGCTGCTCCTCTGACTTCCCTCTCCTTTGTCACAGGAAATGGCTCGAGATGAGAAGAACTACTACCAGGATACTCCCAAGCAGATTAAGAGGAAGATCAATGTGTACAAGAATTTCTATCCCGAGGAGTACAAGGAATTCATGGCATCACTCAAGCCAGAAAAGATGGATGTGCAGTGACGGCCCTTTTTCCTCAGGTTTACCTGCAAGTGCAGGCTTGACATGACCATTTTCTGAACTGAAAAAAGCCTCTGGAGATGGAGGAAGGACCCTCATTAGACAGAGATGGTTATAACCAGCCATGAAAGACTCTTTGGCATTGGCACTGACTGTGCTGTGCTGCTCCCTTTGTGTGGCAGCTGGCGCTTTTGCTTTGCTAAAATAAAATATTCTTTCAAGCTGGTGTGAATGTCTTTCTCAGAGCTCTTGCTTGGTGCAGCCCTGCTTTGGAAAGCTCCTGGTGCCAATCCATGTGATGATGGCATTGGGCACGTGTCACCTTCTGTGGTGACAGGGCTGGGGCCCACAGGGTGTGGGCAGCATCAGACCTTGGCTGATTGCCCTGTGGGCAGCAGAGGTTAGAGAGGGGCCATATGCTGCTTCCTTCCCCTGCTGGTGACCTTCCTGCCTGCAGTGTGGGAGACCTGGCTGGAGTCCCTTCCTTGCTGAGGAGCTGGAGGGCAGTGCAGAGCTTTTATTGACAAAAGGAAGGAGCAGCTGTATGAAGGGTTTCGCAGCAGGGACAGGCTGGTGTGTACTCCTGCTCCTTGATGGGCTTCAAGCTTCCACAAATGGTTTTCCAGGACCCAGTGCCTTGTGGGCTGACCCAGCAGCGTTCAGCTGGCAGGCAGGACTTCCTGCTGTCCCTGAGTGTGGCTCCATCTCCCCTTTTTCCTGGAGCAGGGGAGCAGGAGGCTGGGCAGGCAAATGCCTGCAGAGTGCAGCTCCCATGGAACAGCCTATCTTCATCCCTGTGCAGAGCTGTTTGATACCTGCCTTCATCTCTCCTAAACAGGGCTTTAAATACAGGGTTGGGAAAGTTGAGAGCTGTGCTCAGCCCTGGGAATGGACAGTCTGAGCTGGTTATTCACGCTGTATGCTGTACTGGCAGGGCTGTAGCAGTAGTAACTGATTTCTCAGGAAGGAGAGTCCACCTCCTGAGTGGGTACTGGTGGTGCCAGTGGGTGAGATGACTGCCTGCCTTGTTCATTTAATATCTTGCAGGGCTGCTATGAACGTGTGGGGCCCTGGGGAGCTCACCAGAAGGTAAAAGCCATGCTTGTACCTCCATCCCTGAACTGTGGGAGATGGCTGCCCTCTGCTCATGGCTGGCAGCAGAGCCTGCTGCTCATGCTCCCCAAGGGCAGCTCTCCACAGCTCACCCTGAAACTTCATGGGGTGCAGTGAACATCCCAGGGCCAGCAGGAAGTCTGAGCTCCAGGAGCTCCCTGGTTGCTCCGTCCTCACCTAGAGCTGTGCTGTGGGGGTGGGAGCCTGTCTGCCCCCAGACTGTGGGCTCAGGGCTGGGGAAGCAGAGTGGCCAGCAGGCTCTTTGCACAGAGGATGCTGGTGGCAGTGCTCGGGTGCCCAGGTCGTGCTGGTGGGCAGGAGGAAAAGTTGCCTCTGCTCACTGGCAGCTCTGCTGTGCTCAGGGCTTTGCTCTTACTCTGCGAGGGAGAGACGCGGCTGCTCGGGATGGGAGCAGCGCTGCCAGCTGGCAGGGCCCGTGTCCCGCCTGTGTGATCCTGGCAGGAATTGTGCCCGGACTCCCTTTGGCACAAGCCCGCGGGGCGCGGCCCCGCCCCCTCCGTCAGAACTACATCTCCCAGCGCGCCCCGCGCGCCGCAGCCAGATCTCGCGAGACCTGTGCGTTTATAAGGCCGCCCCCGCAGGTGTCTGTCCTCTCCGCCGGTAGCGGTTCCCGGAGGCTCCGCCATGGTCCGGCCGGCCCCGTCCCCGCCGCGCTCCCACTGACCGCGCCGCCCCCGCCATGAGCTCTGCGCAGCCCGACGCTCCCGGTAAGGTCCCCCCCGCGCTCCCCGCCGGCCCTGGTGGGCAGCGCTAGCGGTCGCTGAGCGCTGCGCTCTCTCCGCAGCGCTGGAGCCGGGCGGTGGGGCCCGCCGGGGCAGGATGTCGCTGCCCCTCGGCGTCCCGCGCCGCGCCTTCAGCTACGACGATGCCCTGGAGGACACGGCGCCCATGACGCCTCCCCCTGCCGACCTCTGCGCCGGCGTCTTGTGGAAACAGCCGGTCATCCCCGAGCGCAAGTACCAGGAGCTGTCGAAGGTACGGGCCGGGCTGGGCCGCCCCGCAGCCCTGCACCCCTCCGGGCATCCCCCTCTTGGCATCCTCTCCTGACACCACCTTCTCCCGGTCCCTCTCGTGCCCCCGGCAGCAGGACCCTCGGGAGGGGCTGGGAATAGAGCCCGGCATTTCTGCCCGGCATTCCCTGCTGTGGGAAGGGACAAGCGCGTGCTGAGCGTCTCCTCGGTGTTCGTGGATAAAACCGCTTTAACCGGCTGTGATCAAACTAGAGCACAAGGGTGGGTTTTGGTTGGATGTGAGTTCTTCCCTGTGAGGGGGTGAGACCCTGGCACAGGTTGCCCAGAGAAGCTGTGGCTGCCCCATCCCTGCAAGTGTCCAAGGCTGGGTTTTATGGGGCTTGGAGCAACCTGTGATAGTGGAAAGTGTAACTGCCAGGGGGTTGGAATTTGATGATTGTTAAGGTCCCTCCCAACCCAAACTATTCTGTGATTTTGTGCTTTGAGTGCAGGACTAGCCCTTTGTTGTTTTCTAAGTTTGAAGTGAAGTTAAATGTTGTTGAATGCAAATATGTATCTCTGATCCCTTTGAGCTTAAGCTCTACTTTACACCTCCATTTATTTTAAAATCTCTTTGTGGTTTTTCACAAAGAGCAAGCTCTCCAGCCAGGGAGCTCCTGTTTTAGGAGGAGGAAGTCTGTGTTTCACAGGATTTCTTGTTTTATAGCACTTATTTTCTGTTTCTTTGCTGGGATCTTGTGATCAGAGATAGAGCTGTGACCTCATGATACACTGAGCAAGAAGCAGATAAAAGGAATGAAGGGAAAACGAGGTGTTCACACCAGGTTCTCCTCTGTGAACAGCTTGTGCTTGAGCTGCCTGTGGAAGGTGCTCTTGTCCAATTGACCTTGAAGTCCAGTTTGCATTTAAGAAAAGTACAGATGTTCTGGTTTTTTTCCTGTTGACCTTTCTGTGCTTGGATTAACAACTTGTTGGCTCTGAGTCCTGCAGGTTTTCAAATGTTGGGTGCACGTTGCTTGTGCATTGCTGTGAATTCTAAGGTTCAAGCTCTGAACTTTCCTGGGCTGCAGTGAGCATAGAGTAGGGATTTATCCCATGGGATGAAGACTAGAGCAGCTTGGCCTCGTGTTTTGCTTTTGTGTTTAGAGATGTGTCCTGGTCAGGTGCTGAGATATTCTCCCACTCAAACTGTCCCTTCCTGCTTCCCACAGGTTGAGGAAGGGGATGCAAACACAAATGCCCCCGTCATAACTCCTTCATCATCCACTGAAAGTGTGAACAAGGTGCCTGTGGTGAAGGCCAAGGCCACTCATGTCATCATGAACTCCCTCATTACAAGTAAGAACTCACCTCTCGAGTGGTGGCTGCTGGGGTGGGGGCACTGAGTGTCCTTGCTAACTCCTGGAGTGGCTCTGGAGCTCATGGGTTCAGACTGACTCTGCTCTTGAGCTCTGTGAGTTCTTTTAGGAGGATGCTTCTAGAAGGGAGCAAGGAAGTAGGGAATAGGCTACACTTAGTGCTTCTGTGTTTGCTGGGGCTGGAGGTGGGTGATGTGGGAGGAGTGCAGGGTATGTTATGTGCTGACAGGACACTGCAGTCCGTGTTGCTGGAGTGCAGAGGCTGCTGCTGTTCTGTTTGCTTATTAACTTGCTATTTCTAAATGACAGGCAGAGCTCTGACGTTCACCCAAGCGGTGAGAGCTGACACCCTGTGCTAATGGAGCACTTGCTGGCATTTCTGGTAGTTAATAGCAGCAGCTGCCTTGCTGACAGTAACACTTAAAAAAAACAAACCCCATAAATCATGATGCTTTAAATTAAAATTGGGTCAGTTATGTTTGTTTAGAAGACGTGCCCTTTTGCAGCAAGAGGAATTATTCTTGTGTTAATGTGTCCCTGCTGCCTCTTCTTTCAGCAGATGGGATCTGAGCTGCCATCTTTTCCTCCAAGCAGTGCTTCCAAACACTTCTAGATTTTCAGACCAGCATTTTGGAACCTTTGCATTTATTTCTGTCTTGGCTCAAAAATAACCAACACATCAGAAATAACACCCAGTAATATGTACTTTCTTCTGGAAAGGAGCTCCTGTTCTAGTCAAATGATGATAAATGCTAAGCTGGTTAAAACCATGATGGTCTAAAAATGTTCTTGTGCAGTAAGAAGTCAGGAGCCTTGACTGCACCTGCACCTTCCAGGAGACAGAGCTGCTCTGGATTTGTCATATCTACAGTGCAGTATCCTTGCAAATGAATTTACCATGGGAAGTGTTACCTGTTTTAAAGAAGACATTGGGCTTTTTCCAGTAACCTTTTTGTGCTCTGATTCCTTTTTACTTTGGAGTGAACATCTTATGCTGGAGGGTTGGAGAAAGTGCTTATGTTTTTCAGAAGTGAGGTTGATATCAGTTTATTGGATGCTGGCTTTGTATTTGGCTGAAATACCTTATTTTACTTAATCTCGGTAATCACTGTGAGTCTTTAACACCTGTTCTGCAAGCCTCCTTTGAATCTAGAATGCAATTTAAAATATCCAGCTTTTTGAGCTCTCCTAAATTTAGGAAGTTGTAAGTAGGAGTCATGCAGGATCTTGGGTGAGATGGGATTAATTACAGGTGTTACATATTTAATACATCTGGTGATTTGGGACAAATCACTGTTCATCTGACTTAGCCCTGTGTCTCAGGGTAGTTTTCAAGTCAGAATAGCTCATTAGCTTCATCTTTTTTTTCTGGACTCATTACAGTGTGTAGGTACGAGTGATGAAAAAAGGGTTTTGCGTTTGGTTGCTTAAGTTGCCTTTGGAACTGCTTGTGGTGGCCTTTTTGTGTGAATTTATGCTCTTTTTGTTCCAGAGCAGACTCAGGAGAGCATTCAGCGCTTTGAGCAGCAGGCAGGGCTGAGGGAGGCTGGCTACACACCCCACAAAGGCCTCACCACTGAGGAGACCAAGTACCACCGGGTGGCTGAGGCAGTCCATGTAAGGCTTGTTTTCCACTGAGTTTCTCCATGTAGGATATGTGCTACTTTAACATCTGTCTGGTGACATAACTTTTGGAACATGATGCTTGGAGTCTTCTTAAGCTACTTCCCCTGAAGGCTTTTAGCTTGTTGTATACAAGAGGTTGCCCACTTGTATTTTGAAGTTAGCATTAGCCTTTGTAGTTTTGAAACAATTTTTTTTCCTGAATTTTGTCACATTTCACTGGCATGAAATTGTCACAGTTGTCTTTCCAAGTGGGGACATCCCTACGCAATCTTATTTCTTGCTGTACCTTTGAATGGTGCCCTGCAGTTGAATTCTGTAACTGTTTATCCCAAGAGAACTTGTAAACTGTGCATTTCCGATGGGGAAGTTACCAGATGGGATTGGTTTTGCTTCTTACTGAAAACAAAGACAAAGGTCTTGAATGAACATGTTACTGTAGGCAAGTGACCTCATCAAAAATCTTGCAGTTGGAATTTAATAGTCAACTCTCCCAGTGTCCTCCCACGAGGTCAAAGTTTCAGTAACAGCATGGGTGAATTGCATTAGTGTGGCTTGAATAGCCACAGGAAACATTAGCAGGTGCCTCTGCATTTTGTGTTTGAACTGTAACTGCCCTTCAAGTGACTTCTTCAAAGTTCAGTTTGTACTGTTCAGCTTGCAATAACCTGGTTTGCATACACCCAGTTCCTGTTTGTTTTGTGCCCAGGTTCATCTCTGGCCCAGAGCAGTGTTTTCATCCTGGTGTGCATGAATTGCTTCACAGGGTCTGGTACTCCTGACCTTGTATCTTGTGGGAGAAATGGTCTCACTTTCGTTAGAGAACTTGTGGGACTGAAAGCTTTGTTGCTCTGAAAAGTGCTGGAGACAAATGGGTGCTGTGGCAGTTAGACCTGTTACCACGTAGCTGAGCTGAAGAAACCTCTGCTGTATCCACAACCTCCCTATGAGTGCTGGTGTTCCTTTTTCTAGCCTGGAGGATGTGTCTTGAGCATAGTGAACTTCCAAAATGCTTATATTTGATGTGGAGAGAAGCTTAAGGGGTGTATGCAGGTATTGTAATACTGAGTGTAACTTTAGGTTATAAAGTGACACTTTATCACCTGTGATAGAAACAATTGTCTGGTTTTGACTATAAAACTGGGTGTTGTTCCTTATGTCTTGTATTTAAGCTTCTGTGTTTCTCTTCCTAACAGAAGCTAAAAATGCAGAGTGGAGAGACGACAAAAGATGACAAACACAATTCTTCTGCTCAGTCCACTCCAAGCAGCACCCCCCACTCCTCTCCCAAGCATAAAAACAGGTACTCTGAGCCTGGCAGGCCACTGCCTCCTTTGGTTTCCTATGGGCTGCTGAGGTGGGAGCTGTTAAATAACCTTATGCAGTGAGGGACTGTATGGACCGAAATTCAGAGCCTGATAAGGATATGTGTTGGATAGATCCAAATGTTGGAAGCCTGTGGAACTTGAGCATGCATATCTTACCCTGGGTGGTAACAAACCTATTAAAGTTGTTTAAATTGCCCCTGTTAACTACATGGGAAGTTCCTGGTACAGTGAGGTCACTTGAAGTATTTGTTCTTGTGTTTTATACATCTTAATGTTTTTTTTTTTTTCCCTTAGGGGTTGGTTTAGTCAGGGATCCTGTTCTTCTATCACTGGCTCAGACTTTGCCATGGAAACTGGTGGGGACAAATTGCCATCTGAAAGGTGGAGCTTTTTTGGACCCAAAGCCATCCAGAAATCCACCACTGATAACAATATGTCCTCAAAAATCTGCTACCTTGGAAGAGCTAAAGGGGAACCATCACACAACAAACTTGCTTGCTTTTTCTAGAGTCTTATCCTGCTTGCCTTGTTACATTCTGGGACCACCTTGGGAATGTTTTCTGTTCGTATAATTTCTGTGCCTAAATATAAAGCAGTTGAGTAAAACCTGTGCTGAGGATCTGGAAGCAGGAATAACTTCCACTGTGCTGCAGTGAAAGGGCAGGGTGTGAAGGTGACAATGTGTGATGCAACCAGGACTGGAAGTGCCAGCCACTGATGTGGAATAGGCTTTAGATGACATGGAGCTGCTGGAATTTTCAGCCTTCCTGTGGTGTGGGGCATCAATGCTGCTGCTCACTCCTGGTGGCAGTAGGAAAAAGACTTAACTGGTTTTCCT
Organism: Pachyramphus minor; assembly: GCA_013397135.1. Taxonomy (NCBI): domain Eukaryota; kingdom Metazoa; phylum Chordata; class Aves; order Passeriformes; family Tyrannidae; genus Pachyramphus; species Pachyramphus minor. Next base: position 93,137 of record VYXB01002949.1, on the reverse strand, counting down.
GGCTCTTACTGTGATTTTTTTCATCAGGAGGATTTACCATTCAGTCCTATAAGGGTGCCCAGAAGCCATCCCCAATGGAGCTGATGCGTGCTCAGGCTACCAGGATGCCAGAGGATCCAGTCACCTTCAAGCCACCCAAAATGGACATTCCAGGCACAGATGGGAGGAAACAATCTCCACGTTCCCACAATATCAAACCTCGGGATCTGAATGTGCTCACTCCCACTGGGTTCTAGATGAAATCTTCTGGTGTTTTTAGCAGGATACAGGGTGTCTTAGGCTCTGCTTCCCTGTCCCACGTGCTGCAGTAAAATAGGAAAGTCTCCCTTCCAGCTCTTCATCTCAGAAAAGGAAACAGTTGTGACTGTTCACCTAAAGCCAGTCTTGGAAAAAACTGCACTAGTCCTAAACCAATGTGTAAACCATCCTGTCTGCTGCACTGCACTGGTTTGGGCTGCCAGGCTGCTCTGAATGTGCTTCCCAGTACACCACACCACAGTGAAACCCTGAGCCACATTTTTTGGGACAGGAGTCCATGTGGTGTGTGAGCACCTGGCTTGTCTGCCTGTAGTCTGGTTGTCTTGCTGCTCAGTGCTGAGGAACCCACAGGAGGATGATGGTTCTGTCTGGCTTATACAGAGCTCCAGTAGGAAATCATGGAAACAAGCAAGGACTGAAAACTGGACCATTAATTGCCAGAAGGAAACTGGGGAATATGGTGGGTCAGTTTAAATGTGGCATTCCCTTACTGTCTAGTGTGACCATGTAGTTCAACAACTATTTGTTCTTTGTTCTTGGAATGGTTTTTTTAAAGGAAAAGTGGACCAATGACCTTTCTGAGATGCTCTCATTCAAAAGGCAGGGAGCAGTAGTGAGGAAGAATTCCTTCTCTTCCAACTCTTCATGTTCCTCTAAAAAGATGGAAGTGACCAAGTCTGGTGTGGCTTGAACCAAGTAATCCTACTCTCTCCTTTCTGCAAAACAACACTGTCCTGCCTTCTAGGCAGCAGACTTCCAAGTGTTCTGGCAATTTGGGTGCAGCTTGATTTGTTTGGCTTGTTTGTTTTGGTTTGTTTTGGTTTTTTTTCTTCCTAGAATCATGTAGAAGTGTATTAGACAGCAGGAGCACTTCTCAGAGTATTTAATCAGCATTAATGGGTTCTGGAGGACTGAGGGCAGATTAAGGCTGAACATTCCTCCCTGTTATGGTACAGCTGGATGTAACTCTTGGTCTGGGCAGAGTCAGTTACTGGGAAGGGCTAACACTTGCTTTCATGGAAAGTGGAAGGAGCTCCTGGCTACCATCTAATCCCTTAAGCATGATAGACAGCATTGCTCTGTAATCTTCACCTGTCCTGTGGCAAATGGGTCACCTCAGGTCTCCTCTTGATCTCACGATTGTGTTGCAGTCCCTCAGCCAGCAGCAGCCTTGCATCTGGAACTGGAAGCATCTCTGTTGCCAGGACATTACACAGGGGTTTCTTAACAGCTGGTAACTGTTGAGCTCTGGGGTTTCTGCCTTCTTAAACCAAACATTCCTCCCAGAGGGTGAAGCAGGGCTGGCTGCTGGCTCTTCTGAAGAAGCACATTTTGTGGCACCGCTTTATGTCAAGCTTCAGCAGCACTGCCAGTGATGTGTTGTGTGGAAGTCCCCCACCCAACCCAGCAGTTCTCACTGTCACCACTCATTTGCACCTTGGCAATCAAGCTCTCATTTGACATTAATTTATTTGTTGTCTGTATTCATGTTTCCTAATGTGTATGTTTGTTTTGTTTGTTACAGGAAAATAAAATCCTTGTGAATGAAGGTCCATGGTGTGTGTTGGTGCTGGCAGAGCATCTGTGGGAGAAATGTGCAGTCAAGGTTCTGCCACATAAGGCTCTGACAACACCTCACTAGGGTGAAATGTTTGCTCACAAACTCCTCTTTGACAGGGAGACCATGTTTAAAGCCAGGCTCAGTTCTGTCCTAGGGCAGATGAAACTAAACATGAAGTCTTTGTGTCTTCTTGGGCTATTCAGATTCTTCTTGTTCCTGAGATTGTCTCTTGTTGCCTGTGCTGTATTTGCACCTGTATTGTGGAGGTGTATTTCCCTAGAGGTGCCCAGCTCCCAGTGTGTCCATCCCTGCTTTGTCTTCCTCTGGAAGGTTGGGGTTTGGGCGCTGTTGTAGCATTTGTAGCTGCCCTTCAAAGCATTGCTGGTGGAGCACATGGCTCTCCTGGGCTGAGGATTTGGAGGGCAGTGTCATGTGAATGAATGGTTTGTTTTACACTTGGCAGTTGGAAAGAGGCTTCCTAAAGAACAAGAAGCAAACCAGACCCTTCTGAACAGTTCTGGGCTAACTGAAGCCAGGCTTCTCCATGAGTCCACTGATATCAGGACTAGTGTGTTCCCAGCTGTGACTACTTCTTGAAGCTCCTACTCTGGTCTCTGCATTAGGACCCTGCCAGGTGTGCTGGGCAGCTACAAGAAGTCTTTCTCTCATTCCCAACCTCTGTTGCTTCTGATCTGGGATCTTCTATAGAAACACCTAGTTGTTCTCTGCCCTCACCTGTATTTTTTTGTTGATGGCTATAGATTTGAATTCAATTGAATTCAATATTCATCCTGATCATAATGCCCATGCCTGCACTAGAGTGGTTCTGGAAGAAGTTTTTTCAGCTCATGCTGCCATCCAGCCCACCTTCTTCCTAATCATTTTTGGCCAAGTTACATAGATTGATCTGCATTGGAGCAGAAATGTTCCTCTACTGAGGATTGACTACCATGTCTTGGGGATCTCTGCACCATAAATGTCCTCACTTCACCTCAGACCTGTTGGGTTTTTTTAAAGATTATCATCTTTCCCCTAATTATTGACCAGATATTTGGGCATTTTGCCTGCTGTGCAAACTACTGTCAGAGTTTATGGCTGCATGAGTCTAATGCTGTCCCAAGGTATGACTGAAAGAGGTCTGCACTTCCTTGGCACCAAGATGAAAGAGTCTCAGCAAATACAAAAATAATTTATTTTTTTAAAGTGTACTATGTGCCTGATAAACTGTAGAATGATTCAAATTTTAACAGAAATTCTGAGACCATGTAAACCAATCATTTTTCTAAAGAACTGTACAAACCAACCCCCATGACATTGAGACTGCAGCATGAGATGGGGGTTTGGAGGGTTGTTTTATCAGGAACTTGAAGTTCTTTGTCCCCCTTGCTCCCGTGGTTGTCTCCATCAGGCAGTAGCGACAATGAAGAACAACTCTCGCAGCAGGAACAATTTCTCCTGGATTTGTGGAGGGAAGGGCTGCCCCAGGACCTCCTGCATTCGGCTGATGAAGTCCTCCATCTTCAGCTGAATGTCCCAGTTGGTGGTGATGTCACTCTCCTGGAGCCTGGGCTTGGCTTTCTGAACCATGAAGTCCATCCGGTCACTGAGGGAGCTCTGCAGGTGCTCTGCAAGAGGAAATGCTGGTGGGGAGAGGAAGGACACAATGGGCTGCCTGACCTGTTGGGATAGAGCACAGCATGCCAGAGGCAGCACTGTGCCAGAGTGGGAAGCAGTTGGGAATGGGGCTGATCCTCTTGTGGTTATCCCTGATGCTTCTGCACAAGACTGAGGGGAGGATGTTTTCCCTCCTGGAGCTCAGTCTGCACATGGAGAGAGCCCAAGAAATGGGGAAGGGGCAAGGCTTGTAGAATCCTTTTCTCCTGTGTGAGGGGCAGAATGGGCAGCTCCAAAGAGCTCAACAACAGTAACATTAATTGTCTAGGGCTTCAGGGAGAGTAAGACTGCACATGTGATGGTGGATTCCTCTACATTCTTTCATGAATACCCTGGGCTAAAGCAGCTGAAGTTGCGAAGAGACGTGAAGAATTTTCTGGTAAAATTACTTTAGGGAGTTTTAGGGAGTGTTTTGTGACTGCCATTCTCCTGGGATCAGAAATGCTGCTCTTTCCATGGCTACTGTGGGTGGTGCTCCCTGCCCATTTTACTAAGTGCTGAAAGTGTCCTGGGTTTACTGAAGATAGCATCCAAAGGAAGGTGTGAGGATGGTGGAGGGTTTATAGGGGAAGCCACACAAGGAGTGACTGAGGGCACTTGGCTTGTTCAGCCTGGAGAAGGGAAGAATGAAAGGAGACCTCATTGTAGTTTACAACTTCCTTGTGAGGGGAAGAGGAGGGGCAGATGTTGATCTGTGCTCTCTCTGATCTGTGACAGGACCAGAGGGAATGGCTGGAGCTGTGTTGGGAGGGTTAGGTTGGTTATTAGGAAAAGGTTCTTCCCTCAGGCATTGGAATGGGTTCCCCAGGGCTGAAGAGCTCAAGGAATGTTCAGACAATGGTCTCAGGGATGTGGTGGGATTGTTGGGGGTGTCCTGTGCAGGGCCAGGAGTTAGACTCAATAATCCTTGTGGGTTCCTTCCAACTCAGGATATTCTACGATCCCTTTGCCTTCTGCTTTTCCTCCCAAACCACCCTATTCTTCCACCCACCGTGTAGCAAGACAACGGTGGGTACAAAGCACCCCCTTGTGTGTTCTCCGGTGCTGGGAAGGGCTTCCTTCCTTTAGGAAGAAGGCTGCTTTGTAGGGCTTAACTTGGCAAAGTTGGGTGCTCTGATTGATGCAACATCACTTCTTTGACTGCTGGGAATAGTTACTAACATGGGTAGAGGCACATTGTCTTTCAAGACTCAGTGGCTGTGAGCTCAAGACTGCTCAAGAGTGAAGACAGGAGGAAGGGCAATTTGGCAGTTCTACTGCAGCCTCTTGATGAGATTGTTTGTTAAGGCCAGAACAAGCTGCTTACCCTGTATTACTCTTTGGTAACTCAGCAGCAGCAAACTCAAGTACTGCAGCATCTCATCCCACCTTTGCCATGTTGCTGTTTTATCCTATGACAGGAGACAGTATTTGATTATTAGAAGTTTTCTCAGAAGAAAACAAGGCAAAGGAGAAGTTGGACTGGATACCTCGAAATGCAGCAGTACAGAGCAGTGGCTCAGGAAATACAGGATCTTCTCCAGAGACATGGATGAGGTTGAGGGCACATCACAACTGTGCTGGAACAACAGCTCTAGCAGTCTGCAGCGCAGGAGCTGGCTCTCCATGGTGTTTAATAAAGCTTCCCTGGAAGACAAAAGAGATTTACTTTGGGAGAGAGAGCACAGCTTGACCAGAGACAACTGCTCCAGCATGTTCCTGGTGTGCTGCTGATGCTGACCCAGTGGGGTGACTGCAGGGGCTGCCCAGCTATGCCTTGGAAGGATGACCACCAGATGTGGTGAGAGACCTTTGTTATGTGACTTGGCTATGGCTGTGTTTTCGTTCTCAGGTGTGACCTGTGGCAGCTGGAGGTCAGTACAGCCTGCAAAGCAAACTGAGCTGCTTCACTTCACCCTGCCCAGCAGCCTGTGTGGCAGTGATCCATTCCTGCTGACTTGCAGGGAGCACAGCCAAGCAAGGGTGATGTGGGGTCAGGGCCAGCCAGATCTACATCTGTCCTGGGCAAAGTGACAGCTTGGTTAGACTCAGTCTGGCTTGATTAGACCTGGTGTGTGCACACAGTTCTGCTGAAGGGGTGTGAAGGGCTGCCTGCTGGTCATTGCAAGCGTGGGTTTGAAATGCCTGTGGGTCCAGTGGTCTTGTGTTTATACCAGAACCAGTCAGGTCCTTGTGCTTTGGCTTCAGATATTGCATTTCTTAGAGAAGCAAACAAAAGGATGTCAAGGCAAAGCTGTAGGAACTGCATCGCATTTCTGACAAGCTACCTAGTTGCCCAGGAGAATCAGTGATGTGTTTGCCAGTACATGACTGTGCTGATGCACAGTGCTGCTTTTCAGACCCTCTTTACATTTTTAAGGTGACACAACTTTAACACGTGAGAAAATTGACTGTTTGCAGCAACCCACCAGCAGGGTAGGTGTGTTCAGCTAGTGATGTATCTCCATGGGAGATACAGCTATGCTCTTTTGGCTGGCCTGTCTTTCTGTATCCTGTAGTACTTTGTGCATCCAGACTCAGATGGGAATAAGACCATTGCTCACACAGGCAAATGCCGCCTTGCATGTGCTTGTCTCACCTTTGGCTCCTCAGGGGGATATTCAGTATAAACGGGAATATCTCATCTGCAATCCTGTGGGAGCTGCAGGTGGGAGATCTGTCCACTTCCACTGCGATGGATAACATCCGCTGGAGCAGGAGCATCACCCTGTGTCAGAGAGACAGTCAGCACTGGGAGAAGCTGCTACTTGGGTTGCCAAGTAAAGCATTGGGGATGGCCCCTAATTCAGCCTCATGCTGGGCAGTGAGGGACACGGGAATGCAGCAGGCTAGATTTGGTGTCTCTTGGTGGCTTTTGAATCTGATGCTCTTGCAAGTAGAGCTAATCCCCAGACTGATCCTTGGGAGGTTTTGGGCTGTACTGAGTGTCAGTGGAGCAACATAGGGCAGCCTGAGCTGAGGCTCAAGAGCTCCAGACTTACACTACATGCAAGAGAATGATACTTACTGAGCCAGTCTCCTACCAGGTGACAGTCTTTTGCTCACCAACTCTATGCCTAACCCAAAGGAGAACCAGCAAAGCTGGTCACAGGTACAGCCTGGGTTCCCTGACCTGACAAGGAGCGAGAGGCTCTGGCTTCTCCTTCACTTGGGTCCATGATAATGCCAGTAGGGAGTTAGCACTTCTGGGGCTTACTTTTGGGCAAAGAAAGCTGCTGGAGCCTGTGTGCTGTCCAGACTTGGTGCAGACGACCTGTGTTCAGCCCAGGCTTCTGCTGAAGAGGAGGGAGTTTCTTGTGGCTCCTCCTGGGGCTGGCAGAACCCAACTCCTGTAATTGCTGCGACCAACCATTTGACCACTTCCCTAGGACAGAAACAGCAACTTTAGTGGGGATAGGCCTGATTTTGCTGTGTTCTGACCTCTAGATCCACTTGGAGGTTGAGGAAAGACCCTGAGAATGAACTGTATGTCCCACTCACTTAGAGAAGCTCTGTAGGGCAGCTCAACAGAAGAGCTCTCTTGATTTGAACACTTGTCCACAGGACTGCTGCCTCTTCAGTCCTGTCCTGAGCAATGCAAATTTGACCTCAGTCCTGGGAAAAGCCTGCTAGGTTGCAGCTGCAAATGCTTTGCATCCTCTCTGGTGGTTTGCTTTTGTAAGTCTCCTGTCCTTTATATTTGGCCTTACACTTCCCTCTGTCTCCCAGGTTTGCTTCTTGTAAAGTCTGAAAGTCTGACCTGGAATCTCGACAGGTGTTCCCAGAGGCTCTGCCTCTCAGTTTGTGGTTACAGAACAGGGAGGAGGAGGAGGAGGTGTCCCTTACTTGACATTGTTGAAGCACATGTCACATGAAAGCACTTTCTTGGCAATCGACTTCTGCAGCAGGTGCAACCTCAGATTCTTCTGCAAGTCGTCCTCCAGGGTCTGCACCACGTACTGCAGGAAGAGGAGCCGGCCAGGGGGCTTCTCCTGAGGGCACATGGACAGCGTATGAGCCTGAGGGAGCCACTGGGTGAGGAGCACCAGGGAATTTGGCTGTCTCAGGAATGGGCTGATGTACATGACTGAGGAGCAGCTCCTGGATGGGCTGCCTGGCTCAGGCAATGCCCTTATGGGCATTGCAGGATCTGTTCTACCACTGCACTAGCACTGTCACCCACAGAGGCTTTATCTGTTGCTGTGCCTTCTTCAATGGGACAACTGCCTGCAGCTGTGCAGTGGGTCAGGGAGCACTGAGGATAAATGTGAGATACCCAACTGGCACTTGCTGCCCTCAGCAGGTGCAATAAAGCTACACATTGGACTGGTCTGTTCTCTGCAGCAGAGCACAGCCACATGGAGGCCCTTGGGCAATGCTTACCCTCAGGCACTGTGTCCTGGATGATCCCTGCCCGATGTGACGCAGACAGTGCCAAGTACCTGGTCCTCCATGATGAATTTCAGCAGCGTCCAGTCCCATCCCACTGTGGCAGCATTGGCTGGATGGAGCCTGCAAGGACAGCCCTGTCCATTTGTGCTGAAATGCCTGACCATCTCTCTGGAGGCATGGCAGCCCCTGGCCCTTCCCCAGCCCTCCCCAGCCTCACTTGTTCAGGGGCCTGACCTGCCTTCTCTCCATCTTTGCCCTCAGCCTTCCTCCTCTCCTGACCACAATAATTTTTTGAAAGCACCTGGTTGGAGCTGTACTCCATGGAGATGCCCAGGATTCCTGGGCCTGTGGCCTCACAAAACATTGTTTCTCTCTGTGGGAACCCTTGAGGGAAGTGAGGGAGCTGCTCCAGGCACTGACAGCCCATGGCACTGCTGCAGCCCAGAGAAGGCACTTCTGCCATGTCACAGCAGCGAAGAATGGGATCTGCACTTCAGGGCAAGGCAAACACGCTCCTCTGTCCCTGAGAGCTCTCTGGTGTCATGGGCTGCCCCTGACCTGCCCTCAGAGAGCCTGAGGAATGCTGGTGGTGGCAGGAGGATCATCCTGGGTTACATGGGAAATCACTCCTATGAGTGAGCACCTGTATGCTGGGCAGACCCCTTGGAGCACCTAGTCAGCCCCAGAGCACTGGGACAAGGGGAACACCTACATTTGGGTCTTCATCAGCAGCATGTAGGTGTCCTTCAAGATCTCCTCTTCATGGGCATTCAACAGGACTTGTCTGATTAGGTAGGAGATGATATCTTTAGGGGGACAGTGCTGGCAGGAGACGAACTCATTCAGGAGATGCAAGGTGCCCTCCAGGAAGTTCTCCTCCATGGTGGTGCGCACCATGCTCAGCTTCCCTCTGGGGATGAGCTCAGGTTTCTGCTGTGTAGAAGGCAAGGCAACAGGTGAAAGCCAGCTCCCCCCCAACACAGAGGAATCCAGCTGGGATGTGGAGCCCACCGCAAAGGGAACTGGAATAATCAGAGCCCCCAGGTGCCTGGCAAAGCTTCCCACAAAGGGCAAAGGGAGAAGGGTGCCCTTGCTACATCCTCTACCCCAGGGGCTGCTCTGAGCAGCCTCCAGCTGGGCTTGGCTGCTCTAAGCCCTGTTTACCTGCTGTGTTTCCCTGTTGGGTGCTATGCCTTGGAAGAAGAGGTGCTGGACTCCACTCCTCCTGAAACTGTGCAGTTTGTCCAGCCAGGCCTTGCTGTCAGCACTGCTCTTGGCTGGGGTCACTTGCTGGGTTGGTTTGTGTGGTAAGTCACTTGTTTCCAGCAAAGACCCTTGGGCCTTCCCTGGGGTTGTGGGAAGTGTTGGGGCAGGGCTCAGCCTTGGGGGGAGGTCTCTTTCCTGGCAGAGCTGGGGAAGCTCTTCCTCTGGGCCATCAGCTTTCCAGCTGCTGTTGCTGTGCAGGCTGGGGGGGGACAGGGACAGTAGGTCTGAGTCCAGCTGCATGCTGGTCAGGGAACCCAGGTCACTGTTAAAGCTGGTACCGCTGCAGGAGCTGTGGCAGCTGGAGGCAGGAGAGAGGCAGCTCCTGTTCTCCATGCTTTCTGCTGTGTCCATGGTGGCACTGGGCATCACGGGAGTGCTGTGCCAGGGTGGTGCAGGGCTCGGCTCTGCCACTGCCTCCATTTCTTCCTCTATGGTGGAGCAGAGCTGGGTATGAGACGTGTGTGCTGCTGGGACAGCAGGCACAGTCCTGGGGTCCTGGTCAGCACTGCAGGTGCAGTGGAGAAGGATGCAGACGTCCTCAATCGCACTGATGAAGATGTCCTCAGTCATACTCGACAGCGCTGGGTCTGTGCTTGTGTCCTCACAGGTCAGATCAATGATCTCCTGCGGGGACAGAGGAGCAGTGTCAGTGTCCTCCCCTGCCAGGAGCCTCTGCTATGGTGGCACTGTACCCCCGCCCAAGAGGGAAAAGAGGCTCATTGGCACCAACCCAGGAAGAGAAACCAGGGGAAAAGACCCTAGCTGAGGGGATGGGGCAGCCTGTGGGGGCTGGTGGCTCTGAGCTCTGGGATCAGCCCACCCTGGCACCACCACTGAGCCTGAGCCCAACCCTGACTGAGGCTCTTCCCTGCTTTCCCCAGGGTTCTTATTGTAGCCATGCTCTCTCTTCCAAAAGCCTCTTGCCTTGAGCCAGAGCTCCCTCCCATGACCGGGAAATGCAGGTCCTGCTGGGGTGCCCAGGGAGGGCAAGGGAAGCAGGGTGAGCACTCCTGTACCCTGTCCCCAGACACTGGCAGGAGCAGCACAGGATCCAAACCCTGGCACCCCTTCTGTAGCACAACCTCTCTCACAATGAAGACAGGAGCGGCAGGGAACAGAGCTGCCTCTTCCTCTTTGGCATTAATCTGGAGCTACAGCAGCCCTCAGACTTTGGGGCCTCCCACCCAGGACTTGCTGTGTGATGCAGCACTCGGTGTTACAAGGGGCAACAGGAGCAGGCAGCTGTGAATGCAAGACGCAGGCAGGACACAGCACTTCCCAAGACCTCGGTGTGCCCAGGACAGGTCAGAGCCTGTTTGCTCTCAGCATCTCAAAGCAGGGAGCATGGTTAGTGGACAATTTAAGTCCATTTTTTCCCCCCTGACTCAGACTTGCTGCCTTTCCCAAGGAGGGCTCCTGGACGCTGAGGAGGGCGGGAGGCCGCGGGGCTCCAGCCGGTCACGGTAACCGTCGGCGGCCGCGGATCTGCCTCAGGAACCGGGACAGCGAGCGGNGACAGCGCTGGGTCTGTGCTTGTGTCCTCACAGGTCAGATCAATGATCTCCTGCGGGGACAGAGGAGCAGTGTCAGTGTCCTCCCCTGCCAGGAGCCTCTGCTATGGTGGCACTGTACCCCCGCCCAAGAGGGAAAAGAGGCTCATTGGCACCAACCCAGGAAGAGAAACCAGGGGAAAAGACCCTAGCTGAGGGGATGGGGCAGCCTGTGGGGGCTGGTGGCTCTGAGCTCTGGGATCAGCCCACCCTGGCACCACCACTGAGCCTGAGCCCAACCCTGACTGAGGCTCTTCCCTGCTTTCCCCAGGGTTCTTATTGCAGCCATGCTCTCTCTTCCAAAAGCCTCTTGCCTTGAGCCAGAGCTCCCTCCCATGACCGGGAAATGCAGGTCCTGCTGGGGTGCCCAGGGAGGGCAAGGGAAGCAGGGTGAGCACTCCTGTACCCTGTCCCCAGACACTGGCAGGAGCAGCACAGGATCCAAACCCTGGCACCCCTTCTGTAGCACAACCTCTCTCACAATGAAGACAGGAGCGGCAGGGAACAGAGCTGCCTCTTCCTCTTTGGCATTAATCTGGAGCTACAGCAGCCCTCAGACTTTGGGGCCTCCCACCCAGGACTTGCTGTGTGATGCAGCACTCGGTGTTACAAGGGGCAACAGGAGCAGGCAGCTGTGTCTGCAAGACACAGGCAGGCAGGCAGGACACAGCACTTCCCAAGACCTCGGTGTGCCCAGGACAGGTCAGAGCCTGTTTGCTCTCAGCATCTCAAAGCAGGGAGCATGGTTAGTGGACAATTTAAGTCCATTTTTTCCCCCCTGACTCAGACTTGCTGCCTTTCCCAAGGAGGGCTCCTGGACGCTGAGGAGGGCGGGAGGCCGCGGGGCTCCAGCCGGTCACGGTAACCGTCGGCGGCCGCGGATCTGCCTCAGGAACCGGGACAGCGAGCGGGGAGCGGGACGGGCCGTTCCCTGCGGGGCTAAGGGTCGAGCCCTGAACCGCCGCACCCTCCGGCGGTAAAGGGAAGAGGAGCAGGACAGGGGAGAGGGAGGCCCTGAGGAGAGGGCAGGACAGGTGAGAGGGGCGGCAGCCGCCCCACCGCATCCCTGAGCCAGATCCCGCCGGGGGCTGAGCCCTGCAGGGCTGGACCCTCCTCGGAGTGCAGCAAGGGCATGTGGTGCTCCATGGCCGGGACCGGCGTTTTCTGGGGTGAGGGAGACGTGGCCGAGGAGGCTGGAACCGTTAGAGGGGCGCGCTTGAGGACCGGGGCTCCGCCGGCCGCAGGTGGCCGCGGGGACCCGAGCCCGCCTGGGGAGAAGCTGGGAGGTCCCGGGGACCCCCGGGAACACCCGGCGGGGGCTGCGCGCCCACCCCTCCACTGCCCCCGAGGCTTCTTGTCTGCGCGCGGCTCCCGTCCCCTCCCGCGGTGGACGCGCCGCCATCTTTGTACGGGGCAGCGGCGGCCCCGGACTCACGGCGGGGGCGGGCAGGGAGCGGCGGGGGCGGCACGGCCGGG
>VYXB01002949.1:0-71586 GCA_013397135.1 Pachyramphus minor | reverse complement strand
CCGGTCACCACCCCGCGCTCCCGCAGCAGAGGGACGGGGCAAGAGTCTCCTGCGCGGGGTTAATGATTTACCACCGCGGCAATTAACGGGCGAGACGAGGCATTAATTAGCCGGAGCTGCCCCCAAGTCCCGCACCTCCTTGCTCCCTCAGTCGGCACCCCGACCTAAAGCAACACGGCCCCCTCTGCAGTGGCTGGGGCAGCCACGGGAGTTAAAGTCGATGATAAATCATTTCGTGCAGCCCCCCCTTCGCGATGGCATCGAGGCTGCGATGCCCCTAGAGATCAGAACCCAATTCAGAACGGGGTTCCCGTGCAGGAAACGGGGAACACCTCCTGCCTGGCCCCCCTGCACCTGCCTGAAGGGAGACAGGCTCCTGCAGCCCCTCCTGTGTTCCCTCCCCGCACTGAGGGATAGATCTCCCACCCTGCATAGGGCCAGAGTGTGCTCACTCTGCAGAGGGGCAGCCGGTGCCTCCTAATTAATCCAGCCCTGGGTTATTAAAGACTAGACGAACCCTGTGCAAATGAGATTAGTGGCGTTTGGAGCTGGGCTTTGGGATAGCTGATGTTTAATGGTGAGGCTCTGGAGTAGCAGCTCTGCAGGGGCCCAGAAGAGTGCTGGAGAGGATCTGGGTGTGGGATCCTTTCATGGACCCCCTACCCCTACACCTGGGAGGGTGTGTGGAGCTGGGACATGCTGCACCTACCCCCACAAGCGTGGTGGTTTGGGCTGTGGAGATGTTGCTGCTGTTGCTGGGCACTGCCAGGGCTGCTGCAGGGGAGTCGAGGGTGATGCAGGATGTGGGGCAGCAGTGGGGAGCCATCCTGCAGCTGGGGGGGCCAAAACTGGCTTGCAAGCACCACTTCCACAGGGATGCAGCACTGACAGATTCGTGTGTGTGCACCCGTGCTCCTGCCTCACTGCAGAGCAGCTGCCACGGACAAGTCTCAGCACAGGGACAACACATCAAGGACTCGGCCCTCTTGTTCACCCTGCTCACTGCTCCCAAAAATACCCCCTGGCGCAGAGCATCTCCATCAGCTCTGAACCCTCAGCCTGGCATCGGCCAACAACTCCTCTTTCCACCTTCAAAGTAAAAATGCCTCCTGCCCTCGTGCCCAGCCCCTCTCTGCCCGCTGGCAGCTGGTGGGACAGGCATGTGGGCGGCAACACAGGCCTGTGCTTGGCCCGTCCGTCTGTCCATCCATCCGTCCTGCGGCAGCCCTGCTCCGGGTGTTGACGTCAGCGCTCCCGGCAGCCGGGCGGTGGGCGGGCGGCACCGCTCCTATTGTATTAAAAATAATACAGCGGAGCACAAATTCATTACAGATAAGTGTGACAGCCAGGAGGAATTAACGAGCCCGTCTCTCAGCGCCTGACAAACGCCTCCTTTTGTTCCTGGGATGGGTCCTTGAGTCTTTCAATCTTTGGAGATGCCTCGACTCATTAAGCACATCCTCCCCCAGTAGCTCCCAGTGTGCCTGAGGACTGCTCCCAGTATGAGCCATGGGCCACGCTGGCAGGGACATCCCTTGTGCCAGTGTCCAGCGCTGTCGGGCTTGCTCTCCTTGGGAGTCAGTGTCCTGGAGTGCTGTCCCCACGTGGGGTGCAGGGTGGCAAGGGGGAGGTGGGCGAAGCAGCCCCCGTCCCTGCTGCTGCGGGAAGCACGAGGCTCATGTGAGATGAGGCCAAACGCCCCGGCACTCCAGCTGCCGGTGCCGGCGGCGCAACCGCAGCCGACGGGCTGGCGGGCACCCAACTCTGCCCTGCTGGCTGGGCTCCCGTGGGAAGAGCAGCCAGGGGCTTGTCATCAGCCTGGGCATCGCCTCCATCCTCCTGCTCCTCACACCCCCGCAGACACCCCTGTTCCCAGGACACGGATGGACTCAGGGGGACCCCCACAGTCCCAGAGCTGAGGTGCCTCTGGCCAGTGTTTGGAGTGCTTGTGCCCAGCACAGGCATTCTTTAGGCCCAGCTGTTCCCTGGTATCATCCTGGGCAGTGTCACCTGCTGGGTGGCTGCCTGGAGCTGCCTGGGGAGGCAGGAAGAGAAGGGACAGGGAGGAATGGGAAGGACAGGGCACCACCGTGGCCAGATGGAGGAGGAAGCTCTCAGCACTAACAAGTCCTGCAAGTTGCCTCTGTGCTGGCTCACGGGGGCAGCACAGCAGGGGTGGAGCTAGTGCGGGAGCCAGAACCCCGGCACTGCCTTGCTCGGCTCCACGCTGGCGCCCAGGGAAAGGGCACAGGGCTGGCTGGTGCCGTCACATTGCCCACAGCATCCACAGCCAGCAATGCCTGAGTGGCACCTGCCCATCGGCATTGTCCCCAGCTCCCATAGTCAGACAGCGGCTCTGCAAGGTCACAGCCTCTGGGCAAAGCTCCCGGGCAGAGGGAAATGGGTGCCTGAATACCTGCACCCATCCCTGCAGCACTGCCAGCCCAGCCTACTGCCACCCATTAGCATAGGGCAGTTATTTCTCTTATCCCCCTGCCCCCCCAACTATGCATAAAATAATTATTGGTCCTTCTCATCGCACCAAGGGATTAAAAGTGGTTAACTTCATTTCCAAAGGCTTTGTTATGTTGGTTTTCCCTCAGCTGCTGCACAAGGCGATTTCCACAGTGCCACTTAGGCAGCTTTTATCAGGTTGTCTTCTGGAGGTAATTGGGTTTTTCAGGAGCCTGTTTAAAATTCGTAACCCAGCCTCTTAAACAAAACAAAAACAGCAGCGGGGAGAAGGGAAAGAGGCAGCACGAAACACGCAGCAGCTGCAGCCTCTGAAGAGCAGCCCTGGCCCCTTGGGGCTGGCACCCGGTGGGGACAGGGACAGGGACAGGCACCAGTGTGCTGAAGCATCAGTCTGGAGATGGACCCTCCAGGGTCTCAGCACCAGCTGAGAAGAGACTGCAGGGACAGCCCCTGCTGCCCCTGCTGTCCCTCCCACTGGTGACACCGTGAGGTAAGGGGGACCCTCGCCATAGGGACCTTTACGCTGTGCTCAGGGTGAGTGTGAGGTGCTCAGAGCCTCCAGTGTCCAGCCCCTGGGGATGCTAGGACCACTGCTCTGCCTCTTCAGCAAGTCACAGCCCCCTCAGCACACCTGGTGCCCCTGCCCCCCCCCGCCACTCACCCGTTATCACAGCCACAGCAAACACGGGGTGTAATGTGGGTCTCACTGTGGGGCTGGCTAGGAGGCTCTTGCCAGGGCTTCATCCCAGCTCCACTGTGATGCTCTTGACTGTAGGAGCAGCACTGTCGGAAAAAGACTTGGGGTAGCAGGGTCCCCTAGGTTGAGCAGAGAGGGACAAAGCAAACGGGCCAAAGCCACCGTCACAGGACAGCTTCTGCTGGCCCCATGCCCTGTCTCCCTGGTTCTGGGCTTTGCTGGCTGGCTGGGAGAAGCTCCTGCTGCCCTCCCCATGCTCTGCTCTACATGGGCACAGCACTACACCCCTGCAGCCAGAGGGCTCCAGGCTGATGCAGCGGCTCTTCCTGCTCTACTGCATCACCTCACTGGTCCGTCTGCATTAATACCACCAGTGCAGTGCTACCACAACCCCATCGCCATCCCTCAGGAAGACCTGTCTGCCCCCTCCCTGTGGGGTGGGGGTTTCTCTGGGCACCCCCAGCTCATCCCTGCCCAGCTCTGTGCTGTGGGGTGCAGTGTGGGCCGGGGAGTGAGTGGGTGGAGGGGAGCTGCTGCAGCAGATGGTCGGTGGGGCTGGATCATGGCACCGCTCGCAATGAGGGACGTGTGTGTCCCCGGGGCGGCCATTCACAGGAGCTGCTTGTGAAGTGGTGCCTGCAGGGCCCCAGCATACACACACCTGCTCGTTCCAGGCATGGCAACAGCAGTGTGCGAGCCAGGGAGGCTGCGGCTGATAGAGGGATGGGGTGAGGAGTGGACCAAAGGCTTCCAGCTGTTCCCAGCATGGCAGTGTCCCAGAGGATGCCGGAGAGTGAGGGGTGCTCCCAGTGCTGCTCCACTTCAGAGTTCCCCAAAAAGACCATCTACACCTACATCTGTGTGACAGAGTGATGGAGTGGCTGAATCTCCCAGTGAGAGTGCCCAAGGGGACAGGGAGCCAGTTCCAGGCTCCAGCTAAGAAGCATCCACTGCTGCTGGGATGTCAGTCACTGCATAGCTGAGCACCTTTGCTTTGCCACAGCTGTTCTGTGCCCTGCAACACAGAGCTCTGCTCACCCAGTCCCAGTCTCAAGGCCACCCAGAGCCCCAAGGAGTCCATGTCCCATGAGCGCTGGGGTATGCTGGGATGGACCTGTGAGTGCTGGGGGATGCTGGGATGGACTCTGCCACTTGAGTGCTGCAGTGGTGACTCCTCATCCCCGCAGCTCCTGACTCCCGGCATGTGTCCGGTGCCTCTGTGCCATGCATTATTAAACAGAGGCACTGCAGCCCCTCGCTGTTTATCCTGGTGTGGCTGTGCAGGGACAGGCTGTGGGAGCCGCGGTGGCTCGCTGCAGTCTCAGCCAGAAGATTTAGTCTCACTGCAGGCCTGGCCAGTTCCCGAAACAGGTTTATGACCCCTGGGCTTACTCACCTGGCGGCTTTCAACCCCCCACCACACACAGGATGGATATCACCTCCCTGGAGAAAAACCACTATGCATTCAGCCTCGGTGCTATCACCTACGCCTTCCCCTGCCCACACAGCAGGTACAGCATTTACATCCCAATCGTCCATACAAAGGCACACTTGCGCCGAGTCCACCCCATCAATATTTATGGCAGGCACGCACACCCGCCAGCTCTGCAGGGGCCAGTGCAGAGCAGAGCTGGGCGCAGCACATGACACACTGCTTGGGGAGCAGACAGAAGCCCCCCTGAGCCCCTGTGCTGCCTCCCCGTTGCCCCAGTCTGTGCACATACTGATTTCCAGCCTTGCTGCACTGGCAGGGACTTGCAGGGCTTGTGCAGGCACTGGTGACCGAGGTGGTCATGATGTGTGGGGAGTGGATGCCCAAGGATCCTCTTCCTGGCTCTGTGTCAGGATGGGATTTGGGCCCCTGCTCCCCACAGAAAGCCTCAGAGTGGTTATACCCACCCTCATCTCCCTGACAGAAAAAAGTGTGAAGGACAAGGGCACAATTGTCTCAAGGTTGGGCATCCAGGTCACAGCAGAGCAGCAGAAGCCCCCACATTGTCCCCCGTCCAGCTGAAACATCCTAAAAAATGAGACCCTGGGCACTGCTCCCCTGTGGTTCAGCCTCAAGCTGACACAGGTTTTGGATCCTGAAAGCTCTTTGGGGCTCTTTGAGTCGAGGGCAGACTCGTGCTTTAACCCCTCTCTGTACCACCAAGGATGGGGAATAGAAGGATGAAAGGAGCAGGGATGCCACAATGGCTGGCCCTGCTCTACCCAAACTCCCAGCCTGGCTCTGGGAGAGCATCTGCCTTTTGGGGGAGAAGGGCTCATTGTATCCCATGAGAGGGGAGGTTTAGGAGTTGAGATGCCCCATGCCCTGGGCAACAGAGCTGAATTAGGGGCACAACACCAGGGACACCCTGTCCTCCAACAGCAGCAGATGGCTGCACAGTGGGGGGCTTCATGGCAGCGTGGAGGGGGACATCTGGGTGCCTGGGCTCCAGCCAAGTTGCAGCTTGGTGGGAGCAGGATGAGCCTGCATTCATCCCCTGGCTTGGGACATTGGGAGGGGTGAGATTCCCACACCAGGGAGCAGCTGGGATGAGGGGTGGGGGCTCACTGCCCACCCCATCTGAGACCTCCCCCAGCCAGCCTGCCTGTGCTCGGGGTTTCCGCTGCGGCGTGACGCCGGACGGGCACGGCAACGCTCCAAGAGCTGCTGGGGCTCGGGCCAGAAAATTCATTCTTGGCTGCTTTCAGTGGGGTTTGGCTCGTACCTTTCCCATCTGGGGGCTTTCAAAAGGAAAAAAAAAAAGGAGAAGAAAGAAAAAAGCCTCCTGTCTCTGTGCCAGCTCCACAGTCACTGTCATTTGCCATGGTCCCCAGGCAGGACCGTGCCCAGCATCTGTCCAGAATCTGAGCTGGTCTTTACTCCTGTGGCCTTGAGCTGGTCTTGAGGTGGTCCAGCTGCCTCTTGCCTTGCAGGCACCAAGGTGTCACGAGGATGCCCATGACAGACATCCCCTCCCCCCATCTTCTGTGACCCTACTGGCTCTGTCGAGGCAGCCCCAGGTGGTACCTCTTCACCCTCCATCCATCCCATGGCTGAGCTATGCTCCCCATAACATGGGGAGTGAGATGTCCCCACAGCCCCCCAAGAGCCACGGCACTGCCTACCTTGGTGTGTGAAGCACCAGGTGTCTGCTGCTTCGGCACCTAACGCAGGGGGACAGGGACCTCGCGGGGCTGGCTGAGCATCGCAGGGAGAGCGGGGCCTGCAGAGACACCGACAGTGAGAGGATCAGCACCGTGGAGGGGCTCCAGGAACGGAGGGCTTCAACGAAGTGGAATCACTTGATGGGTGATGGACAGAGCACCCCACTGCCTGCTGCCCTTTCTGCCACTCGGGGGTCCAGGGTGGGTCCGTGTACTCCCCACATCTCAACCTCCAAGGATGGGAGCAACCTGCTGCCAAGAGCCACCATCTCCCTGCAGGTGGGAGCCCAGTGGGGTGTGCAGAGGGTGACAGGCTGCAGGAGGCGGCAGCTTGTCAGGGTCTTTGGTCCTGTCCTGAATCAGGGACACCCACTCTGCTGCTGGCAGAGGGCTCCTGGCTGTCTCTGCAGGCAACTGGCAGTTTGGATGCCTTCATTAAAAATTTAGAGAGCTCTCAACTCTTTGAGGGTTTTAAAATTTCACATTAACTCTGCTGTCCTTAGCTTGCACATTTGTTCTTTGGAGAATATAATGGCAAGTTAAAAGAAGCCGCCAAACAAAAGCCCTGTTCAGCTCGACAATTGAAGAAAGCCTGATGCCGCTCTGGGCTCCCCATTTCTGTTGGACCTCAGGAAACTTCTGTCTGGGGATCTTGTCCCTTCCTTGAATGTCCTTGAAATCCCCCTGTGATGGCTGGGGAGATACACAGGGTGCTCTGGGGGATGCTGGCTTGGGAAGGGGCTGTGCAGGGACCCGGGTACCAGGTGCTGGGTGCCACTCTGGCAGTTTCTGGGGTGGTGTCTTCCTGTGGTGTGGCTGATGTCACCGTGATTGGTGTTATGAGTGTGATTTCTGCTCTGTGACTCGAGGAGCAGGTTCCTGGGGAAGTTACACACTCATCCTGACTTCAAGCAAAGGCTTTTTCTCCACCCTGGGAAAGGAGGGAGGCTTTGGCAAATTGGAGATAAATATATGACCCAGGGGAGCTGGGGGAAACACAGGCAAATACCGACGCTGTGGAAGAGCAGGGACTGGGATGGATGGAGCCTGCATTTTAAAAAGCATTACAGAACAGGGATGCCTCATTCCAACCCTGGGAGCAGGAGACACTTACAGCCCCTAGGAACAGGGTTTGGTGAGGTTGGCTGTGGGAAAGAGGCAAAGGGTCCCCAGTGGGACCCCCAAGGAGACCCCAGAATGGCAACTGCTTCCCTGGGAAATGCAGTGCTAAAAGCTCAGCCTGAAAAGGGCTCAGAAGAAGCATGAAGGTGACCTTTGCTGGGGAAAACTGCTGCCTCCTTTGGGATATGGGAAGGCTCTGGAGCAGGGTAACAGGGGCTGCAGAGTGCTGCAGGGATGTGTGCCTGGGGGCATCTGGTTTCCAGACAGCCCAGAGCCAAGGAGACAGCTGGCTGGAACAGAACCAGCAGCTCTGCTAGCTATGGCTCGGGGTAGCAAATCAGGAGATATTTGCTGAAAACCCAGAGGGTGGGAGGAGCAGGGACCCCCTGTCCAGGTACTTGAGAGGATGCAGAGAGTCCTGGGGGGTGTTGCTCTGATCCCTGCAGGGTATTTTTTATTTGAGCCAGACCAAAGTTGTTTTTTCCCTCCTTTGCAATGGGCAGAGCCTCCCAGTACCACAGACGCATCTCACCTGGACAGCTACACTAGCTCAATCTGTCTGTCTGTCCAAGCAACCAGACACCAACTGCAGCCAAACACAGAGGACAGGGAAGAGAAGAGCAGAATGATGTGCCAGAACACCCCCAACTCCAGGGACAGCAGTGCCCCCAGGAGCTGGCAGAGATTTTGATCCAGCTGAGGTCTGGACACAAGACAGTATCCAGGGAAAACTTAATGCTCAAGATGAGACCATTACTGAGTCCACAGCTCTTGTGCTTTGACACCTCCAGTTCTCGGCACCCTGCTTGAACAGCTGAGCTTGTCTGGAAGGAGGGTGGACTGGGGAAGGGGAGCAGCGGGGTGCACAGGCTGACAAACTCAGGGCATACATCTCAAAGCACTTCCACTGCCTAAGGGAGGTGCTCTTGGAACCTGTCTTGGATCTGGCATCAGGTTTATGTCTGAGCACCAGGTGAGAAGGAAGGCTCAGACTTGCAATGCTTGGGGAAAGTATCTACCAGCAGTGCTCTGTCCCGACCCTCATGCAGGGATGCAAAGTTCTCAGGGTGCCACACTGCACTGGGCAGCCCCCAGAGCCCCCAGCTGGGGTCCTGTACCAGAGCTGACCTGCCTTGCCTTCAAAAAGCAGATCCTCAGCCTCAAACACCTCAATGCCTCTTGCACACTTCATCTTGCCACAGGACAGGGCAGGTCTGGGTCACACCGTCGTGGGGCTCTGGGATTTGACTGAGAAGAGCAATATTTCTGAGCCTCTGGTGAGTGTCACAGCAGGAGCTGGTGACACCAGCTAGGGAGGCCTGGCTGTGTACAGGAAGAACAGGGATCTGTAGTGCAGAACAAGACAGTAAACGTGACAGCGGCTCCTGGTGAGGTACTGGGTGACCTAATGAGACACTGGTGCCTGGGGGCACAGCTTGGAGAGCCCACAGCTGGACAAGGATGATGGTCTGGGTCTCTGCAGCCAGGAAGGCTCCATGGGACCAGGAGAGGTGGAGGGGAAAGCTCCTGGGACGAGTGAGCAGAGAGCACTCACGCGAGAGCAGCCCGCAGGAGCAGAGCTTGTTTACCCTGGCTGAGCAGGCCTGATTGCTCTCTATAAATACACCCGGCGAGTAAACACCGGGGAGGGAGAAGGATCATTTAAACTCGAGGATGATTCTGGCATAAGAACAAATGGGAAGGTCTGGCCAGGAACACACAGAGGCTGCGGGCGAGAGCAGAGATCCTCTGGCTGCTGGGAAGGTCCTGCTCTGGGTCCAGCCCTGGCTTTTGGAGCAGTGCATGATGCCCGAGGGCTTGGGCTCTGTGCTAGTGGAAGTGTCAGCAGCCTGGGCTGTGGTGACCATGCCCACCTGCGATACCAGGCCTCTCAAGCTCTGGGCCATGGGGGGCACGGTGGTGCCCAGTGGCAAGAAAAGAGATGTGCCACGCTCCCAGCAGTCACTATCTCTTCTCCAGAGGGTTTTTACACAGTACCAGACCTGTCCAGGGACTTCTTGGTCCTGTGCTTAAACCATGCTGGGCAACTCAGCGTGGCTCCCCTCGGCTCCCTATATGGCTCCTCACAATCAGCTCCAGGCCTGCTGGGCTGTGCCTGGCAGCAGCCTCTGTAAAAACCCAGGGAAGAGCCAAAGTGTGAACTGTAATCATCCTCCAGTGCTGTGAGGTGTTTTGAGCTCTGTCTGGTTGGGGTAATTTCAATACTAATGTCATCATGCAAGGCAATCGAAGAAACCAACACTTGGCCCACAGCCAAGGGAGACTTTGAGACATTTTTCTGTGCCAATTTGTCTCAGCTGATCTATCTCCAGTTTCCCCAGGACAGTGAGGGTCAGACACGAGGGACAGTGCTGCTGGACGGGGACTGAGCTCCCTTTTTCCATGCTGGAGCTTGTTGTGGCAACCCTTGGGGTCCTGCAGCCTCAGGTGGACAACGACAAGTTTGGCATCCTGAGTCCTGAGCCCATCCTTCCTCATCCTCTATTTGCCCACCCCTCAGCACCTCAGCTTGACTTGAATCACTCCCGCTCCCTTCGCCAGCTCCAGTTCCTTAAACAGTCACAGTTCCTTCACCAGCCCCAGCCAGCAGCTGCCACTGATGGTTGCACAGAGAAGCTCTGAGCCATGAGCCCTGTTCTGAGTGAAGGTGCCAGCCCTGCTTTGCCATTCTGACTCACCACTCTGCCTGCCTCGGGCAGCGGCTGCCCGGTCACGCTCGTGCCATGCGGGCAGCAGTGCCACCGCGCGCTGCCAGGCCTGGATCACGGCAGCCACCTGCCCGTGTGCTGCAGCCCCGGCGATGGGGACACAGCAGGGAGAGGGGCTGGAGCGTAGGGTTTGGGAGGCACCTCGTAGGGACAGTGCAGAGGGGAGAGTGGTTTAATCCCAGGGGACTGGGGACGGGAAGCTGGAATGCTCCACGAGTGGCTGGACTCAGCTGTGGAGAACAGGATGGAGGAGAGAGCCAGTGCTGGGGAGGCATGGGAAGAGCCCGGCAGGTACCAGGGGCTCCCCTCAGCAGAAGGGTGCACGGAGCCTCCTGGGTGCAGGCAGGGGGTGGCGGGGGGAGCAGGTCGCTTTCTCTCCCTGCCCACTCCCTGCTCTGGGCCTGCCGGATGACGGCCAGGCACGAAGGGGCTGGAGAGGGGATGCAAAGCACAGTCCTAGGGTGACAGCCTTTCTGCTCCCATCCCCTCCACACCGGTGCGTCCCCCCTCCCCAGATCTGCGGGTGGGCAGTCCGGGGGCGCGCCGCTCAGCCCTGCATCTTGCACCCGCATCACCTGCATCCTTCCCCCCTATCCTTCATCACCTGCATCCCCCCCCGCACCCCGCCCCGCATGCCGCATCCCGCGGCTCCGCGGCCGCCGCCCCGTTACATAAGCCGGCGGCCCCGGGAGGCTCGTCGGGCCGATCCCCGCGCCCGTGCCCGGCCCCCCCCGGGCTCTGCGGCACGGCGGGCCCGGCCCGGCCCGGCCCCGCACCCACCTGGCTGGCTCGGCGCGGCTCCGGTGCGCCCCGTCCGCCCCCGGCGCAGGGAAGGAGCCGCCGCCGGAAGGGAGGCGGGAGCCGTAGCGGTACAGGGGGGCCCGGTGCTGGCTCCCCCTCCGCCGCACGGCCTCCCGGGCGGGGCCGCCTCCGTGCCCGCCTCCGGACCGCCCCCCGCCCCGGGCGGCAGCCCCCGGCCCGGTCTTCCGCCCCGGTACCCGGCGGTCCCTTGCGGTACCGGGCGGTTTCCCTCCGGTACCTGGTGATTGCTCCTCCGGTACCGAGGTGTTCCCCTCGCTATTCAACCATCTCCCCCTGCCACCTGGCTATGCCCACCCGCACCCAGCATCACCCCTCAGGACGTAGCATCCCTCCCAGTACTGCCTGTGCCTGCAGTTGAACCTCCAGTGCCCATAACAGCCACCCCCAGTACCTGACCATGCCTCCCATTTCTTGGACACCCATTTCCCCAGTACCCAGCAACTTCCTTGAGTCCTCCTGACCGCCTGCACCTGCCAGTCCCTCACCACCCAGCAATTCCCTCCAATATTCGCTCTCTCCCTACAGGCCCCAGTGCTTCTCTCCCCCAGAGTTGTTGATGCCTCTCCCATGGAACTGCCAGTCCCTCCAGAGGAGGGGTCTCTAGACAGAGCACCTCTGGGTGTCCTGGGGTGCCAGTGGTGCTCCCCAAATCAGAGACCCTGTTGCGTGTGACAAAGCCCTTGCCCAGGCTCTCTTACAGGGTGTTCCAAGGATGGGGTGATGAAGAACTCTGAGCCTGTTGGGATCTGCAGGCTCACAGACAAGCCAAGGCGGAGCAGAATGGGTGGAGAGGCTGGAGAGGAGGCTGCTCTGGGGGGCTGCGGAGCTCCAGGATGGGGATATGGCAGGCTGGCCATGTGCTGTTGTGTGGTAGAAAGAAGGAGTGGGGCAAAGAGCAAGAACTTGTCCACAGAGGTTTTAAGAAGCCAAAACTCTGGTTCAGGGCTTGGTGCAGTGCTTGGCCAAGAGGAATCTGAGATCCTCACTGGCCTGAGGAGCTGGGGCTCCTCCTTCCCCTGCCCAGTCTCTCTCCACAGGCTGCTGCCCCCATGTTCCTGGAAGGCAGGTGAAGCCCTTTTTCCCCTGGACTTTGCTTTGGTTTGTGGGTGTGTCAAACAGCTCCCACTGAGCCCTGGGGATGCTCTGGGGTTGGTGCTTTTTGGAGTGGGTGCCTCTCATTGTAATTTGTTTTTTGCAATCTGTTTGGCCATTGGGATCTCTGATTGCCCTCTGAACAGTGGAGTCCTGCCTCTCCCTCCTGAAAAGGGGGTGCAAGACAGCTGTGCCTTAGTGCCTGAGAAGGGCTCAGCATTATGGCCTCAGGGGAGTCTGCTGCTCACGTTTCCCACCCTGGGGAATCCTTCCTCCACCAGGCATCATGGCAGGGTCAGATGCAGGTCAGCTGGGAGCCACCTCCGGTTATCCCTCCCTGCTCCCGCCGTGCTGCTTGTCACATCACGCGGAAGCTCAAGCTCACTGCACCACTCCTTGCAGAGCTGCTGCGGGATGGAGAAGCTGATGAATAAATCAATCCCCCTTGGTGCTGAGGCAGCAAAACTTGGATGTGAGCAGAGGAGCAGCGCCGGGGCTGATGGCTGGGGTGGCACCTCTTGTGAATTCCCCCCATGCAGCCGCCGCAGTCTGAGCTGCTGCAGCCAAGTGGGCAGCTCTCATTGCCTTCTCGCCATGTTTTATTTATCAAAGTGCTCAATATGCAGCTCTCTCCTGCTGTCCCACATTTTTCCTGGATTCTCCCGCCTGGAAATGGGAGCAGCAGTTTGGAGAGGGGCTGTGGGGAGCTGCTGGCTTCTCCTGGGCTCAGGAGGCACTGGCTCCTTTGCCTCCCTGCCGTGGGCTTCCGTGAGCCGATGGCATCGCCCTGCCATGTGGCTGTCACTCAGCTGTCTCTGTGCTGAGCAGAGGGGTCCCTCGCTGTGAGCAGAAGGACAGCGCTGTGCGACTGACCTTTCCTGAGCTCAGGGAACACTTTTAAGGAGCAGCCAGGCTCTCAGTGCTCCTTCTGTGCTTTGCCAAGAGCAGGTGTCGTGGGCTGATGCCAGATGCTGAAAGAGGCTGCTGCGATGCCTCCATGCATGGCAGAGGTTTTGACCTGGCCCTGTCCAAACTATGGTCGTTGTCTCTGGCCCCATTCTGGTTCCCACTCGCTTTCCTCCATCGCCTCCAGCTGCCTGTGCTGGAGAAGAGGGAGCTGCAGGGTGCGTTTCTGCTGCCTCGCTGCTAATAAATAAGCCCCAGTAATGAGTTGGGCTCTGGCGGGCGGGCAGGTAGTGGCAATAATCCCCCAATTAAGTGGACGAGACAGACAGTTAAGTGCAGAAAACCCACAAATAAATAAGAAGGAGAATAATATAGGAGCAGGGAGGAGCTGTTGTCTGGGTCCCTCAGCCTTTCCCCCGGCAGTGCCAGAAGCACTCTGGGAAGTGTAGTTCTGCCTTCCCCGCCGACATCCTCTTCTGGAGGGACGGAAATCTTTGATCTCACGCTGGGCGTCTCGTGAAACATCAGAGCAGCCAGCCCCTGGAGATGGGAAGCAGGACAGGATCGTGGCTCTGGTGGGAGCCTATGTATATGGAGCATCTCTGCTGAGAAGGGAGCCCACAGGTCTCTGACACAGAGGAAACCCTGCCAGGCAGAGAGATCCTAGGGGTATCACCATGCCATCATGGTGGGAACTGAGGGGATGCAGAGGCTTCAGCCATGACATGTCTGCTTTGCCTTCTCACCCCTGACACGCATGAGTGAGCATCCCTGCTCTTCTGCCTCCTGTGATGGAAATACCAGCTTGGAGAACCTGGTGGAGGGTGCACAGTGGAGGATGGACCCAAGCAGGAGCTATGCTGAATGGTGGCACAGCACAAGCTTCCTCCTGGAGCCTCAGATGGACACACAACCCTCAGTGAGAACAAGAGCAAATGCCTCCCTGGCATTACCGATAGCAGCCGTGGGCTGTGTGTGCCTCATGCTGAACTCACGGGGATGATCAATAGTCGTTTTTCTCCCCAGCCTTCCCTTCACCTCACTAATGGGAGCCACCAGTCCTGTCGCTTCCCCAGAGAGGCCAGGAGGAGATAGCCATGGGTGGGCTGGAGCAGGACCTGCTTCTCCTTTGCATTCTCAGGTTTAGAGTCTCCAAGAGCTGTGGTGCCACTGCAACCTGGGGAGCTGGTGACTGCTGAGGCCAGAGGAAACATAATGGACACTGATCCTTAGCTGGGAATGCTGGCACTAGGATAGCTTTAATGAGTAATAAGCAAACACTTTGGAGCAAAGGCTCCCTGGCTTGTGGTGCGCAGGGAATCTGCTCCCTACAGTGACAGGTTTCACTCTTCGTGGCAGTTGGCATGGAATGAAGAGGGAGATGCTCAGCTCCACAGCCCTTTCTGTGGCACCACATGTGACCAGGAGGATGTACCAACCATGTGTGGGTGGGAGAGGGAAACCCCTAGTGCAGGGGCCTGGCTGCAGTGCCAGGGGACACAGTCTCATCCTGCCTGGTGGTAGTGCTGCTGATGGTGACACCGCGGGGTTTTTTCCTGTGCTGGCAGCAGAGGGGGGACTCAAGAGAGGCATAATAATAATCCCCATGTGAAGTATAAGAAAAGAATCTATTTCAGTATTACCTCCTCCGCGTGGTGAGCCCACAGCCAGGCCTTCATCAAAAGAGGGAAGGCAGATAAATCAGCCATTCCTGTTAGGAAGATGAGCTTTTAACCCTCATGTGGTACCAAACCTTGTTGGGAAAAGGTGCCGGTTCCTGGTGGATGCTGGTGGCAGCCAGGATGCAGCTTGCCCACAATCCCACCAGTGGCCAAACAGAGGGCACGGAGTGATGGGCATCAGCTCAGCTGCCCAGACCCATGCAATGAATTTCCCGGAGACAGCAGCAATTCCCCAGAATTTTCTTTTCTGCTCATGTGCAGGCAGTATCTGGGAGCTGAACTCCTCTGATGGAGAAGGGGAAAAAAAAGACCGAAGGGAAATTGAAGAGATCGAGGGTTTGCTGCCTTTCCCTTTGAACCCAGGGGCTTGCAGAACTGAGCAGTGGCGGGCAAGGGGCTTCGGTGTGACAGCAGGGTGCTGTTGCAGGATGGAGCATGGACTGGGGCCCCTTCAGCCCACTTGCATTTGGGAAAGCCAAGCCAGGCCCACCTGTGCCCTCTGTCCAGTTTTGGAGGGCAGGAGCTGCCCTTCATGGCAGACTGCAGAAGATCGATGTGTTTTTGAACGCAAATGAGAGTTTTTGCCCTGAAACGGCACAGGTGCCTGCTCCGAATGCTAAGCAGCTCCTTGGCAGGCAGTTTCAAAGCACAAAGGGTGGTGGGATGCAGGAGCAGAGCACTCAGTCCATCCTATGGCCCCTGAGGACTGCACTGTCCCTTTCTGAAAGTCACAACAGGGAATTAAACATGTAGGAAAAAACCCCCAAGAACCCTGGCCCGTAGTTCTGGGGGTCTGAGTGGTGCCATCCCCTCTCAGGAGGTCATTTCCTGGTTTTGCAGTGGCTGAGACTGACTCTTGGAGGATCATTTTTTGGGGTTGCAGAGGTGGGTTTATTTTGGAGGCAGCTGCTGCTGGTGGGACTCACTGCGCTGATAGGACAGGAAACAGAGAAGTGCAGGGGACCTGTCCCAGGGGTGTCACCAGCTGTAGTCCCCGCTTATGGCTGCACTGACTCAGCCACCCCCAAAATGCTGCAGTGTCAGCCCTGCTCCAAGTCCCCTTATGGGGGTGGCACAGCAGCATCTTGTGTGCCCCCAAACTGCCATCCCATACCTGGGGATCTTGCAGGGAAGAGGGCTGGGACCTGCACAGACTCACACCCAAAATGCTCTCTTCTCTTCTGCCACCTGCCTCTGCCAACTAATGGAGGTGATTTTCACCTCCTTTCATCTGGAAAACCACCAGCAAAAGTCATATAACAACTTCCCTGGCAGCAGGAGCATTGAAGAGATGCACATTCACAGCAGGTGATTCTCTGTGTTGCTCACCAGAGGAGGATTGCTCTGAGTTGGGATGCAGAGGAACACTCAGGAATGCCTGCCCACACAACTCACACCCAGCTGGGCACAGGGATGTGCAGTGAGGGCAGATGTTATCCACCCTCAGTCTCTGCTTCTCCTCCATCCTCCCTCATGCCTGCCCTGTGAGAGGTGATAGTTGTAGAAATAGCCCAGCTTCATCCCTGCTCAGCAAACATCCCAGCTGAGGGGAAAGAGTTCAGGATGGTGGACTCACAGGGATCTCTCTGTACTATGCCTGAGCACAGCCTCTCCCTGTGGTGAAGATGCCTGGGAACATCTGTTGATGGAAGCACCTCTGTCTGGGGATGGGAGCATCATCATACTGAGGTGGATGCTGATATGGGCTCCTCGGGAGCTGCTGTAATCTCATTCCAGGAGCAAATCACATTCCCAGCAAACAAGGACATGTTAAGTCTTAATAAAAATGGTAATTCCCAGCAGATTGAGTTGAGCACAGGGAAAACGATTGTTGCTTCCCTTTGCAAACCTTTGCTGGTGCCCATGGGGAGTGTGGTGGTGCCAGAGGAGGCAGAGGGCTGTGCTGAAGGATGCAACTGCATTTGGAAAGCAGGAGCATGGGGAGCTTCTGCAAAACTGCAGCTCCTCACGTCCTCTGGGATCTGGCCTCGGCTCCTTGCCTGCCTATTCCCTGCCCTGACGCTCACCCGAGCCGCCCAGCCACGAAGACAGAACTGTTTGTTTGCAGTTTCCTAGGAGAGAAATCACGTTAAAAAAATTAATTACACACCTGAAAACAAAATCTGGCTGCTGAAGTGCACATCAGGGATAAATGGTGTGCTCCAAATTAGACAATTTACAGCTTGGGTAAGTAATGAAGGAACCCAGCCGGGCGTGAAAGCAGAGGGGAAGAGTAATCCTGGGGGGACACAGGGCTCTTTTCCCCCAGCTCCCCTAGTCCCCCAACCCCTCCATCCCTCTGACCTCCTTTTCTTTGCTGCTGGTTGAGAAATCCCATTTTGCTCAGCACAGCTGGCTGGAGTAGCTCCTTGTCGCCCCAACCTGGGGAGTTCAGCAGGGATTTTGGATGAGTTTGAGCCCTTTTAGAGCTCGGAGATGGGAATGGCCCCGGAGAATGGGGAGTATGAGGCAGGTAACGGAGCAGAGGGATGTGCATGCCAGAGAGAGAGGGGCCGTGTGGGACATGCTGCCCCCTGGCATCCTGGTGAGCAGAGGTGTCCAGCATGGCGAGGGCCACACTGCACCCCGGCCCCCCTGACATCCCCCAGCCCACACTGGCCTCTGCAGTCCTCGCTGTGCGGTGCGTGGGCGGGCTGGCAGCACGCTGCCGAGGAACGGGCAGCAATCCAGGCTTGCCGGTGAGAAGAAAATAATTTCATTCCCTTATTTTTCCCTTCACAGTGTCCCAGCCCAGCCTGTGAGTGCAGGGATTTAAAGGGGATGTGTCCCAGGGCCATCAGTCCCGGGTTAACGGCAGTCAACCATCTGGGGATGGTTGATGCGGCTGGATCTGTGCAGCAGAGCTGAGCTCCTTCTCATGCGTGGGCTGGTGGCTGTGGGTGCTTCCTGATTTGCCTGTGGTGAAGGTCCAGCTATGGGGACTATTGCTACCCTGCAGCAAAGCTAAAGTGTGGGCAGCACCTGCAGGAGGCGAGGAGATGCCCTGTCCCCCTCACTCTGCCCACAGGGGAGCTCGGAGCACAGCAGCACCTCAGGAAGATATAGGAATTGACCCCTCTGCCCACACTCCTCCCTATCCCCTGTGAGCTGCCCACCAACTCCAAGCAAGGGGCAGGATCCTCCCAAGCTCCCCAGTCTGCTGACACATGATGGTGCGTGGGGCTGGGACCAGCCTCCCTTCTCCCCTCTCTGCTCGACTCCCACCTCTGCTCAGAGCCGGCTCGGAAACCAGCCAGCTAATGATGCGAGATGCGGAGCAGATGGGGGACCTGACGCTGTACTCCCCAGCAGAGGATTAAACATGCAAATGGATGTATAGCGACGTGGTGCCTCTTGGCCTGTATCCTTTCCACCCCCACCACACGTATGGCATTCCAATTCGCAGCCCCCAGGCTCCCTGCTCACAGCACCCCGGGCCTGGCCTGGAGCCACACATGGAGGGCAAGGATGGACGGACAGATGGACACAGGATTGTGGATGGTCCATGCAGCCCTGCCTGGGTGCAGGATGGCCCTTTCTTGAATTGTGAACCCCACCATGTCCCTGCACCATAGTGGCAGTCGTGTGGATGAGCTGCATTTGCTGCATCATTTCCCCCTTCTTGAGCTCCTTTTGCAAC
The DNA here is from genome assembly GCA_013397135.1 of Pachyramphus minor. Lineage (NCBI taxonomy): Eukaryota > Metazoa > Chordata > Aves > Passeriformes > Tyrannidae > Pachyramphus > Pachyramphus minor. The sequence continues at coordinate 53,265 of VYXB01002949.1, read as the reverse complement.
ATCAGTGGTGCTGCTGCCCCGTGCCCCATTTAGGAGGAGATGCTGTGCAGAGATGTAGAAGCAGGGATGGGACAGGGACCCAGGTGCCATAGTTGCTTGGCTGTGCTGATTTCAGAGGCACAGCCAGGTGCTACACCAGGGATGCTCTGGATGCTACACCAGGCAGAGCTGTTCATGCCCTGGGGAGCACCAAGAGTTCAGCTCCTTCAATGCCTGTAACAACTTCTCAGCCTCAGAAATGCTCTAAAATTTGAGCTGGCAGAGGCAGGACAGTCTGACTGAGTCCTACTCCACATCTAAAACCTGTGGAGAGCTGGAAGATACAGGGAGGGTTGGGGCTTCAAAATGCGTGACCTTACCATGTGCCCCAGGGGGACTGGAGCAGCCCCAGTGGAGACCGGTTCAGCTGGGAGCAGGACCAGAAGGATGCTCTGCTTCAGCCCAGCCCTGCAGCCATAAAACCCACCTCTCCCTAAAAAGACACAAAATCTCCCCTTTCACAACATGGGAATGAAACTGTCTCCACCTGCAGCATCGCTCCCTTAGACCATCTCTGCCACTGCAGCAGCCAGTGCAACGCCGTTATCTCTAATGCCTGGGAGCAGGAAAGAGATTAATATTCATCACAAGGGAGCGGAGCATATGGAATATGAATAATGCTAATTGTGTCTGTATAGATTTAGTGTAAGAAGCTTCCATGCATTAAGGAGGGAGCGAATTAGTTCTTCTCTGAACCATTTCAGACTCATTTGTGGCAAAGGAGTGCCTGCCTGCCTGCCTGCCTGCGGGTTTGGAGACAAGGGTGAGGATAAAACTTGTGTCCCGTGCCTGAGTGTGGGGAGGCTCCAGATGCAGGGCAGCTGTGCAGGTGAGCACATGCACCCTCTGCCTCTCAAAATAATGAGTAATGGAGCAAACTCGGTCACTGCAGATGCCAAGGAGGAAAAGGGGCTGCCTGCAGCAACGTGAGCCCCACAGCCATGGGCTGCTGCAGCCAGAGACCCCTCCAAGCTGCCAACAGTGGAGGTAGCTCTGAGCCTGCCCTGCCTTGGCTGGTTTTCCATGAGTGTGGCCCCGCTGGGCTCCTGATCCCTGGGGCCAAGATGCAGTAGTGCAGTGCTGCCAGGTGCATCCTGCTCCCACCCTAGGTGAGTTCACCTGCCCCCAGGTGCAGGCAGCTGGGTGTGTGGCAGGCAGGGAGCTGGCAGGAGGCAGTGCCCTGTGTGTGGGGGGCTGGAGTGGTAACGAGGTGCTGTGGGTGAGAAAACTTCCTGACTTAAATACTCATCCCACTTGCCTTCTGGGGACAATGGTTGGTGCTCTGTATTAATCGAATCAGCTCATGGCTTTAGTGAGGTGAAGAGGAGAAGGCTCATGTGCTCAGCCAGGCAGGTAGAGCAGGCCAGGCTCTGCAGGCCCAGGGCTTCCACAGAACCTCCCAGGGCCCAGGCAAGTGTGACCCCTCCTCATGTGGCATGGACTGACACATGGCAGTGTCACCTTGGTCATGGGAGACCAGTATGAGCAGAGGGATCAGGGTTCCCTCCCTGCAGAGCACAATGCTGAGATTCTCCCTGTGTCCCAGTGCTGCAGAGGGGGCCCAGGCTGGACACCCCTCCTCTGATGTGCCCCCAGAGATGGTCCTGTGGCAGTGAGGAGCTCAAGAAGGGCTTGGTCATCACTCTCCTGAGGCTAGAGCTGGCCCCAGGAGAAGATGGAAAACACCCAGGAGAAGATGGAAAATGCCTGGGGTCTGACTGCTCCCTGAGATGCCTTCTGGCATCCCTGCAGGTGCAGTGTGAGGATCCTCCATGCCTTTCCCAGTGCTCTCCAGGGTCAGCAGCCGCAATTGTCTCAGGTTCGACCACTGCCCTCTTCCTTCTTTCCCCTCCCATCACTGAGAACGTGGGATTCCTCTTTCTGCACTTTGATCTCTCCAATGTTTAGCTCATTCTGTCTGCTTTATAGGCACTAATCCCTCTGCAGGCACTGGGGAGAATCCACCTACACTCCATGCAGTCTTAAGTCTTATTGTATAAACAAAATCTCAAACACGAAATCCCTAATCCTTAATGGTTGGAGCCTCCTATACCTGTTCCCCCGTGTCCTGCTCGACAGAGGCTGGAAGGGGGGGAAGGTCTCTGCCATGTTTGCTCCCATCCTCAACCACAGCATGGATTAAACATCTGTACACGCCTTTAACCTTGGGTTTTTCCTTTGTTCCCAGCGGTCCACCCTGGCGAGCTGCTCCGGCTCCCTCCCTGCTTCACTGCATTTGTTCAGCTTAGGGGATCAAACTGGGTGACATTTGGAGTTGGGATATTTAAAATGCAAATTTCCTCTTGATGGATAAGTGGAATTTGCTCCCTCTTATGAAGGGAACCTCTGGGGAGAGCCGAGCACTATGGCCAGCTTGCTCTGAATGCAAAATCCGGCTGGGGGGAATCCCTGCCTCCCTCCAGCCTGGCACTTCTGGGCAAACACTGCTGCAATAACCACCCTCATGTCTGCAAAGGTGTCCAGATTTCCCCCAAACACAGTGAGAGGTAAGAGCTGCAGGGCCGGCAGGGAAACCTGTGGTGTTTCTGGGTTACAGGCAGGGAGGGAGAAATCTTGGTGGCCACTGGTGTAATCCCAGAATTGATGTTTTCTTCCTCGGCACCCAGGGTGTTGCTGATGTATCATTGTCTCTCCTTCCCAGCTCGGAAATTAAAGCTTTCGCCACTTTTCTTGCTGCAGAGGAACAAATGGGTGTTTGAGAGAGAGATTTACACTTTGCTTTCCCTTCTGGAAATGGAGCGTGATTTTCCAGCGACTGCAGATGCTGGGCCTGTCCTGATGCATTGAGACGAGCTGTTGGGTGGGGGGGGGAAGAAGGAGCCCCCCACCTATCCACCTTCCAAGCCTGCTTCATCAAATCAGGTGGGTTTACACCCCAAAGGGTCTGGTTGAGAGGGCTGCAGTCCTGCATTACTCCTTCTGCACTCCCATATGTGCCCCCCTTTGTGTCTCCCCTTTCCCCCCCCTCCCAGTGCAGGCTCCAGGCTGGGCTGATTCACCTCCTGGCATGGCTGTACTTGAAACCTCCTAAACCCCCACAAATGGAGGAGAAGTGAAGCATCTTTAGGGAAAAACACTCGATTTGCTGCCAACCCCTTCTAGTATGCGACTGCAGACACCAGACTGCAGCTGGTTTAGAGGATTATGGGGACCAGGGGAGGTCAGGGAGTGCACAAACTACACCAGGGGTGGGATGGAGAGAAGCAACCCCAGGCTGGAAAGCCTTGGGAGGGCTGGGGGAGTTCACCAGTTCTGCAGCCTTGCACAGGCAGCAGCTTCTTCCCTCCTCTTTCACCCAGCAGCAATTCAAAGCAAAGGGGAAAAACACAAAGCAGGAAAAGTTCAGGCAGCTCTTTGAGCTGGTCGCGGGCTCCTGCAGAGGCTGGGGGCTTCCCACAAACCACGATGCACTGAGGAATATCTAGAGCGTCATAAATACACTCTGGGAAAGAAGGAAAAGGGATTTGAATTTCAACTTTGATGCATAATGTGCTTTCTCTAAAAAAAACCAGCCTTCTTGGCAGGGACCAGACAACTTCACACTAAATCTCCTGCAGGAGCATGTTGCCAGTTGCAGAGATAAAACCTCAATGAAACACAATTAGCTTCCACTCGGATTAGCCCAACTCGCCTCTCTTCTCCCACCCAGCCACCCTGTCCTGGCATCGGGATGGGGATCACTCAGTTCCAGCCTCCTGTGTCCCCAGCCCAGCTGGGAGCGGGACTGCTGTGCCCTGGGGAGAGGATAACCCTCCCTTCACGGCTAAGGGGAACTGACAAGTGATGAATACACGAAAGCCTGAGCGCTGCAGGGCAGCCCCTGCCGTCTCACCGAGGACGGCGGCTTATCACGGCTGGTTTGCTGCGGTTCTCTGAGATTTGGAGACTGGTGGAAGCCTGAGGCAGGGTCTCCATGTTGTCCCCTATGGTCCAGCCAGCTCGGGGTTGGGGCATGGCACTGCTGCCTTCTTTTCCTGCTCAGTGCCAAAGGAGGAGGGAGCACGCAGAGGGGACCTGCTGGCAGCAAAGGTTGCTGAGAGATTTTTCTTCAGGCAGGAATATCTTGAATATTGATTTTTTAAGGTTTATAAGCTGGGATGTTTTCTAGTCTTGGGGTTTTTAGGCTTAAGCATCACTCATGGTGGCAATGTCTCACCCTTGTTTGCCTCTAACTGCCTGGGTATCACTGTGAGCCCAGACATGTGTCAGACTCAGTCGTGCCCTGGGTGCTTTTTTGGAGCAGGCGCCCACTTCCAGTCTGGGTCAGTGCCCCAGAGCCAGGCTGGCAGGGACAGATCACAGAGGAGGCAGGAAAAACACCTTGGAGCCATCCTGGGGACAGAAGCACTCCCCAGCCCCTGCAGCTTCTGCCCTGCCAGGAGGCAGCTGACAGAGGGAACAAGAGATGCTGGCAGAGCTCTGAGGGGAAACCAGCCTCTTAATTAAGAGCTTAATTACCCAGTAACGAATGGTGGACTTAGCTCAAGCTTGAAGCAGGCCAAGCGAGTGAAGTGCCCTCAGGGAGGGCTGGGGGAGGTGAACCGAGGGCAGGCTTTGCCTTCTACCATATTTGTGAATATTTGCGAGATCTGTACAAGGAGAGAACAGAATCCTGCAGCTCCCTCAGTACCCCTGTCCCTGCTGTCTCCAAGGTGCCAGCGGGAGGACATGTGATGGGGATCACTTGTCCCTCCAACAGTACAATGTACCCCAGAAAAGGAGTGGACTGTGGAGGAGCATTTCTGATGGTGAAGAAGGGAGAGGAGTTTGTGAGGTGGAAAGGGAGAATGATTTCTTTGGCTTGGTGTGTGTTGCTGCAGAAAGGCAGTTTCAGCTCCAAGGGTAAGGGAAATGAAACAGAAAAATGCTTCCTATTAAGCAAAAGGGATGGAGAGCCCTGTGTAATAGTGTTGTCTGCAGGGCCTCCTTGCTCTGCATTTGCATCCAGTGCAGCCTCGTGCCAGCACTTGGAGGGAGCTGTGCTATGGCAAGATGGGATGGAGGGGATGAGCTCCCAGCCCTGCAGCTCTGAGTTAGGCAAGGCCACATCTGACCCTATGGATGACAGGCAGTGCTTAGAGAGAGCATAAATCCCTGTGATTCCCTGGGCAGGTCCCATGGGGAGACTGGGATGTCTCAGCCCCCAGCGTAGACTGAGACAGGGGCATAAGTAGCTGCTGGAGGGGGTTTGGTCGATGCCCATAGCCAGCTCTGAGGGTTTCCTGACTTCTGGGACATGGGCAGTGCCAGCCCATCCTCTTGCCTTCCCTGCATTGGCATGGACCCAGTGAACATCCCCAGCAGAGACCCCAAACCCAGCAAGCACTCTGAGCCTGGGGCATGGCTGCAGTTCTTCATCAGGGGATGCTCTTTCTCTTTGCTGTTAGATTTTTTAAAAGCTGAAGTAGACCCAATGGCTGTGTGGCAGGAAGAACAACATTCATTCTGGAGCTTTCCCAAGTAATTCATCCTCTGAGAAATTAATTATCAGCACCGGCGCTGCGTTTAATCAGCATCAATCCCTGCGTGCTTGGGGTCAGAGGGTGTTGCCGCCTCTGCCTCCAGTGGCTCTGGGTTCCTGCCGGGAGGGAGGAGTTCTGCTGTTCTTGCTGGGATGGCAGCTGTGAGCAGGGAGAGCAGATCAGGCTGGGAGTGTACAGTCCCAACAGCTGTACAAACACCCCCAGGGCAGCAGCGCCCGTCAGCCATGCCCAGGGCAGGTGGCTGGACTGTGATGGGGCAGCCCCGGTGCTGAGAGCAGCTTAGACACCCACACAGGAGTCCCAGAGTGCCCCTCGGGCTGGGAGCAGGAATATAGCCTGGGAGGTGGGAGTCTGCAGCTCCATCCTGCATCTAGCACAGCAAACCCACGCAGACAGCGTGCAAATCCGTGTGTGTGCGGGTGTGTGGCACACTGGGAGGGTGGATGTTGCAGTGTCTGTTTGCTGGGGGACACAGGGGCATCTGTTCCAGCAGAGCTGCTCTGGCAGCTGTTTCCCTGACAAATAGTGTTTGGTTTGGTGGTAGAGCCTTAATGAAAGTGGTGAGGGGAGGGGAGTGCCTGTCTGAAGGATGCTCTGGGGGAGAAAGGAGAAGAAAAGGACAAAGGGATGTTGGACATGGCTGCTAGTGATGGCCAGATGGCTCCTCACAGGACTCACATCTTGTTGCCTGGCTGGGGGCACCTGGCTCTCATCAGGCAGCCCTGCATGACACGGGGTCTCGGGCTACTGGGACAAGGTGCATTACTGGTGGGGGAGAGGGTGTGAGGGTCCCCTTCAACCTGTGTTCTGGGTGTGAGAAGGTGCTGGCTGGTGTGCAGGCTCAGGCTGTGCTGGCTGGGTGTTTCTGGGCCATGCAGCCCCCGAGCTGGAGGGCAGGAACTGGAGGGCAGAAGCTGGAGGTGCTGCCTGTGTGCAGCACAGGCTGCCATTGCTGGGGCTGGGGTGACGTGATGCTCTCTGGATACATCTCTGCTATGAAGCACCAGCAGCTCCAGGTGCAGCAGCGTCACCCACACCACTGCCTGGGAAACTCCAAGGCCCTGAGTCCAGCAGGACCTCAGCTAAGCATGGATTTTTGGAGATGGGGGATGCTGAGGGGCTTTGTGGACCTCTGGGACTGTTGTCCTGGAGAAGTTGGAGATTCCTTGGTGTGGGTACATGTTTCTGTCATACTTGTGCCCTCTAGTGGTTTGTCCCCTTGCTGGTCACATGGCCACCATCCTGGTGCCACGACCATGCTTCTGGTCCCTCGGCCACCATCCCGTGGTGGCCAAGATCAGCCTCACCCTCCACCACTGCCAACCTTGCTATTGATGGCTGCAGGGAAATGCTGTGTGACAAGGGCTTGGGTCAGGCCAGGAAGGCATCTCAGCACTGCCTGATGCCTTTCCCCATGGTCACCTTCTTCAGGCTGAAAAGGAGTGCTTACCCTTGTTTTCAAGACACTTTGGAGTGGAAATGTAATTTTTAGATCTGAGGGGAGGCAATGAATTCCAAAACCTTTTCAGAATCTTGATTCCCCAGCCAAAACTGTTGGGTGAGTGACCCCAAAATGTATTTTATTCCAGAAAATCCAGTCTTGAGATTTCTAACACAAAGTTTCTAATTTTTGACTGCTTGAGGCTGTCCTCTACCTCTCTGTTTCCTCTGTGTTTAATCACATGACAGCCTGAAAAAAACCAACCACCTAACACACTTTTTTCTCATTCTACTGATGTTTCTCTTTTATCTAAAACACATAAAGTGCTCTTCTGCCTCTGGCCCATGGCAGCCACCACATCTCAGCTGTGCTCCTCAGGGATGGGATGCCTGAATGCCCTGTGGCTGCTCCTGTGTGCAGCTCCTCTTCCCCATATCTCCTCTCTGCATGTTTTTGGACCCTACCCAGAGCTGAGGCAAGGATGGGAAAGGTGGTTTGGTGGGAGAAGCCCAGCCAGGCACTGTGGGTCCCTGAGGTGGCTGACGGAGCAGGGTGAGAATGGGGTCCCGTATATAGGGCAGTGTGAGCTCCTGTGTCCCCTGTAGGGATGGGGGATGGAGTCATCCCCATGCACTTGGCAGCCATCCCTGCCTGGGCTCCCCCCTCTAGCAGGGGGATATTTCCTATCTGAGAGAGCAGATGTTGGTTAGGAGCTTCCTAAGCAGTTTCTCTTTTCTTCCAGGATTGCTGGTTGGAGAGAGAATTAAATTCCCTTTTGTTGTCAGTTTAGAGGAGAACAAAACCAAATGTCACCTGGAGAAATTCTTGCTGCTGCACCCCCAGGGGATGGAACTGCTGCCTCAGGACCAGGATTAGCCCATCACTGAGAAAGCTGATGGTCCCTGAGGGGATTAGACAGATGATCAATGCTGGGATTAGCTTGTATGGTGGCTGCGGTGACAGCAGCGACCTGGAGCAGCAGCTTCACCCTGCCTTGCACTGAGCCAACCCATCCTCAACCCATTCCCATGGCATCTGTGCTGGTCTATGGGTGGAGTCATGCTGGTGAGGGGCTGGGGACAATGGCACTGCAGCCAGCACTGCCACAGATGTTCCACATTTCAGATTTCTCCTCCTTCCAGCCTTGTTAGTATTGAAATTAAAAGCAAGTGTTTGTGAATTGGTAGCTGTTCTCCAAGACCCTAATTAGCAAATCTCTCCATCCCCTGGGGCTGCAATCTAATGATCAAAAAAAAAAAAAAAAAAAATGTCCCAGCACCCAAACAAGCCCCAAACCTTGTTTGATGGATTAGGAGTGCTACTGGAACAGTAGGAAGTGGCTCTTCCTGCTTAGTATGGTAATTAAACACTTCAATTGCAATTATTTTTGCAATTAGATAAGTCTCTAATTGTTGTCATAGGTGGCAGGGGTTTGGGTGTGTGTTTGCCAGTTCTTCCTCCCTGAACTGAATTGGAGAGTGGATGCTACAGGCGATTCAGGCCTTCTCCTGCTTGGTTTGTTTGGGGAAGGCAAATTCTCCATGTGCTCAGCTGTAAGGACTCATCTCCTGTTGCTTTGTTAAGGTGCTGATGAGGCAATTTCTCCATCTGCTGTGGGGGCTCCGCCCAGGGGTCTTGTAGCTCCTTATCCAAAGGCTGTGTGAGGGAAGATTGAGAGTGGATGTTGCCTGCTAAGGCATCACCTTGCTGGGGATCCCTCTATCATCATCACTGGTGAGCTTGGTGGGGCTTGGTATTGCCCTGGCTGGGTGCTGGGGGGCACGGGGGCTGCAACACCACTTGTCCCTCAGACTTTCATGCTCTCTGAAGGCCATTTGCTGTCTGTAATCGCTAATTACGGAGAGAAGGGTGAAAGCCACAGATACCAGTGGTGGGTGCTGACAGTCAGCGCTGTGGTGGCTCGGGGGTGTCGAGGGGCTGGGGGCTCGGGCAGGGTGCTCTGTGCCGGGCTGAGGAGCCCTGTCCTCGCCGTGGGTGATGCCCGGAGCTCGGGGCCGGCGGGCAGGTCCGTGCTCGCAGCAAGCAGGGGGAGCTCCGAGCCTGTGCTGCTGCCGCACTGAGTCCGCACCTGGGGGGCTGCGGGGTGTTNGACCCGGACACTCACCGCGGGGGTGTCGCCACCCGAGCCTGGCCCCATGCTGGGAGCCCCGCTTAGGCACCCGTCCCGCCGGGAGCCCCCGGATCTCGGGGCAGGGGTGTCCCGGGGCAGCTGGGGCTGCACTGGGACCGAGCTCTGCTCTCGCCCGTGCCCTCTGCCGGGCAGAGCCCCGGCACACATGGAACCAGCTGGATTGGGGGCTCAGCTGCCATCCTGGAGGATCTTGCAAATCAGGGATGCTCCGGGGTGCAGGGGAAGCACGCTGTATCCAGGGTAATGGAGGTCAGCTGTATTCCAGGAGGAAAACTCTTGCCCCACANGGCAGGGGTGTCCCGGGGCAGCTGCTCTGGCCCGTGCCTTCTGCCGGGCAGAGTGTGATGCCACATGGAACCAGCTGGACTGGGGGCTCAGCTGCCATCCTGGAGGATCTTGCAAATCAGGGATGCTCCGGGGTGCAGGGGAAGCACGCTGTATCCAGGGTAATGGAGGTCAGCTGTATTCCAGGAGGAAAACTCTTGCCCCACAGCATAGCAGTGTGGGGATAAATACGTGTTCCCGTCCTACCTGTTGTGTTCCCGTCCTTGCTGCCTGTTGCTCACTTTCTCCCATCAGAGACCAGGGAGGGATCATCTGGCTGATCCCACAGGCTAAGATACACTGTGGAGGGTGACAGCCTTGCTCAGGGCAGCCGCAACTTGTATTCTGGGGGCTTGTGCTGTGTGTGTGTCCAGGCTCTGTCCCAGCAGAGGGATGGGACAGCAGGTATTGGGGGACCAGGAGACTCTTCTCAGGACAAAGCACACTCAGAAAAAATCAAGCATGTCATTTTCCTTCTGTCTTAACCAGATTTTTATACCATTGATTTCTTCACAGGCTTATAGCAGAAACATCCTCTTTTGGCAGCCTTAGTGTTGAGCTGCCCGGGAGGGCAAAGGCCGGGGCAAACCCCGGCTGCTTGGTGTCTCCCCATGGCCCAGCAGACTCCAGGGGCCCTCTCCACCTTGCAGTGGGGCTGGGACAGGGGATGTGAATCAGGGACAGCACCAGGGATGCCAAAACCTCCCCAGCATGGGAGGCAGTTTTGCTCCAGCACTGATGGTGAGGGACTGGGATGTCCTGAGCACGGACATCCAGCACTTGTGGCTGCCAACATCCACCATGCTGAGCCCTCCTGCCATATCACCCTTTCTCTACCAGGACCCCCTCTGACGGGTGGATACATCCCTTGGACAGTACCAGGGAAGGTAATGCCTGTGTTGCCCTTCTTCATCCTACACTGGTCTGTCTGGCACCAAGATCTCAACTGCAACCCCTTTTCCTCCCCACCCTGTGCCCTTCCAGCCTGACCCACTGCTGTGAGCCTGGGGAGGGCATCCCTATCCCAGCCCTGTCAGGGGCACATGCTGGCTCCCAACCCAGCTCCTCAGGCACCTCTGCCTGCTGGTGTGGGGCTTGATGCTGGAAGCATCACTGCCCTGAAAAAGCAAGCGAGAAGCTCTTCTGCAGCTTCTTCAGGGGCTCTTCAAATACACCACCCTCCTGGGAAGAAACCTGGGTGGGCAGAGGCCTCTCCAGCAGTTCTGGGGATTGAGCAAATGCCACATGCCAGAGTAGGGATCCTGCAGGGGAAGAGAGAGAGTGATCAGTGGCTTTGCAGGATGCAGATGATTCTATTTCCTCCCCCCTTTCCTGTTCCCCAGTATAAGCAATGCTGCATTAAGCACCCATTGTGCCTGGGAGGGACTGTGATGTGATGCTGTGAGGATGCTCTTGGCAGAGCACGACTAAATGCTGAGTGCTGACATTTGGGCAGAGCCGAGCAGGCTTGCATCACCTCAAGACCTGTCATCCAACACCCCTCTGAGTAATATCATTTTGCTTTGTGGCTTTCTCTGCCTGTTCTTCCTGTCCCTTGGGCCAGCCAGCAGCAGTGGGTTGTTACCTCTTCACATAGCTTGATAAAATTTGGTATCCTGGCGTTGGCAGTGCTCTGTTCCTGGGTGCTCCTTCTCCCATGGCTCTTCTCCCTGTTACTGCACATGGGTCAGGGACTCTTTGCTTGAGTGTCTGGCATGAGATGACATTTTCTGTAGCCACTCCCATGCCACAGAGGAAATCTGTGGCTACACCAGGACCTCAGATCTCCTGCAAACCTCACCTCACCTTTGCTTCATTCTGCTGATTAGATCAGCAGTCTCTCAGAGGGTATTTTGCCTTTACGTTATGGAAACTACATGTGTTTAAGAACATATGCACGTCACAGCGAGGGAAAGCATGAAGCAAAAGAGCAGGAATTGGTGTCCCCTCTGTCCCTGCTGCTGGGCAATGACATCAGCAGAGGTGACTGCCCAGTGTCTGCACTGTCAGGGGTGAGTGCTGTGCTTGCCCTGGGGAGCTTCACTGTGTGCTTTATGGTTTCCAGGCTCGGAGGTTCACTCTGCTCCTTCCTGCAGGGCAGCAGTGATGCCACCCCAGAGAGCAGCGTCTGCAGCCTCCAAGCCTTTGGTTCTCCTTCTGCTGATGGGCAATGGCATTTCCAGGGTGATTCACAGGGAATACCTCCAAGAAGTGTAGGTTGATGCTGAGCCCCAGGGCAGCAGGGCCCTGTGCTCCAGCTCCCTCCCAGCTGCATGTGTGGACAGACAGCACCAACTCCTGCCATTGCTGTGACCTTGGCTAAGGTTAGAAGTGCTCAGTGTGCAGCAGGGACAAAGTGTACCAAGCTTCCAGCGTGTAGGTGACCGTATTTCCCCCCAAGGCACAGTCAATACAGAGAGCCCAGGTTATCAGCATGCAGCTTTGGAGGGAGAGCATGTGGAGGTCAGGGTGACCTTGCCTGGCTCTTCCTGAGAAGCCCTGCACAAAGTGGCTCTCTGGAGCTGGGAGGCATCCCCTTGCATGGCAGCTGTGGCCTCCAGCCCAGCACCACTGGGAGAGAGCAGCAATGCCCTGTGCAGCACCAGCTCTTCACCTCGGGAGCCCTGCCAGCATCTCCGCCAAAGCTGCTGGCAATTTATGTGGATGTAGGCTTGCATGAAAATGAAGTGTGCTGGAAATGTATGGTCTGAATGCAGCTGCCTCTGCAGTGTGTGAGGGACAGGCAGGATGCAGCATCTTCCAAAGCACTGCAGGGTGGCTCCCTAAGCCCAAATCTCCGGGGCAGCCAGGAGATACCCAGCTCTATGCACGTCCTCTGGGCTTGAAACTGGATTTGGAGAGCAAACGGATAAAGGAGTCTCAGTATGGTGTTGCCCTCTGCACCAGGTACCATCAGTGTGGGATGGCTGGACCAGGGAAAATGCAGCAGATGCCACAGCAGGGAGAGCTGCCTCTCCCTTGCTTGTGCCCCGCGACCCCAGTCCTGTACTCACTCTGCAGCCTTTGCCTCTGCTGTTGAGTTTCTCGCTGAGGAAAGCTGAGTGTTGTCCTTTTGACCTCACACGCAGGATTTTGGAAGAGGGCAGCCAGGAGTTGAAGGCTGGGAGTTGTGGGTCCTAGGGCGGCAGGCTGCCTGAGGCTCACGGGAGAGCTCTGGTGCTGGAAAGGGTTAAATTGAACATGAAGACAAAAAAGAGAAAAGGAAGAGACAAGTCTGTCAGTGGTTTTGCTCTGTGAAGAACTAGGTAGTACCTGCCTGGTGTCTTCCCCGAGGCAGCAGCTGTGGCAGGGACATTGTGACTGGGACAGTGACTCTTTCCTGTGGAAACTGGCTTCTCCTCTGCCCATATATTGTGGCCACTGTCCTGCCCCAAGCTGCCCTGAGCACAGCTGGTGTGTTTTCTGCCCAATATATCCCTGATAGTGCTGAACACTCCTTCTCTCAGGATTTTAATCTCTCTGGACTGCAGGGACTGGTCTTACAGCCTACAGCCATGAGCATGCTGAGCACCACATCTCTTCAGAGCCCTGTCCCACTGCACTGAAGCAGCTCCCTGAGGTCCATCAGTGATTTTTTTTTTTTTAACTGGTTTTCTGTAAAATGAAATGCCTTCCCCTGACACCCAGTGGGGAGATGGAAGCAGCTGTGTTCCCTTGCATCTCTGCTTGGCCCTGCCTTTTCCACTCTAGCTGGTCCTCAGCCATGGAAGTGCCTCCAGTCCTTTAAAGGCTCCTGTGGCTTTTGATTCACTGCCCTGCTCTTGACACCCCTGAGACTGGCTGTAGTTCTTTAGTATTCCCACTTTCGTTTGTTGGTCTTTTCTCTATGCTTCATAACTGACAAGAACATTGTTATTAAGGGCAATGGTTCAAAATTCTACTGGTTGTGCTTTCCCTTGAATGACCCCGTGGAGCTACTCTGAGCAGAGCTCTTCTGAGCTCTGGGCCTTCTTATTTGGGGGGTTATGAGTTTGTGGTAGGATTCAAGTTGGTCTTTTTATGTTAACTTGACCAGGGCAAATGACTGGGAATACTACAAAGGAGAAGAGGGGAGAGGAACCAGCTCAGCTTGTGCTTGGGGTGAAATTGGCTGCCAGGCTTTTGGTGAACAGGTAAATCTTGTGCCCACCTGTCTTGTGTGGTATTATTTGAACCAGGTCATCTGCCAACAGCAGATGTTTATATATGTGACTATGGAAAAAAGGGTTAGAAGGGGTCACATGTGATCATTGCCGTGCAGGTGAGAGGGCTAAAAAGAGAAGTGAAAGCAATAACTGATCATTTGGTGCTTGAGCAACTCTTATCTGATTGCGAGCAGAAACCACAGCGGTGGTGCTGTGTATGATGGGAGGGAGCTCTCTGGATTTAGAAAGGTCATGAAACATCCCCGTGCTTAAGTCCTCCCTCTGGGAAACCAGGGGAAGAATCTTTTCTACCCGGAAAAGCTAAAAGGGGGAAAGCCAGGAAGTCAGTGACCTTGACCTCTGTCTGGGGAACAGAAATCCGTTTTTCTTCCCCTTTTATCTGCCTCCATCTCATTATCCTCCCTTTGTGGTGGGCAGCATTTTGAGAAGTCATTGACATTTAACTTCTCTTCTCTCTCTTGGCTGAGTAGGGAAGTCCCAGCTGCCTGTTCCCCATTACCAGCTCTCCCCTCTGCGGTACAGCTGCAGAGCCCCAGTGGTGAGCTCCTGGTTTGCCCAGGGGCTGAACTTTTGTGTGAGTAAACAGGACAGCTCTCTTTGTCTTTCTGTGTTTGCAGAAACGTCTCCACCACGTCAGACACAGGTTTTCCATATGTTTTTATATACAGCCTATAACTACATCTACCAAATGCTACACCTTTGGACTCTTCATTAATTCCTTGGAAACTGAAAAGGCAGCCCTAGGAGCTGCATCCCTGCATTTGTTTGCATTCATCCATCCCTCTGTATCTCCTCTGATGCTCCTGTCCCTTGGGTACAGTCATGTTGGAACCCCACGGGGGCATATGGTACTGGCTGAGCTTTTGGATGGCTCTGAACTCTGGTTCACCTCCCTATGTTCTCCTTTTGGTGGCTTGAGATTGTGTTTCTGGGGCAGCATCAAGGGCACGTGCTGCAGGAGACAGCACGAGTGCGGCTTCTTTGCTGGCACACTGGGAACAACGAATCAAAGGACTCCTTATCTGTGGATGGAAAGTTTCTGGGCTGCTTATCAGGCACTGCTTAGAGGTTAGATTAGTCTCAGGAGCAGCGGTTTGACAGCATGCGTCTCTGTTCTTGTGCTTGGCTGAGTGAACACCTTGGACTGAGGTGGTGTGCGGGTGGCACAGCCCTGCAGGGACGTGGGTGCCCAGGGAGAGGACTGGTGCCACAGCCTGGCACAGAGGCTTGCACCCATCCTGCTTTCTTGCTGCACTCCCACCCCTCAGCGGGGCTGACCCCCATGACATGCTTGGGATGACGCTAAGGGAATTTTTGGCTCTAACTTTACATGGGTATTATTAGTATTTCTAAAAACATTTGCCAACCTAATTTTGGCTACTCTTGCTCCTTTTCCAGAGATGGGAATGGAACTTGCTGTTGGCTGAATTCACTGCTGATGTAAACTGATGGCCAAAATGCTGAGGGTGCGTGGCTTGGCTGGAAATGGAAACAACCAAGCTGCTCTACAGGGAGCTGGGGACCCAGACCTTGGCTCCTGCAGGGACTTTCTGCTTGGCTGCAGCTGCTGTGACTGTGCCCCAGGACTAATTCCTGTTTTCCCTTCTGTGATGGGCGGTCACCTTTCCTGGGCCCCTGCAGCTCTGCTGTGTGCCTGGACTTTGCTGGCTGTTTGCTACTGGGACCTGGCTGTTTTTTGGGCACAGCCTCAGCTAATGGCTCAGTGATTTTCTGTACAGCAAATACTAATAGCAAAACTGTTCCCATTACCCAGCAAAGCCAGGAAATGTTTTGTGCTCCCTGTGAACAGTGGCAATTGCAGGAGGGCAGCCATGTGGGAAGCTGGAGTAGCTAGACCTGTGCTGCCAGAGTGGTGGGACACAAGCTGGGTCCCTGCAGGCAGTGATGAATTTCTAAGTGGCCACCAAGAGCAGCAGTTGCCTGGCCAAGGATCTCCTGATGGGGCATCACCTTGTTGCTTAACAGTACATTGGCAATGTGGGGTCCCCACCTCTGCCTTCCTCTCCGGGGACAGACCTTCCATCAAAGCCCTGTGTGTAGGAAAGCTCTTACCTCTTGTGGGTTCCATCGGTCAGCAGGATCCCCTTCTCATTCCTCATCTCCAGTTTCAGGGTTTTCCCCTCCTGCCTGCCCTGGCCCTGCCTGCCCCTGGATTGGGTCTTCTGGAGGGGAGGCAGGCGGGAGCTCCTGGGACCCCTTGTCCTCCAGCAGTGCAGCAAGTGCTGATATGCCACTCGGAAATCCCTGTTGAGTGTCCCGTAGAGGATGGGGTTCAGAGCTGAGTTGGCATAGCCCAGCCAGAGGACAATGGACATGGGTGTGCCTTTCACCCTGCTGTCCCCCCACATCCCCCGGTACGTGAACACGGTGAAATAGGGGAACCAGCACACGATGAATGCTCCCAACACCACTGCCAGTGTCACAGTGGCTTTGTGCTCTTTCACCATGGGTGACATGTGGGTATTGCACCATGTGTGGTTTATCCTTTTGGCTTGCTCCCTTGCTATCTTCAGTATCCGGTAGTAGGTGATGCACATGATGACCAAAGGGATGTAGAAGGTGAGCAAGGCGTCCACTAACCCGTACACAGGGTTCACCTCCAGTGTGCACTCCTTGTTGCAGACAGGGACCGTGTTTTGGACTGCTGTCCCATTGGTATTCCAGCCCAGGTGGATGGGTAGGAAGGAGACCATCAGTGAAACGGTCCAAATAACAACCAAACCCACAGCCACCCGAGGAGGAGTGACCAGCTGGCCGTAGCGGAGTGGGGTGGTGACAGCGATGTAGCGGTCCAGGCTGATCAAGAAGAGGTTGAGGATGGAAGCCGTGCACAGCATGACATCCAGGCTGCTGTAGATGTTGCACAAAGTGCTGCCAAAGGGCCACTCTTTGGCGAGTTCATAGAAGGCAGAGAAGGGCAGCACCAGGAGACCCAGCAGCAGGTCAGTGATGGCCAAGGAGACGATGATGCAGTTCGTCAAGCTGCGGAGCCGGCGGTCAAGGGTGACAGCCAGGCAGACAATGATGTTACCACAGAGAGTGATCACAATGAGGATGACAAGGCAGGACCCAACCAGCAGCTGCAGGGGAAGGTCTATCCTTTCTTGAGAGCTTGTATGGTTGTAACAGGGATCCATGGTGTAGCTGCATGGATGGATCAGTCCCGCTCTCACCACCTCTGAAGCTACTTGGAATAAGCCTCTATCAGGCAGGCCTAGAGACCTTCCCAAAGTGACCCTTGGTCTACAGGGACCTTGGAGAACATTGCAGAGTTACTTTGCAACAGCAAATACTAATGCTGGGAATAACATGGCCTGGGGAAAGACATGGCCCTGCAACTCACTTGTACCCACTGGCCCCATGCAGGAGCTCAGTGCTGTGTCAGCTGCTGGTGGCTCCCAACTGCTCCTTTTCCTCTCCTGCCTTCTCCTTTGCTCTGAGCAACCATGGGTTCATGTCTTGTGGGCTCTCATGCTCTATGCATGTTTGGTTGGTGACAGTGGTCAGCAGTGCTCCAGCAGGGACAGAGCTTTTCCACCTCCCTAGGAAAAGCTGCAAAGAAAGTTTCTGGTGAGACACTAGCACAAGTTGCCCAGAGAAGTCGTGGATGCCCCATCCCTGGAAGTGTTCAAGACCAGGCTGGATGAGGCTCGGAGCAACCTGGTCTAGTGGAAGGTGTCCCTGCCCATGGCAGGGGGGTGGAACAAGATGGTCTGTAAGGTCCCTTCCAAACAAAACCATTCTGTGATTCTGTGAAAGCACCAAGTCAGAGCTGAAGTGGGCAAAGATCCTTTGAGTTGCCCCCCAAGCCCCTCCAAAATTAGAGTGTCTGCACCTCCCTGGCTGCTCCAGCCCACTTAAACCCAAACTGGAAAGTCCTTTGGCAGCCACGTGTACCTGCAAGCTGGGCCCATGTAATGTAGGTATGCCGAGAGAAGGGCAGGAATTTTAGAAGTACCAAGTTCCTACAGGCTTACAATAAAAGTGAGGACCGGGAGGATGTGAGGAAAGAATTTTCCTGAGAAAGAAGTGCTTATGCAATCAAGCAAAATTAGTTCCAACTACACAGTTTCTGAAGATTGGCTGTGGTTGTCAGTCTCATTAAACTTTGCCCTTGTATCTGTGCTTTGCAGCAGCCCATGCTTTGGGTTGGTCCCTGCCATCACCAACCACAGTAGCTCCAGTAGCCTGGATAGGAAATCCTCACTCTGCTCTGGGCCCTGGAGGGAAAAAGAACATCCCTTGTAGACTTACTTTTTATGGCTATTTTCTGTCTGGATATAAATAACAAAAGGCTGCATTTTTCAAGGGCAGAAACAACACAGGGAACCCTCTAACTTCCAAAAGAGCTCTGAGCTGCTGATTATGTTGGTCTCCAGGACCATACTGCTGCTAGATTCAAAGGGGCCTCAGTTCCAGCATGATCGGAAGCAACACCCATGTCGGGAAGGTACCCAAAGGGGAACTGAGGCACTGCAGGGACAAGAAAGAGGGCTGAGAGCAGGCTCAGGAGCTGGACTGACTCTGCTGGGATCCTCATGGAGCTGCCTGTGGCACAGCTTAGTTTCCCACCATGAGCTTCTCCTATGTGGTGATGGGTGTCCCCATTCTCCCTGATGTGCTGGTGGGGGAGAGCTGTGCTGGTCCACACGGTTGGTGTGTGACCCAGCTCTCCAGGCTCTCTGCACCCCATAAAGGGCAGTGAAACCCTCCCTGGTGGTGCCCAGGATTGTGCAGGAAGGTAGAGCTGATTCTCTGCAGGGTGCAACAGCCTGCAGAGATGGAACAAACAGAAGAAACTCTAGAAAATGAAAAGGCCCAGCCTTGTCAGAAGGCAGAGGTGAGATTTTAAACTCACCCTGCAAGAACAAGATAATGCTGTGGAGTAGATTGAAATACTCTTCAGATGATTTACATCTTTGATTCAAGGTTAAAGGCATGAGGGCTAAGGGAGGCAGTATACCAGGGAGACTGAATGAGTAAATAACCACTGATTGCCAGGAACCATACAGGGGAGAGATGGGGACTGGACTACTGAATTTGTAGGCGATACCCGTGGCCCTGCTGCCTCTAAAGGTATGGAAAGTGAACGACAGAGAATGATCCAGCCTGTGGGAAGCCTTTTGCTGAGCAGAGCAAACTGACTGCCAGGCAGGAGGTCCTCTGAATTTGGGTGCTGGGATTAAGGCTGTTGGGAGAGGGATGCAATGCTTTCCAGCACAGTGGCAGTGTGTGGAGTGGTTCCTCACCTCCTGCTGCAGCGCAGGCTCTTGCCATGGAAAGCTCTTTGTTCGTGCACAAAAGGAGTGTGGAACAAGCTGAGTGCTGCCTGCCCACTGATGGCAATGAGGAGAACAGGTTGTTCTCACAGAAGGGTATTTCCAAGTGAAAGGGATGTTTTATGTTGCTCCCAACATGTGGAAATGGCAGATTAAATTATAGGGGGAGTAGCACACTTAGAAAATGCAGTGGGTGGATTGCAGCCTCCTACGTGGCTGCTTTACCACATACCAACAACCTGCTCCTGTCACCAGCTTTTGCAGCTTACGTGGTCTCTGCTGGGCCTTGGCTTGGGCTCTGCTGGTAAGTCCCAGCTCTGGGCACACCAGCACATTTAGCACCTGATGTTGGGGGCAGCCCCCAGTGCATCCCTGCACAGCACACCTGGCCAGAAGGAATTTTGCTTCTTATTGCTTTTCCAAATTAGCTCCAGAATTGGCCAAGGAATGGCCACTTGGAAAAGGACAGAGCCGTCCCCATCTCTGCAGAGGAGCCCAGGTAGAGCTGGGATCTTGGCGGCTCAATGTGGGCTGCAGGGCTCGACTGCCCGCAAGCCCTTGGAATGTTGTTCTTCCACAGGACAGGGCAGAATCTGCTGCCTGTCAAGGCAGATGTGTGATGTTGCCACTCTAACTCTGGCAGAGGTGTGGGAGACTTCCCTGTACCCCTCGGCTAAATTGTCTCATGGAAGCATTCCTGCAGGTGAACATGGCCTCTGGACATGGCTTTGCAGGAAAAGCAGACTTCAGGGCTTGTATAGGTGAGGGGCTGTCAGCCCACTGCCATCAGAACACAGTCCCTGGGATGATGCATCCAGCTCAGGGCTCTCTCCTGGAGCCTCAGCCCTCTGGCACTCCAAATCTGCCCCTGGCTTTCTGCCCAGATCTCTTGCAGCCACCTTTAATACCTGTGTCCTCTGCTCTTGTGGTGTTTTGGCAGAGTGAGTTGATTTCCTCCTTGATGAACGAGTAGAGCAGCTGTTTCCCATGGCAGTCTTTCCAGCAACAGCCTGAATAAATGATATCCTTCCAGCCCAGTCTCACCAGGCAGCTTTTACGTTTACCTGATTATCCTCATTATCACAGCCTGGACCTGTTCATAGTTCAAAATCACCCTCCTGACATTAAAGGGACCAGAGCAGGGCATTGCTTCTGGATCATCCTTCTAGTGCTTTTTCCAGTGGTGATGGTGCTCTGATGGACACTGTCTCTGCTCTGAAGATTTGTCAAGTTGCATTTGTTTTGTTACAGTCATCCTGGGGTTCTTTAAAGACCAGATGTTTTTCCTATAGTGTTTTCAGCTGCTTAGAGTAGCAATTTTTGTTGTTAGGCCCTAAGCATATGAATTTGTGCCAGCCCAGTGTGTTTCTGTTAATTTTCAGATCCTCTGGTTCTTCTCCTGTAGTGCTTAGTGCCTTGTCAAGTGCAAAACTTTTCCTAAGTTTCTCACCAGTACATTTTCTTAGAGAAGCCCTCATTTTCTGAGCCAAGACCACTAATGAAAATCATTAAATAAAATTTACCTCTAGGCTGATCTTTAAGGAACTCTGTTAATAGCCTTCTTTGGTGCATTAATGATCCTTCCATTGTAATGTCCTATCATCTTTCCATTATCCTCTTTACAGTTCTCATACTAATTTCTGCCTTCTCTTGCCTGAGCAGATATTTTCTGCTCTGTTGCAGTCCATGTTACATTTGATCCACTGTGTTTAAAATAGCATTTATCTCCTCTGGGGAGGGGGCTGTGATTCATTGATTCATTCAATGGAAATTTCTGTTGCAGCTTACCCTTTTATTCCATGTTCCCCCCCCTCTCCCCCCCATCTTTCAACATCCTTTCTTTCAACATCGTTAATTCCAGCATTCTGTGCACTTTTGCAGTAAGATTAATGGGATGCAGCGCCTGCTCCAGCAGTGTAGGGATTGCATTGGCTGCTCTCCCTTCCTGTGCTTCTACTTCTGGCATAGCAGGTTTGCTTAAAATCTGTTAAAAGCCTGGGTACACCGGCACCATCAGTGGATACATGGGCAGAGAGGAGCACTCAGTGCCTGGATGTGGCAGCCTGTCTTTGGGAAGTATTTCCCACTACCGGAAAGGGCACCGACAGAGGTGGTTGTGGGCTCAGGAGAAGCTCCACATGAAACATTTTAGCTCCATCCTGGGGATGCTCTCAGGCAGACCTGAAATGTTATTCTGCCTCCTGCGTTAGCTTCTTTCCGAGAAAAGTGCTGGCGGAAGTCACTTAGCAGCAGAGCAAATTCCATGGCCCCGCAGAGCTTGCAGCAGAGCATCATGACTTTTTCTAAAATTATATTCAAGTGCATCCTGAAGTTAAACATCTGGGCATGCTGTGAGAGGTACTTCAGCCAGGGCTGTGAGATGGGCAGGAGCGTGGGGGTTTCTTCTGGTCTGAGAAAGGATGTTTGAGGTTCCATGGTGGGGAGCAGGCAGGACTGGCAGTTGCAGGGACCCTGGTAATGGGCTTCTTGACCCCTGCAAGAGCCAAGAGCCTGCCCCACATGGGACAAGAGCAAATGTGCCAGAGCCAGGACTTGAAGGCGAGAGAGGACAAATGTGAGTGGTGCAGAAACTAGCTTGCGTTGCTGTCTGTGAAGGCTTTTGGTGAGGTTTTGGGGTAGTTTCCAGTTTATGAGCAGCCTTCCTGGAAGGGCTGTGCTCCTCCCATGCAGTGCTGCACTTCATAGCATCCCCTAGCACACCTCTGCCCCTGAGCTCAGTAAGCCCCACTGCTGGAATTTCTGCTCCCTTGTTTCCACCTCTTCCTTGAAATCCCTCATCTCCCCTCTGCTTCTCGGGGCAGAGCTATGGAGTGTGCTGCTCACTCATCCAAGGTGCTTCATGCCCTCATTTGGGTGGATAGACACAACTCACCCTGGATCTAACAGGTGCACAAAGGCAGTTTCACTCTCATTTTGGCAAAGCTCCTTTGCAATCTTGCTGCACCTCTGGGGCTGTGAGAGGATACTGGTGTCCTGTGTGGCTGCATCCCCAGACACTTTTGTCCCTGCTCCTTGGTCTTCTTCAGAGCCTGATGCATTCTCTTCCCCATCCCAGCCTGATCCCTGATAAAAAGCAGCAACTAGTGTGACTGGGGGCTGGGGGAGGCAGGACAAAATTCCCATCAGTGCCACCAGCCCTTTGTCATGCTTTCCCAGGAAAGTTAGGACCCCTGAAAGCAGGAAACAAAGAGATACGGGGAACCCAGCAGAGCAGTCAGCATTTCAAAAGTTTGTTCCTCAGAGAGTGCCCAGGAAAGGTGAAACCGAAAACAAAGGTTCTGGGCTCGTGGGTGCTCTTGGAGTTGCCCAATTTCCCAGCAGAGTGCCAGGGTTCAGAGTCCCAGGGCTCAGCTTTCTGATGAAGCCTATTCCGGGCAGGGCACAGTGGGCAGTGCATGCCCCTGGGGATTACCCACCCTTCCTGTGCCAGATCTACAGCCCAGCTTGGGGGGACCTTGCCTCACAGAGCCGGCTGTGCCCAGGGATGGAGCAGCAGCAGATGCCCAGCAGCTGCCAGGGTGTGGAGGGCTGGATGGAGGGGCTGGAGTGCTTGGAGAAAGGGCTCAGGTAGTTCAGTGCCTCAGTTAAGAAACCTTGTGGGGAAGCTGCTTGGGCAGAGGTGCTGCACACCACAGATGTTTAGGCAGGGCAGGGCTCTGCCACTGTGCCCTGGGCATACTCCACCCACGTCCTTCCTCTGGCCCTGATGTTCTCAGCTTCAGCTGCCCCCACCAGTAACAGCCAAAAAATGTCCCCAAACTGTCCTCTGCTCCAGCTACCACAGGGAGCCGATGGCACAAGGGGCTGATAACCCAGGTGGCCCATTTCATGGTGCTTAGCACACCCCAAACTCGGCAGTGATCCACCAACCCCTCTGAGATTTTATCTAAAAAGTAATTTACCAGTGTAACAACTAAGCAAAAGTAAGGGAAAAGCTTTACCTGGGAAAGGTGCTGCTTTCCCACAGCCCCCGAGTGGGTGGGAGTCCTCAGTGGCTGCGATGCCTCCAACTTTTCCCTGGTGTGCTTGGCTCAGTTGTGAAGGTAGAAGCGTGTGCTGCGAGAGGCGGTGGCTGCTCCGTCCCTCTCTTCTCCTCCTCCCTCCCTCCCTCCCTCCTCTCGCACCAATATCCAGGCAGCGGTGACTGCAACATGAGTCAGACATCAAGTGGGTGGGATCAGAGCCGTGAACTCAGACACTGAGGTTATCATCCGGCAAATTTGAAATACTGAAAGTGAGACGAACTCCAAGCATGTGGAGTACTGGGTTCACTGAGCTGTGCCTGGCACAGAGAGGAGGGTGGGATGCCTGCTGCCTCCCGCTGCTGCTTCCCTTGTGTGCTCCCATCACCTTCCTCACTAATATTGAGGTTTCAGGGCCCTTTTTGCTGGTGGTTTGCCATGTGTAAAGCCTTCTTCCCTCTTGGTTCTCTTCTGCAGGCACACTTTTGGCTGCTGCTGGGAGCTCTGATTCTGTCACTCGCTCACAGTTTTTGGCTTGGCAATCCATGTGAGTCCCCTGAGAGCAAACACAACTGAGCCTGGAGTTGGGTGTCAGCAATGGCTCAGTGAAGATCGTGACTCTTGTGTTGCACAGGAGAGAGATAAGGAAAAAGGTAGGGTAGCTGTAAACTGGGCAGAAGAAGCTGGAGCCCAACCAAGGCTGGGGTGCACATTTACTCTTTATGCAACTGGAAGCATCATGGAAAGTCCACATTGACATGCTGGGGGTTCTTCACCATGGTGGAGAGGGGTTTCACATGCTCTGGGTCACTGTCAGGGATACTCCAGGCTGTGCAATTTTTCCTCAAGGCTGCACTCACCTATCCTGAAAATTGTCCCCTTTGCGTGCGATGGCAGGGAGGAACCACACCAAATGACAAACAGGCAGTGACAGCCTTTCGTGTTTCTCAAATCTTTCATCTGTGGGCTTCAAAGCACTATGCAAATATCAGCTGCTGGGCCAGCTGTGCGAGGACCTGTTTCCCCTTTTAGCTCTCCCTCTTGAGCTGAGCAGGTCCCGGGCTGCCAGCAGAACTCCAGCGAAGCTTGGCCACCCCCTGGCTCCACATGGCCTGGGGAGAGCAGTGGAGGCAGTGATGCTCTGCCAGAGGTGCTTCAAGCCCCAGCAGCCATTTCTGAGTTCCCCACACAAATAGCCAAGGAAGGACTTATTACAGCCTGGATGTGGTCCTGGGCTTCCCAGGCTGGAAGCAGACAGATCCTGCGGTTCCCTGACCTGGGCTGAGCTCCGCCAGTGCCCTGCACTGGGAATGGAGAGCACATCCTGGCCTCTGTCTCTTCCAGACAGGGATACCAGTGGCACTGGCACACAGACCAAAATGCCTTTGATGTGTTTATCTCTGCAGACCTAAGCACAGATCTATCTTTAATAAGCTTATGATCTGCTAGAACCAGAGAGTTTTCCCACTGATCAGCAGTGGGATGTGTCTGCGTAGCTGAACCATGGACTGGTTGCCAGATGCTTCTCAAGTGGCTGGTGTGTGCAGCCTTTGGACACAGAGGGATCCCTACTCAAAAACAACATTCAAATCTGCTCAGGAATGTCTGCGTCAGCTGAAGTTGCTGGGGTGTTGATTTATTCCAGGGGCCCTTGCCTGGGTCTGGTCTACAAGGGATCTTTCATCTGGAAGTCTCAGGATTGGAAGTGCCATGTAGGGACAAAGTGCTCTGGTTATTGGGGCAGGGTTCCCTCTCCAGGCCCCTTGCCCTAAACCCTCCCAATAAAAGGTCCCTGTTGCCCACGGGACAGGCTCTGAGTTCAGCATTCTCCATATTCCCAAGGCCTCCGGGGAGATTTGAGGGTTCAACTCTCACGTGGTTCATCAGCCTCCACGAACTGCCAGCAGACAGGAATGGTTGCACTGTCCCTGCTACACTGCCTTCCCCAGCCACTGGGACCTGCACCCCGACCCACCCCTCCCAGCAGCCAGAGACTGGGCTGGTGGCTGGAGCTGGGGCCGGGCTTCTGTGCCTGTCCTGGGCTGGAACCCTCTGTCCCAGCTCTGCAGATGGACGCCGTGTGCAGACACCACTGCACTGGTGCTGGGAAGCGGACAGACCTAGAGCTGAAAGGAGCCTTGCAGGGACCTTCCTCCTGGCATGGACTGCTGTGCCCTGTGCACCTGCACCCTGGGAAGTGGCAGATGTGATACCTCCAGAGCCTGTGGCTGGGAAACGTTGTTGACAAGTTCTGAAAATGAAGGAGGCACTTGATACTCATCAGACCTGATGTCTGACCTGCCATATGTGCCCAGGCAGAGCAGACACCTCTGCCAGGCTTGGCTGCATAAGGCAGGCAGCAACCAGAGCCACTCATAAACTGGGACATTCCCTGAGTGAGCTGTGGAGTGAGTAATGAGTCAGGATATGGCAAGGAGAGGTCTCTGACATCCTGTGTGTGTGTATGTGTGTAAGCAGCAGTTATCAAAATTTACAGCAATGCTGAGAGATGGGAAAGTGGAAGAGAAGCCAGGAAAAATTTGGGACTCCAGGAATGTGACGTTTGGCAAAGACGAAAGCTACTGAAAAGCCTCAGATGGTGAAGATATGCCTGGAAGGTGGCAGCCAACCTGGGAGATCACATATGGCAGCTCAACTCTCAGAAGGGCTCTAAGATGCAGCTCTGTGCTGCTCTCACCAGCCTGAGCTGGGCTTGGAAAAGCCAAAGAAGAAGTGGGAAGAGGAATAGAAAATATGCAGAAAACAAAACATCTGGGTGCGGGGCAGCTCCTTGGGCAGTGCAGGATGAGAGAAGTTGGTGAGGTGTCCTACTGGGTTTTAGGGACATTCGTGTGAACTCTGGCAGAAGATCATGGATTAGGGAAATAAACTTGTGCTGAGTTGTTTCCTCTGGAAAAATCAAAAGCAAAAAGCCATGGAAAGGTAGTAACCCCATCACAGGCTACTGAACTTCCTGGCTAGAGGGAGAGGCCAGTGGCTGACTCAAATCACCCGAACAATTCAATTTCCAGTGGATTATATACAATGGTGAAAATAGAAGGCAGAGACCTCCCCAACGTATTAATATGTTTATTTCTTTTATAAGCAAATAATTTCCAGTGAAATCCTATCCTGGGCAAAATGATAAATTATGATAGAAATCTCTGATATTCCCTGCTGGGGACTGCGTAAGCCAGAGCATTCTCATGGGAAATAAATATTACAGGGAAAGCATTTGTAAAACATCTGCAGTGAGTCTGGGGCTGTGCAAGGAACTGCTCCTGCCTGCGACCAGGCAGCTCCCCAGGGTGGTGGAAGATCCTTGCTGGGCTGTGGCTGAGATCCAGAGCCACATCCTGATTGCATATATATTTTTGGTGTGCCTTAAGTCCTGATTTTTCCAGGAATATCTCTGTCCAAAGGCACTTTTCCTGTACTGGAGCACATGTAATGGAAAAGAAGAGGATGCTTGGGCCTTTCCTACCCTCTTGGTGGATCAGCAGTGGTGATCCCAAGGATGCTTAGCAGGATCCCATCTGCTGTGATATAGTGTCAGACTATAGACACAGTCTGTGACATATTTCTTAAGTTTCTCTTAGTGCAGAGAGAGGATGTTAGAGGTTTATTTCCAGGTTGTCTATCTGTTTGTGTTATACAAAGCTCTCCAGGCTCTAACGACTACCTGGAGGGTGCTGCTGACTCCACACTAGTATGGACCTCCTTTGGGGAACTGAAGGCTACAGTTTTCAAATGTGTCAGGGTCAAGGAGGGTCCTCTGTTCACTCAAATAAAGCTGTTCATAGATTAAACCATGCTAGGGATGGAGCAGTTTGTGTGACACCAGCACAAGGGTTTTCATCTCTCTGACTCACTGTAAGGAGGAAAAGCACTGGCTGAGGTCTGTGGGAGGAGGTGACAGTCATTCCCCCCAAATCACAAAGCTGGAGGGGGAATGGGAGTCCTGGCACTCCTGCTGGTGTGCACGAGGCACCCCTGGGAGGGGAGCAACTGGCTACAGCACCAATGAGTGGGTCATTATGGGCTTTATCACTAATCCTGCTGAATTCAATTGTGCACATCCTTGTTTTCCAGATAAATATTTAATCCTCCTCCAAACACTGCCGAGGTCGTGGCCTGGGTGATATCTTGTGATATCTAATTCGGGGCTGTGCAGAGCTGTTGCCCTCTCTCTGCGTTTGGAGGAGGCTGAGCCGTGGTCCAGGACCAGGGTGGGAGAATGGAATGCTCTAGGCTTCAGCCCTGCTCAGACCCCTCACAGTATTCCTGGGCCCTCTGTCAGGAAGCTCAGCCAATTTTTGTGGGAATGAGCTGTCTGATTTCAGCTTGGGGCCAGTGAAGTCTGGTCTGTGTATGAACATGCCTGCTCTGAGGCTGTTTGGGTGTTTTAGGAGCCCCCAGGGCTGGAAGGTGTCTCCTGCCCTGCTGCTGCTTCACAGGGAAGGATTCCCTGCTTGAGCCCCAGGTGCTTCCGTAGCTTTTCTATGCAAAGCTGGCAGGAGCCTGTCCTGCTGGGCATGGGGCAGGAATGAAAGGATTAGCAAAACGCTCCCCTGCAGGGGGATCGCTGTGGGGCTGGCAAGGAGCACGTGGGGCTGGCAAGGAGCACAGAGCTCTGGGCATGGACCTGGACTCAGGCATTGCCCAGCTCCCACCCTACTTGGTCCCACACTGGGAGCCTGCTGTGCCCCTGCCTGACCTGCCAGCATGAGTAGACAGGGTCCTGAAAGGACCGAGGCTGCAGAGGGACCATGAAGCCAACACAGTGCTGAGCTGCTCCCAACATGAGATCACGAGCTGGGCACTGGTGTGGATGCACAGCACCAGCAATGTGCTGTTCCTCTGTGCCAAACTGCTGTGACTTCTGTTTCCTGTCCCACTGCAGATAACTTTGTCAAAACTGGGGCTGCATCTGTGGGATGGTGATCCCTGGTGAAATGGTGTTGCAGCTTCATGGGGGATAGGGTTAAAGAAGTAACGGATCTTTCTGCCCTGACCCACAGTGAGAATGTCCTCTGCTGCAGGTGGGAATTCTCACAGTCTTAGGCTTGATCCTGGCTGGTACCAGCCTTCTCCTTGTCTCCTGTATGCAGGAGGACCTGGAGCACCTACCAGTAAGCAAAGCCAGCTACAACCTTCCTCTTCATAGAGGCTCTTCTGGCTGAAAACTCCAAGAGTGAGAAGCACACATTGTAGAGGCCTGGAGGCCATTCCTCCGAGAAAAGACTGATGGGATGTTGATGGAGCAGATATCACAACCTGCTTATATTTCCACTTTTGCCACAGGGAAGGTGAGTAGAAGCTCCACACCCCTGAGAGGAGGAGGAGCAGCCAAGGGCTTAGAGTGCAAAATCCAAGATTAATTTAGACTTACTCATCGTAAGGATAGTCACGCACTGGAAGGAATTTCCTAAGGAAGTGCGGGTTGGACAAAGCCCCGAAGTCATCAGGGAGTCAGAGCAGCTGGCAAGAGGCATTGATAGCAGCAGCCACCCCCGTGCCTGTGCACTGCTTTCACATCTTCGATCTTCACAACCCCACATACCATGAGCTTCTGGGAACTGTCAATGTGGGAATGGCCATAGTAGCTCAGAGTGACAGACCTGATGTTTAATAATAATCACCTATCAAAAAAAACCCAAAAAAACCCAAAAAAAAACCTCACCACAAAAAAACTACCCCCCAAAAAAGCCGGTGGTGAAACGTGCCTGGAACCTTCCCCCTGCAAAGCACAAGCTGACACTTGTGATGAGCACTCGGTGACAGCCCTGCTGATGGAGGAAAGCAGACACTGCTGTGCCTGGGATGGGCTCACCTCCGGACTGGTCAGACACATCCTGCCTTGTACTGGAAGTACAAGTGAGAGCCAGCGTGGTGAGGCAACAAATTTCCAAATATGCATTTTTTTCCCCCATCCCTTACGCAGCCTGGAATGAGGCCAAAAACGTAAGGCTGGAATCTCTCTCCAGACAATTAATTATTGCAAAGAGACAATTTGTTAAGCAAGAGAGGCTTTTAATTTGTAAGAGCTCATCTATTCTTATTGTATCTTTTAAGCTGAAGGAAGCAGAGTTGATCAAAATAGTCTGGAAATAGAAGATTTTAATTTAGAGGCTGTGTTCAATGTGCTGACAAAAATAGGAAACAGCTCTCTCAGAAGAGCATTCTCTCCCCAAAAACCCGGTTGGAGTGTGCAGGGTGTGCTCCAAAACTGCTCAAATCATTACAAATATGTTCAGAAATATTTTAGTTGGATTCAGCTGGACTTGTTGAGGAAAGGCAGGATTATCTCCACTGTTGATTTGTGCCCAGGACCAGATTCCCTGCCTGCAGGGCTCCTACTGGTACAGCGTGGGATGTCTGAAGTGAGGCAAGGGATGGCATTTGAGGGAGCCCAAAGTGACCTTTGCAGCCTTGCAGGGGGTGGGAAGACCCACTGAGTTTAGGTTATACAAGGGATGAGACAAGGGATGGGGTAATTTCATGGGGTCCTGGCCAGGCGGTCGATCCAAGTCCTGCTTCCTGGAGAAACACCTGCACTTCCCTTGTCTTGAGCTTTGTGTGTTCCACAGCAGGACCCCAAACTGCAAGGCAGGTAGTGAAGGAAGTGGAAGAGAGCCATGATGGGCTTGGGAAAGGCTGTCAGGTTGTCATCCTGCACCCAGCAACTTCCAGCTCTGTGCTGCGATAGGATCAGCACAGCCCCCTGTGCCAGGACAAGCAGCTCTGCAGATGATCTGGGGCTGCTGCAGCACAGGGACCTGCCAAAGGAAGATTTTCCATTTAGCCTCTTTCCATTAGAAAACATGAATTCTTCAAAGCTGCCAGTCTGTGCCAAGAAGGATATGTTTTGACCAGTCTCCTTATTGCACTTGTTCTTTTGAAGTATCTATATTTAGAAATCTTTGTGAAGTCTCCCATTGACACTTCTCAAAGGAGAATGGTTTGTTTTCTGCTTTGAAACAACTTATTTAGAAATAAGTACTCATCTGCAGCATAACAAGTAGATAGAGCTGTAGAAAAGGCTGTTAATGTGAAATGACCCTTGCTATCATTGCTCTGGACACCTAGTTTGCAAAATATATTGAGTTCCTAACTTTTTGTCCCAACTCAAGCTGAGAATTACTCTCTTTTAAGTTTGTGCACCGATGCCATTTCTCATCTAGCTGAAAAGCGGCATGAAACAGCCAGTAAAAACTGGAAATTAAATGCTGCTTTCCATAAAAGACGAAGGACTCTCCCCAGATGAGGTATTCTCCCTGAAGACTGCCCATCCGTTGAGAAGGATCTTGCTGTAAGGATTGTATCAGCTGGATGGAGGAGAGGAGCCAGCCTGTGGGCAATTCAGTTGGAAGCAGAATTGACTCTGTTTTCTTCAGTTTAAAAAATAATAATCCATAATGAAGTGAAGGCAAAAGAGAAAATGGGTAGAAATTGAGTTAGAGCTGTGGTTGTTCCAGTACTCCCCTGCGGCCCTCTGCAAGCTGAGCCCCCGGACCCAGCCTGCCTCCCGTCTGTCTCCAAAGCCTGGAGAGGCACTGGGAGATGCAGGGGGACAATTTGTGTTTGCGGGTGCCAGCTTCTTGGAAAGAGGGTGAGAAATTCAAAGGTAAATCACTGCAAATAAACAAATCAGTGCTGCTGGGCTCTGCAGCAGGAGCCTGTGTGCAATGGGAGCTGCGTGTGCCGGCTCTGCGAGGGAGCATTAGATTAGCATAGCTGATTAGGCACGTTGCAGTCTCGACTTTCTGCTTAGCAGAGCTGTGCATTTTCTTAGAAATATCTAGAAATCAGATGGCAAGTTGAGTGCTTCAGTTATGGGAAGGGAAATTAGTCCTCACATGCATGCCACAAGCAGGCAGGAGCTGTAGGGAATGAAATGTTCATCCAGTGTTTTTGGTTGGGATCAAAACTAGTCATGAAGCTGGGATCTTCCCACAGAAATGTTCCAAGACTCCTGCTTCTGGATGTCTATTTACCTGGGACATTTCAGGCCCTGGTTTGGGGAAAGATCACACAGAGAAACCTGTCCCAAGCCTGCCCCAGCCCCTGCCATAGCCCTGCCAGCCCAGGAGCTTAGTACTAGTGCTGAGCTGCCACAAAGCCCATGGACCAGTTCCTGTCCCCCCACACTGTTGGGGGCAGAGTCCACTACTGGGGACAGAGTGCCGAGGTGCTCCAGCAAACACTGTGCTGCAGGTGAGGTAGATTAGATCTCCATTTCTCCCACTAATGGAGGGTGTATCTTATCAGCAATATCTTATCAGGCTGCCTGGCACCCTTGGGGGAGTGGAGAACCCCCTTCCCTTGGACTTTGTTCTACTCCTGGCATGTGGCATGGGACACCTCAATGCTCTGTAGCTGGCAGAGTGGTGTTTTTCCCTCTCTTTGGTCAAGTTGTGTTTTCTGTTCTCCTTTCCTCATGCTTGGTGAACTTTTCCACAGGCAGGCTTCAGTGTGAGGTGTTCAGTGATGGGGGATAGGAACCAGCTGTGCCCATGAGCTCACTGCCCTCTGACTTGACCTGGAAGGATATGACATTTCCATGTCCATCTCCTCATTCCTGTTATTCTCATGCCATCTGCACACTGACATGATGTTAGATAGAGGATGCATTAGTTTTGGATCACACTTAGACTAACTTTAATCTAACCCCCATCCTCTCTGTACAGCAGCTCCATTTCTTCGCTCTTTCTTTTCCTCTGATCTATGTGGCTAAACCTTCTCTTGTTATTTTTCTTGTCATCCTCTGTAAGAGCCGATTCAGCCTGACCTTTGCCAATTCTCACTTTATGTCTTGGGCATTTCAAAACATAGGGGTAGGCTGCCTTTTTCCTTTGCAGCACGATCCTTGTGCCCCCTCCCTTATCAGCTCTCTCTATTCTTTTGTGTAGTTATTTCCTTGGCCAGCACAAAAGCCCTTTCTGGGTTTGAAATACACATTCCAGAGATCAAAGGTGCAAAACCACCAGAGGAGGCTTCAAGCCATCTCTGTGTAAAAGTCCCCAGAGACACCACCCAGCTGTTTTTATAGTTAGGGCTGGTACATAGCAGAGTCCATCAGGAGGGCAGCCAGCAGCATGGGACTGAGCTGGGGCCAAGGGGTCCAGCAGCAGCACAGCGGTGGAAGAGGGTCCACAAGGAAGGAAAGTCCTTGCTCCCAAGGATGAAGATGAGAAATGGTCCCAGTAGTTTATTTTTCTCAAGAGCTCTTCTATTTCTGGGGCACCACCAAGTACTGAGTGATGTTCAGAGCTGCAGCTTGGCAGCCGTTCTACTCCAGTCTCTCCAAAAGATTTGCCCCGATTTGACATTGAAGTGGGAATTGCAATGAAACATCACCTTCCCTTCCTTTCCAAGTTGGGGAATTTAATGTGAAAGTCAGCTGTGGCCATTTTGCAGGGCAAATAGAGAGCATGAGAATCGTGTAGGATTAAGGGCTTGTGGATCCCAGAAGAATCATTAGGGAAGGAATGGTAACGTAAGGCTGAAGGCAGCTGGACAGAACAGTTTTGATTTTTTTTTTGGCCACACGCCTTAAAAAAAAAAAAACAAAACAAGAAAAGGAAAAAAACACTAAAAAAAGAAAATAGAAAGGCCAAACCTCTTGTCCAAACACTATCACAGTTTTGGGAAGGCCAGGTACCCAGTTCATTAGTACCCTTCCTGACCCTGGTGCCCTGGGAAGGACCAGGGCTGCAGTGTCAATCCTGACACTTGACAGTCCTGTGTTGAAAGCTAAAGCCATCCTCAGTGCAATGGAGGGATTTACATGGGATAAACTGGATCCCAGCCAGAAGACTTCGTAAGAAAAGCAAACTCCTGCTTCTTCCCTCCCACATCCTGTGGCCCTTCTACAACTTTAGGCATGGCCAGGGACAATTTTTCATTTTGGCCTATGTCATCTGGAGCAAACTTCCAGTTCTGGTCTTTGTGCCTTGTGTCTCTACATTGTTTCTCACCCCATCAGGCAGCCCTTGTACTTAAAGCCCAGCTTAAAAATACCCTCAGGTGGTTGGGACCAGCACTGCCAAGCTGCACCACAAGAAACCTGTTGCTGGTGCCACCCTAATGTGATGGAGGAGCTGGTCCTCAGCATCACTCCCCTCACCCCTGACCTCCTGTTCCTCCACCTCTGCAAGGAGAAGTGATATTCTTTGACATCTTGACTCTGCTGCCAGTGCATAAACTCTTCTTCCCAGCTCTCCTCATGAGAACTGGTGCCTTTGATTCTTGCCCCATTGCTGGGGCTGGGTTGACTTGGCACAGGGATTCTGGAGCAGAAACTGCTGAAGTGAAGCAGGATAGGAGATGTGCTCCATCTGTCTGGGATCAGGAGAAACATCCACAGAGGCCAAAGGCTGCTCCAGCAGACAGGAGTCTTTCACTTTGCTGCCAACACAACTGTTTTTCCAAGGCATAACTGTTTCCAGAAATCCATGGAGTCAAGACCTGCTATTTCTTTGCTTCTAAACAAAACAAACCCCAACTTGCTTTCTGCCAGGAGAAAAGTTCTTGTCTCAGAGAATAAAATCAGGCATAAAGAGAGCAGGGTCTTGCTTGCTTTCTCATTCAGTAATGATAAATTCGGGGAGAGGGAAACCATGTTGCAGGATTTGGGAGATAAACAAGAAAAGGGGGCATGCTCTAATCTGCACGGGGAAGCCTCATCCATTGCAAGATGTTTTAAGCATCTTTCCATCCTGATCACCCTTTGGAAGCAGTTGGGCTCCTTCTCCCTGGTGCCCTAGGCACTGTGAGCAGCGTGACGAGCTCACTGCCGTGCTGCCTTTGCAGCTCAGCAGAACGATCATGCATAAAATCCCCAGGTAATTTACCCTGAGTGGGATCCTGTGATTTGCTGACACTCCTCATAAACTGAAACGAACATAAAAGAAATGAGTGCAGAGTTGATAATTTGGAAACTCATTTTGAGTAACTTCTCACCAGTGTGGTAACGGTTAGCAGGGAGCCCTGGTGATAAATAATAGTTGCTGAAATCCTGAATTGGCTATAAATTGGCATGAAGGAGTGGAATCCCCTGCGTGCGGCTCAGCCCAGTGAGTTACTCTATGCTACGCTCAGCAGCAGCCATAGGTGAAGACAGAGGTAGTTTTAGCTCTGTGAGGTTGTAGTAGCAGATGTCCTGATGTACATAAACTGGAGGATCATATGCATCCTCAAATGTCAGCTCTGCTTTACATCGTTTACTGCTTCTGGAAGCTGCGGGGCTTTACACCAGCAGATTATCTGCCTCCCTTCTCTGCCGAGCACTTGTTCTTTTTAGCTGCTTGATGTAATTGCATATAAACTGGGAAGATCCCAAAGGGATCATTACTTTTCTGCACAAACTGCTTTCCTTATTCACATTTCACATCATCACCTGCAGGCATCCCTGAGACAGAGCACTGTTTCCTTGCAGGGCAGTGTGTTCACACAGGGCTGCAGTGGCAGCAGGCAGAGAGTGCTGTGCCCAGAGCACAAGGTGCTGGTGGGCAAGATTTCCTCTTGGACATCTCATTTTCCTTCCCTGGTGGCTCACCCTCCCCAGCATTTCTGTGATGTTTGGTCCTGGAGAGGGGAAAGTGGCCTCTCCACTCTGAGATGCTTGGGAAGAATCAGTAGAACGGTCAGGAGCAGTTTCTCCCTCCCATGAGCTTGTGGCTGACTTGGCAGGGCTGTCAAGATCCACCTTCTATCACAGTGGCCTGATGTTTAAGAACACCTGGGAGGCTGGAGGATGTGCAAGGAAATGCTGATGGTGAGAGCAAAGTTTGATCGCAGGATTTCTCTACTGAACACAACTGCTTTTTGGAAGTCACGACTTTGAGATGGAGCAAAGATGAAATCAAAGTTTCTTTTCACCATATTTTGTCTTCCAAGAGAGCCC
The DNA here is from genome assembly GCA_013397135.1 of Pachyramphus minor. Lineage (NCBI taxonomy): Eukaryota > Metazoa > Chordata > Aves > Passeriformes > Tyrannidae > Pachyramphus > Pachyramphus minor. The sequence continues at coordinate 18,448 of VYXB01002949.1, read as the reverse complement.
CTGCTGCTGTTGCTTGTAGGTGGCTGTGATTGCAGCAACACCTTCATGATGTACAGTGTTTGCTCATGAAGACAGGAAGTTGTGCTGATAACCTTTCAGGTTTTGAGGGTCTGGGTGGCTCAGGCACGACTTGGCCAACAGCCTGCAGAGCTGGTTGTCACATCAGCCATGTCCCAGGGGCAGCTTCCACCAACACTGTCCTGCAAAGCATTGCAGAAGCAGACTGCAATTCTTTGTGCCCACAATCTTGGAAAGACACATATTTGTCTTTCAAAACCTTGTGACCACAGCAGTTGGTTGTTACACATACTGGGAGTGAGCCAGACTGCAAAGGACTGCTCAGCTGTTCAGGTACTGATCTGGCACTCAGCCCTAGGAGTTCAGGCTTTCTATTTGTTTTTCTTCTTCAGTAGAACTTCTGACAGGCTCATCCATTGATGTGGCAGAGACCTGCTTATCTGAAAAGCAAATCGTTGTACAGATTGTGAACTGTGGTAGCTAGACCACAAAAGAAAGGCAGCTTGTCCGACATGTGGATATGGAAGATTTTACCTGACTATGCATGTGCTTCAGAAAGATATATGGGAGTTCAGTCTTTCCTTTGGATGTTTTGAATTTCCCAAGTGGCACCCTGATTGTGTGGTTTTGGCCCTACTGCACCAACCATTCCTAGCTGAGGCAAACCCAGAGCTAAGATCCCTCCACATAAATTTTCTCAACATTGAGTGATTGCTGGTTTCTTCCTCCTGCTCCTTCCCAGCAAAGGCTGTGATTTACAACATACATTTGTATATTTTTAAATGTCCCTTCTGTATGATAAACAGCCTTGAAATATGCTACTATAAGAGACTCCAGGGAGATTAGCCCTGCTTGAGGCATCTTTGAAAGGCATGACATGTTTAAGAAACACCTCATCTTAGACAAACTGTTCGCAGGCTGAAGATATCCAACAGCAGCCAGTGATGAATGTTTTGCACAACAGAAGATGTAAATCTTATTTTAATCCTGTCCGACTCACAGTCAGCTTGTCCTGAGCTGGGCTTAGGGCTTGTGCCTTGTATTCTGAGAGCATCCTGTCCCAATCCTTGGGGCAGATGGTTGGCAATCTCCATCTCTTATAAGAGCAAAGGCAGAATGATGCTGTCAAGTCAAAATGACTCAGTAGTCATAAATCAGAGCAGGAAAACTCTAGCTCAAAAAGATATCATGATGGAATTCATCTGACTGGATGATCTTATTCATGCCTCATGCAGGGTGGGTTCCCCTGATCTAGGACTTTAGTTTCTATGAGACCAAAACAAGCTCTGAGCTGACTGGGAGAGCTGCAGATATGACTGAAACCATTTTGACCTTTCTGACACTTCTTGTCCTCAGCTGGGGTTGGAGCACTGCTCTCCAAGCCAGAAGGCTGATGTCAGAATTGCTTCATTCAGAAACGCTGGTAAAGGCTAATAAACACCACTAAGAGCTTGCTAATAGCTCTAATTAGACTGCAGCTGATGCTTCATAAGTGCTTCTTTCCTCCTCCGCCCCTTCCTTGCAGCTATTTCCTGGTGGAGTTTAGGAAGGTGAGGTGGATTAATGCTACTTTGGGAGATAATCAAGACTCCCAGCTGCAAAATCACATTTTTCTCTTGCCTTTTTTTGCAGTGGGTCTGGCAGGGTTTTCTCAGGGCATCTGTCTGCTTCAGGGCTAAGATGAGATGTGGATGATGTGTTTCCCTTGGTGTGTTGCTGAGAATAAGCCTAGTTTTGGGAGTTTGATAGTCCAGAGTTAGAATGAAAATGTAGCTTTGATGAGTTCCTCACCCTTGCTGCTGGGACCTTTCCTGGCTGTGAGAGGGTCAGCAAATTGCTTTCTCAAACACACGAGCAACAGAAGTAGTCCTTGTTAAAAAGAAGAAAGCTTTGCTGTAGTTTGCTTTGTAGTGTTTGTTTGTGTCTTTGGTTGTTTGTGGGTTTTATTTAACCTTGAGTACTTCCTGCAGCAGGAGAGATTTGCATGTCAAGACTTTAGCTGTCTTCTGACAAGTGATGTTTTTAAGCTGCTTTTTATATTTAAATTGGCTAAGGATCCTGACCATGGAGTCTGTGCACAGATGCTGTGCAGAGCAGATGCTCAGGGGCCCGTCATTGTTCAACATCTATTCTCCAGCTATTTGTCACTGCAGGGCTGCACAAAGAAAATGATCCCCCCCCCCGGCTCAGGTTTGTGGGTCACATCACCAGAAACCCTCTGGGATGGTCCAGCCCTTACCTTGGAGCATCATGTGCTGCATTTCTCATCCCAATTCTCTGCTTACAGACACTGTGTCTCTTCTGTAGGTAAGCTGGCTTGAGGTGCAGAATTACACGGGCTCCTACAGCACCATCATGGAAAACACCCCTCGCTGCATCATAGAACGAGGTAGGTTGGGAAGTCTTGCAGAGACTGAGGCAGCAAAACCACAGGGCACTGCTGTTCCCTGGCTTCAGGATCCTAATTCTGGCTCTGCTCTCCTACACCTTCGATTACAGTTCCTATAATGCATCTGAACAACCTGCTGTGCAACCTTCCTCCACAAGGATTCATGGGCATATTTTGAAAGCCTCTTTAGTCCAAGCCCCCACAAAAAAAATCAAACCAAACATACTTTGGAATAAAGCACTGGAGCAGATGACTTGGAAATGGCTCTTGCATAGTGCTGGAGTTGGATGCAGGCATATGTCCCGATTCTGTGGACTTACAAGCACAGTGATTGTGTTAGCAGATCTTGTTTCCTTCTTATAGAGACAAAAGCAAGGAGCAGGCTGGATTTTTGTGGGAGAGAGAGCTTTTTGAGAGATGCCCTCATTGAAACCTCTTATGGAAATAAAACAAACATCTACAGCTGGGAAAACTAATAAAAGCTGTCCCTCCCACAGCTCGGGACAGCCACTGCAAAACAGGGATTTTTTTTCTGTATGTCTGGACCTGAAGAGTGCAGTCTCCCTATGGAAACTGTCTGGAGGAAGGAAACTGGGCATTGCACAGAAAAAAATCAGTTCTTTAGCATGGCCTACAGCGTTTGCTGTAGCATTTTCAGGCATGTGCTAAGGGTGGGGGAAGTAGAAGAGGGTAAGGTGAGCATCTGGGGGCCTCAGTAATAAACTGCAGCAAGACGTAGGTGTGAGGCTAGTGAGCTGCTCTTTTCTGGTTGAGCTGCAGTTGTGATGTTGATGGGTATTGGAGGTGAGGAAGGGGGCCTGGGGAACAATCTTTCGCTCTCTTTGCCAAAATCATTCTACTGGTCCTTGCAGGAGGCTGAACGGGCTGAGCTTGCCCAGCTATTTGTGTGTGTGGAGCAGGGTAGTTGGCAGGCAGTGAGGGTTTGGTGCAGGACTGGTGCTCTGGTCCCTATGAGCCAGTTGTGAGGGTATGCTGATATTTAAGTTTCAACATCTCCCTGGGATGTGAGTGATTTTAAATGGGATGTGTGTGTCTGAAGATCCAAGGGAGGTTTGCAAAGAGGAGGATCCAGGAGGACAGTGCTTTTAGGCAGAGATTGAGTCATATTCAGAACTAACATGGGATTAACTTCTTTCTGCAAAAGGAGAGCTATGAGCACTTTCTAGAGAAAAGCTGAATTCCTCTTTTGGGACTCAGGGGAAAAACATTCCTTGAAATATGATCAGACTCTTGCTACTTTGTGTGCTGGTGACAGCACTGCAGAATGTAGTGGAGACGAGTGCTCCTTATTCCCAATATCCCTTCCCAACTGGGGATTCCCAATTGCTCTTGGATGACGGTGGTTTTTGAAGATGCCAGAGTCATGTGGAGCTCATCAAATGCTGGCGTCAGTGCCTGGAAGAGATGGACTCTATTCGGAAACTCAGCAAGGGCTTCCTGTGCTTCCTGGAAGCTGCAACAGGGGACTGTGGTTCCCGGCTGCTTGAGGAGGTGCAGAGCTCACTGCTAACCCTCTGCACCCCAAATGCTGCCTGTGCCAGGGAAATGAGTGTGTAGGTTCTGGCTATAAAGTTTAGGCAGTTCTGGCAGCTGCTGCCTGGATTTGGTAGTCAGGGGGACTTTGTGACATTTACTCCTTGTCCCTGGGAGTGTGGAGGAGTCAAAAATGCCCTGACCTCATGCTATGCCTGCTGTGACACTGAGAAGACACTGTGCTAGTCTGGAGCAATAAATGCTTCCTCCTGCATTTCGCACCAAACAAACTGTCAGGAGCACTGTGAGAGACTTGCTGTAGTGACTTCGGGTGGGAAAAAAACCTCAAAGCAAATCGAGCAAGTTGAGACACACAAAGGATGAAGCTTTTTAAAGGGAAAAAAGAGCCCTGGGTGTGCTGTGAGCCACATGCTGGCTCCTGATGTCTGGTCTTGTGCTGTCGGAAAAGGTAAAGCTGTTGAGACCTTGCTTGGCTGTTTGGGGGCTTTTGAGCCACATTCACAATATTCCTCATAAATGAGAGTGTTATATTCATCTTCCAGCTCTTGAATGTGATAACAGTAAAAATCACGTTTCTGAGCCTCCTTGGAGCTCTTTGGAAACAAAACAACTGAACTTGGCTCCCAAATGACAATCCCACTGCCAAGGCCCTCCAGGCTGGCCAGCCCTGCAGGTGAGGGTGAGCTCTTGGGGGAGACACTTCTCTGCCCCTTGATAACACCTTCTGCTCACCTCCAGGTGCAGCCCTGCCTGCTTCCCAAGGCCTTTCTGCATCTCTTTTGTGGTCTCCTGGGCTCCCCCAGGTAGGAGGATGCTGGCATGGAGGGAGGGACACTTACACTGTTCCTTTTGCAAGGCACCCTGTGTCTTCACTGGCTGGTGAGACAGGATGTTGTCCCACTTCATCCCTGCACAAAAGCTGCTGCAACAACTGAGCCCATATTTCACTCTCGAAGCACTCCATTCTCTTGCCTCCAGAGCTGTTTCACTCAGCTTTTTGCCTCTGCTGCCAGAAAGCTGCAGAGAGGAAGTACTGGTCTCTGACTGCTGCTTTGAGACCCTGTGAGGTTCTGTACAGGCATTTTGGGCCCTTCTGCCTTGATTTTCTAGGACTCTCAGATCTTCTGCCTTAAGGAAACTGTTAGAGCTTTAGAAATAGTCCTTCACCCAATTCCTTGCACAGCACAGCGATAGCAAAGCCTGCTCCAGTTCCCCTGTTCAGCCTTTGACGGAGGGTTTGAGAGATATGGTGGAGAATTTGGGGTTTTAATTGCACCATCTGTTTTTCCTCTCAGCTAATGTTTGCTTGAAGGCTCTTGAAATGCAAACAAGGCTGAACTGCATAAATCTGGAGCCACGCACACAAGGACTGCAAGAACTGGTTTTAGGATTATCCCATCATTCTACGTTCTTGGATGCAAGCTCACGAAGCATGAGGTGCTGTGCACAGACAGTGAGAGTGCTGGAAGAGCTGCCTCGTGTGTGCAGAGCAAAACCATTGGATTTCCTGAAACATCTAGAAACAGAGCAGGCATGAGGACTGTATTGTGGTGGAGCTGGAGCACCTTCTGATAGGAACTCCGGGATGTAGAAGTGTGTCTGATGTGAAAATGGCAGGAAATGTTTCACCTTCAAAATTCTTGGGAATTCCTTGAAAAGGAAATCCTGGATGCCTTAGCTGATTCAAAAGAACTACTTCAAATAATTTTTTTTAAAAAAAGTTTTAAATATTTTAGCATTTTCTTGGAAATCTGCACAGCTGGGTAGCTCCTGGGTAGAGGTGTGTGAGGGAGGCAGGCAGATACTTGTGAAAGGAATTGCTTTTATCGACATATGTCAACTGAACTGACATAAATTACAGCCCTAAAGTTTGCACCACAAACCCCTCTCCCTGCTCCTTTTGGAGATTCAGGGTAGCTTTGTCCGTGGTTCCAGGAGACTGGAGAGAGCCAGAGAGAGGCAGCAGCCAAGAGAAGCGGCTTGGATGAATTTTCAACCATTGCTTAGGTGTCACTTTGTCAAAATCCTTTTGGACACTTTGGTTTGTAGATCAGATTCTGTCCTCGCACAGGAAGGCTGGGTCCCTCCAGAGCTGCTCTCAGCAGGGTCTGGTGTTAGAAGCAATGTCTGTTTTGCCTGACACCAGCCAAGCCTGTCTGATTATTCAGAGGAGAATTGGATGGCAGTGCTGAGAGACTGTTATTAAACCGGGCACCTGTGGATCCTGCTCAGTGTGCCTGTGTGCTACAAGCCTGCACAGGTTTCCACAGTGTCTAGTGCCAGCAGGCAGTGTTGGTGTCGCACCTTGGACTTGGACAACATAATTATCATCACACCCCTCCCTCCTACCTCAGCATGATTTGCTGCCAGTGTTGTATTAGCAAAGGGGGGAAAAAAAAAGTCATGATTCCAGTGTACAGACAGTAACAGAGATGTTTGTACAGCAGTTGTGACTGGTGTAATCTTAGTTGTTAGACAGCTTTAAGTGGGATTTAAAACAGGCAAAGATGCCAAAACAAATAGCAATGAGATAGATGGACTATTAGACACGGCTTGTTTGAATCACTCAGTTCAGGAAGAATTTACCTGGTTTGTGATGCACTGACAGTGCTAAATGAGGGGAAAAAAGGGGTATGACCCTGGTGGGATGCCACCAAGGAATGAGTCAGCACCAGAGGTCAAGTATCGCACCAGGCAAAGCTTTTAAAGCAGCTGCATCTGCTCAGTGATTCCTTGGCTGTTTGGCTTGGGCTTCACCCTGTTCAGGGCTTCCCACAGAGAGAAGATTTGGCAATGTGCTCTGAGCCAGCAGTCCAGCCAGGTGCACACCTTTCTGTCTGATGATATGGAGAAACACGATTCCAAATGCTGGTCATTATGATTTTATCTTTGAGTGCTCAGTTGATTTTTTTTTCCCAGAGCAGGACCTTTCTCCTGATTTTTCAGCCATTTTAATCAAAAGCTGGTGTAAATATCCATAGGGAATCAGGGAGGTACATTCACTCCTTGGTCCCAGCCTAAGCTATCACAATCCCCAAGCTTTCAGGAGACCTGCTCATTCCCCGTGACTGGTATTTAGTGCTTGAGCCACCGGAGCTGAGATGCCATTCACACCTTCCAGGCATGCAGATATATCATGCAAGCAGCTTTTATCAACAGCATCACTTTTCTCACTTGAAGATCCAGTGTGAACCCCAGTGAGAGGACATGTGGCCATTGGGAGAAGGATCACAGCAAAGCAGACAGTCAGAGACAGGTGATGCATGGGAGGACACATCCTGCCAGCAAAAGAAGGATATCTCCTAATCCAGCCAGAAGTGGAACACCTTTGTGTCTCTTCTCGGAACAAAAGCCTCTTTTCTGTCTCCAGCAATGACCTCTGCACATGTGACATTCAGCAAAGAAAACCGTAATTGCATAAACCGATGATTTGTAGAACAAGAGCTTTCCCAAGGCTATGTAAAAATGGCTGGTGTTTGTCAGTGATGGGTACATGAGGAAAACAGAAGTTTCAGGGCCAGCTGGTTTATGTGTTTTTAAGTCAATCTGCTGCTGGTAAAGCTCTAATTGACCAAACTCTGCCCTGGAAATCCTGGCTGTGCAAGGCAGATGCCTCTCTGCAGCCATTGCTTGCCTCAACTTCCACCAGTCGACTGGAGACGTTTTCTCTCATACTTTCTTTTTTAGTTTTAGTTTTATTTCTGCCCACGTAATTACTTATTCACTTAATTCCTAAAGAGAAAAGAAGCAAACTCAAGCAAATTGGCTGAAAAAGACAGATGAAGAGCTTCTTCTGTACTGGAGATCATCAGGAATTAATTTCTGCCATCCTTGCGTTGGTGCAGTCCAGACTTCATTAGAGCATTTGCAAAACTCCTCCTGGCAGTCAGGCATGCAGTGGAATAATTTGTGTCTCCCTATAGATTTTACTGGTATTCGCCTCTGGGTTTGGCTGGTTTCATTTAGGAACGTTTGTGTTATTTGCTGCTGTATGGAAGGGACTTTTTGCACTATCTTTTGCATAACAAAACTGTGTACACTTTCAGCAGGGCACATAGCAGCTCATCAGCTGAGGAGGAGATGTATCCTTGCTGTGATTTGTTTTAGGTTGATTAGCAGAGTGAGAAGATGACAGGACAGTGCTCATGGCCATGAAAATTGGACTGAGCTTGGTGCTTGAGTGTCTATCATAAGGAAAAGGATTGTGGTCACACAGGTAAATGGATGGAGCTGGACGTGCATTCATCCTTACCTAAAACAGGCTGTGCATCCCACCTGGAGATCCATATCTGCTCTGTGTGCAGTGATGTGGTGCTGTGATTACTGAAGGACACTCAGATGTACGTGGTGTTTTCAGATATTGATCAGCCAAATAAACAAGCTGAAGTTATGGGGAACTATCTGTGACGGTCTGACCCCGGGGAAAACGTGTCTCTGCAAGTGTCTTGTGCTGAGGGCCACGTGGGCTCCCCCCGGGAAGCAGCTGGGTGGGAACTACACCAACATATGATTTAATTTGGTTTTCATTAGAAAAGGTGGGAGCCTGTTAGGCTGCAGTGAGATGGGCAAGATGAGCCAATCATAATAAACACTTCCAGGAATTTAGCTCTTTGCCTTCTCTTGAGTGGATAATGCGCACGCTGCAGGTCTGCTGGAAATCAGCCTGCAGTGCCTTCGGAGGGGTGGGCAATTACCTGCAGGAAAACTTGTTCTAGCTTTGCTAAATATAGCAAAAAATACCCAGGGCACAACACGTGTCTCCTGGGATGGAGAGGGTGCGCAACTGATCTAATAAGCTGCTGGAAACTTGAATTTTGGCCCAGATGTAAGCTGTGGTGTTAACCCTTTCAGGTATCTGCTGAGAGAGCATGGGCTGCTTCCTGCAGTGGAGTCCCATGGTATTAGATATGGCATTATTCTCACTAAAGTGCAGTTAATTATATGTAGCAACTTCTTTCAAATAGTTTGAGGCAATGAAATGATTGTAATTAGGCTGCCATATACAACAAAAAAAGGAAAAAATCCCTCAAACATGGAACACATCAAGCCAGAACCTTACAACTAAGAGAGAAAAATTTAAAGAACCTAAACATTTATTTTGTTATTTATGAAAACCAGTGGCGTGGCACCAGTGTCCCTTCCCATGAGCAGTATGACTCCCACAGGTCCCAGGCATGACTTGCAGGGGTGCTGGGATGCAGCTATCCCCTCCTACTTGTTCCCTCTCACTTTGTAGTGATGCTGCAGTGGCCACAGGTCACTGTGGGAAGCTGGCACAGGCAGGCTCTGCTAAAAGCTGTAAAGCTCTTCTTGAGCTCGAGTTTTTCTGCAAAGGAAGAAGAAAAAAAGAAGCCAAAAAGAAGAAGGAAACTGCCCCTGGAGTGGAGTGGGACCCCACAAAAATGAAGAAAGCTAAAGCAAAACCCAGTTGGCTGCTCTCCCTCCTGTGGAGCACCACACTAGCACTGATCCACATGTGGCAGCCAGCCCAGGCTTTCGCAAGCCTCGACTGCTGTGCTGGGTTTATTAGCAGGTTCCCATAGCACTGCCCTCCCCGGGCATCCTCTCCTCCCCTGCACATGCTGCTGACCTTCCGGAGTGGTTTGTTGACTGGGAGAGGCTGCTGGGTATTTACGAGGAGCTTCGCTCTTGTTTCAGCTCCCAGGCTCACAGTGCAAACATCAACGTGAATCTTTCAGTAAACAGCCAGGGACTGGAGGGAGGAGAAGGATTAGAAACTCTGAATAATGACTGAAATGTCAGACATTTATTATTAAGTCAGTCCTTATGCTGACAGCTGAGCATTCAATATTAAAAGCATCCTTGATCATAAAAGCCAAAGGCAAACCTGATTCTTAAATATCCCAGTTGTTCTTTTTGACCTAGTTTTTGAAGTCTTAAGGAGGAAATAAAATCTTAGAAAATATTTACAGACATGAGAAGTGCAGGATTTCATCGCGGCTGGTGACTTCATGGATCTGCCTGGGGCAAGGACAGCAATTAAAGAGCAGGAGGACAAAGTTTCATATCTGCTTTGCATAAGTATTGTCAATCCTAGAAGTTGAAGCTGTGTTGTTAGGGAAGAGCAAGAAGTCACCAGGTCTCAGTGTGGGGTGCTCCAAAGGCTTTCATGATGTTAAAGGAGTAGCTGTGAGCCGGGCCAAGGTTTGACAGACTTTACCAGGAGCTATAAAGGTGAAATGATCAGTGTTGTGTTGTGTGTCAGTGAAGCAGAAATGTCAAAGAACTGCTCTGAATAATTCATGGTCTTTGCAGGTCAAAGTCTTCTCTGAGAAGACTGGTAGAAAAGGCTCGATGGTGCTCATCCCAAGCATCAGAATTAGATTTCGGTTTTGGACTGGGGTAAGAATAGAAGACAGAAGTAGGAACAGGGAGAAAGAGAGAAAATCCAACCTAGCAGGAGATGGAATAAAAGAAAATTGTTTACTGAAGATTGAGGCAAAATATGATGAGTGTGAAGCTCTTCCAATGTGTAAAAAGCTACTGAAAACAGGAAGAAAATATTTTTTTTCTCTGTGTCTTTCATGGCTAAGAGAAGACATCATGACTGTAGGCCAAACCAGAAAGACACAGATGATGAGAAATGGTTTCTTAGGAAAGTTGTTGAAATTCCATTACTGGAAGTCTTTGAAAAGAAAGGGAAAAACACCTGCTAACAGCTTTGAGGTCCTTAGGCTCCTTCAAACTTTATTTTTTATGAGTGCATTAATTTGTGGTTATTACCATGGTATTAGAAAGATGGCACAGCTGTTGATGGCATTTTGGAAGGGCTCAACTCCAGAGCTGCAGAGTCAGACACTGCCAGAACCAGCTCTTAGAGCAAAATCTTGAGCTGAGACCACGGACCTTGGTGGCTTAGTGTGTTAAGAAGAGAATGGAGCCTGTGAACAGGGAAAAGCACCTCTTGGTATTTAATTAGGTTCCTTGTAAATTGTGGGAGCCCACCAGACACCTCACCAGTTTTCCCATGGCACAGAGAGATTTTTCTGATTCCTGTGTTTCAGGAGGGGTAGCAGAATGGGACTGAGACCTCCAGCCCAGCTGAAATGATCCAAATGGGTTTCCGGGACAGTTAAGGCCCTCTGTATTCAGCCACACAGAGTGGGATGTGATCCCCACTTCAAGAAGCAGCTCTCTGCCAAGATAATTCCTGCCTGGCTTTGCCAATGGGGATGTGGTGCCCCTGATTCCTTGGTCAGGATCTTGAACTGCAGCTGTGAAAGGGCTTGCCAGACCCACAGATCCACCAGCAGAACTACCCAAACAGCCTAATTTTGATGTTGGATGTGGGGGAACTGGGAGGGTATGAGTGGATAGCAGTCTGTTGTGTGGCAATTCACATCTCCACACATCTCTCACGGTCATGGTGCCTCTGGGAACTCCACAACTATGTTCTCTTGATGAAGGACATATTGTGCTGGAAGCACAGTGCTTGGCTAGATGGACCTTTGGGGCCAGAACAGCCATTCCTATGTACTCATTTAAATTTCATTGATTTTTCTAAAGAATTATTTCTCCCTTGATGGCCTAGAAATAAAACTCTTGCCCTGACTGGTGCAACAACCCCATGATTTCTATCTATTGACAGGGTGGTTTTCACACTCTGTCTCAACACTGCCAAGCTATTCTTCAGCACGCTCGATCAGAGGAAGAGAAAATTACATTTATGTACCTCCTGCCGCTTCCTGTTACATCTCCCCTCCTGGATTTCCAGTGGCAGGTGTTTGTGCAAGATCCCATCTACAGACTGGCCAGTGAGTTACCCAGCATCAGGTTTTCACAGGAATATCTCCTCTCGATGTGGGCAATGCCTAATTAGGCACATTGCCAGGCTGCAAATTTGCAGTGATATTTTTAGTGTTTCTCTGAGGCTCCTTTTGGTCTCTGGCCTTATCTTAGCTGAAGCAAAACAGCTTGTGTGGCTACTCTTTGTGCCCCAGTCTGATTTCTGGCTCGTTTCTCATGGTGCAGCCAGATGTGTGCAGGGATAGGGAGTGCTGCTGACCCTTTTGTGCAGAGCACATGTGCCAGGCTGTTGACCTGAAGTCAAGGGCTTGCTTGAAGGTTTCTCTAAAACCAAATACCTTGAATAGTAGCAGAAGAGGAGTGTGGAAGCTGGTATGATGACCCTGCAGGTGTATGACAGCAGCTTTGCTGGGTTACCTGAGGATAACGTGACAAAGGTGCTATTTTCCAGCTTCCATTTTGGTTAGGACCCTTCTGGCCATTATATATATGGATTAGGGTTTTGAATGAGGAAGCCTTCATGGGTTTCAGAATTGCAGCCACAATGTTTCCAGCATTTACAGTCTCCTTGAAGACCTTGGAGTTCATTTCCTTTGCTTGAATTTCAGTGGATCAGCCAAGCAGTGTTTTCCAGAAACACGTTAAAATTATGAGCTTAAAATAGGCACAAGATCCTGAAAGTGATGAACTGTGGAGGCTGTACATACCATGCCCCAATGAACAGGAACTTGTTACTGTGGGTGACTTTGATGGGCCTTATTTCTGAGTGTCAGTTCAACTATGCAATTTTAAATGTATGTATTCTTGTCCAGATGTCCAATTTAGGCCAAAGCCCTCACTTCGCCTTGTAAGAGAACTGGAAAAGCATGGACCCGCCTTTGAAGTCAATTAGCTGCCTCCAAGGCAAGATTTATCTTTAAAAATAGTTAGATCAGGATAGGGAACATGTCAGAGCTGAAACCAGAAGATGCTTGTCCATCCCAGTGCCTACAGAGCTCAACAGAACTTTCCTTAATTGCTTTTTGGGAAGTTAACTATAACCAGATATTTGCTTTCATTTGCCAAGAACTTGGGGGTGTTTGTGGCTCCAGAGTAAGAAGGAACAGCAGAAATAATAGTGCACTCATTATGACCAAACCAGTTTATGCTTAATCTTTCAGTTTTTCCAGGGAAAGACCTTGGTATTGAACTCTATCTTACTTTGTATGCTCTACACGTCTCTCTCACACTGCTGGGCAAACTGGAAAGCTCAAGCACATTAGTGACTGCTTCTGAGCACCAAAATTAGGAGCTCTTGTTGAAAAAGGATAGCTGATCTCAGGCAACTGGGGCAGTCTGTGTCCAGGGAGGGGCTGGAGAGCAGAATTGTGGGGCTCTGTCCCACACTGGCTTAGTTAAGACACTGTAGCCCAGTCTGCATGTTTCCTGGAGCTTTTCAAATAGGATGAATATATGTGTCGTTCCCTAGAACACCCCATCTCCACTGGCAGGCCAAGACCTCTATCCCCTCCTGCCCCACATGGGTTCTGCTACCAGATGGAGGAGAGGAGCTTAAGTCCTGGTGCAAATGATTTTCTTCCTTACTGTGCTGCCACTGGCCGGGAACAAGGCAGGTTCAGTGTCCTGAACCAGCCAGGAAGGCCAGCAGAGACCACGAGAGTGACCTCTGCATAGCTCTATACCCTTGGAAATGTTCACTGAACAATCCCTTTGGTTACCAAATTCCTGTGTGCTTGTGACCAGGAGTGGGGTGAGGAGAGAAGAACAAGCCCAAGTACAGGGGCAGCCAGAAACACTTTCAGCCCGGTAGCAGCTGCACTGACGCTGGTGCAGCTCCCTGTGGTGTCTTGCTGGGGCCAGATCCAGAGTTCCTCTATATCCACTGGCACTGGTACATGAAATCAGGCATTTGTGCCATCTCACTGCTGTGTGCATTAACTCATTCCCTGCCTTTGAACTAGCATGTGGCCATTGGTGCAAGGGCTGTGGGATATCTTTCTCTGCCCCAGCCATGCCTTGCCTGATGCTTCAGCCTTGCCTTGGCCCTTTCCCCACTGTGTTTCAGCCTCTGATGTGCCCAACTTGTAGCGTCCTGGCTTTTGTTTTCAGTCAGGGCATCCTACCACTGGAGTTAAACATCATCTGCACCTGTGAGGGCATCACTGGGTGACACAGTACCCCAGATCATGTGACAGGATTTGTAGGCAGGGCTGCTGCATCCCTTCTCCTTATGGATAATGACTTCAGAAAAGAGAGCTGATAGGGGGTCTCTGATTAACGCGTCAGATCTTGGTCCATGAGAGTGATGCCACCTGCAAGCTGGACACTTGCACTGACCTAATGTCTTTGTGGCTTTAAGCCACATTACACCATCTGCCAGCAAAGGAAAGCTTCCCAGCACCCCACCACGCAGGTGTGGGGGAGGATCACTACATGCTTCCATGCCAGGGTGTGCCAGGAAGGATCCGACCTTCTCCCAGGGGCCAGTAGCCCCTTGGGTTAAACTGCACACGTGATTTTCTATTTGTGGCATCCTTTTGCAGGTAGCAAAGCCCTTAAGTTTATGGAAAGAACCTACAATCCTGTTGAGCCATGCTACAACAACAGGTTATTGTTCTGGCATAGGTGAAGGACAGGACCTCTGCCTGGGAGCTTTCCAGGAGCTGTGCTGCTTAGCTGGAAGGAAGCAGAACTTCTCAGCATTGAATCCACCCGCAGTGCTAATGCTGACTGCAGTGCTGGGAGGTCTCTGACAGTGTGCAGAGAACAAGGAATCCAGCTTCACGTGCCAGCACCATGCAGAGCTGGCACTTCCAGCCCCTCCTGTCCTTGCTGTAAGTGGAGTGTGCCTGATGGAGGATAAAGGCCAGAAAACTAGTGTTGAAGTGTTGGCAGTGCTGCCTTGCTGTCTGTGCTGGCTGCAGAGCACTTTTCGGATGCTCCTGATTCCTGGAAGCTTACTGTCTTTTGATAGAGAGAAATACAAACTATTACTGTCATCTGACTTCTCTGTAACAGCTCAGACATTAGAAAGCAAAAGCTGAGATCTCGCTTCAAATGTGCAGCTCTAGTTGTGGCTATTTGTGCCATGTCTGTAGTTATCAGGGTGGTTTCAGCCCTCCAGTGAGACGTGTCCACTCTCTTATTTAGCGATGATCCCACTACAGCCCCACTAAGCCCCGGGAACAGACCGTCTGTATCGGTGCAGAGCCATTTCCAGCTCATTCCCATACATTTGCCAAGGATAGCTTTTCCCCAATGTAGCCTGAGCTGTGGTTTAGATGAAAGCAAATTTGCAGTTTAAAAGCATCCTTCCATTTCAGTCAGACTTTTCCTTTGCAGAGTGTTAACACTGTCATTTCCTACTCGGGTGGAACCAATTGGTATTTCCTTCTGTGGCCTCAAGCTTGGCAGCGTGACCCTCTGCCACAGCAGTGCTGCTGCGCTTGCCTGGCAGCTGCCTCTCCACCATGACAAAACTATTTGCATTTGCTGGTACTCCTGACATCTCTTGTTGAGGTTGTCACAACAGCAGCAGCTGAAGTGGTTGTGTACCCATCAAGGAGAGCAGGCTCTGGATCTCTGCCCTGCTCTGGGCACAGGGACTCTGCTGCCTGCATCCATTGCCAAAGGCCAGATCCGGGAGGTGGCACGTGGCAGCATCATAACACACAGGAGCCTTTCATCAGCAGCAGGGGAGTTCCCCTGGGGTGTCTGGAAAGGGGAGCACTCTTTGCCAGCCTGCCAAATGGGGCTTAATTCAGCTCCCCAAAAACAAGCCTCCTGAAACCAAACACACCCTATGGAAAGCGCCCTCCGGCAGCTGCAGAAAATCTGAGGAAGGCTCTGCTTATTTCCAGACTAGAAAAACCAATCTGATGTTGAAAATGTGGCTAAAATAGAAGCCTGCTTAGCAGAGGAAGTCTGGGGTAAGCTGCAGTGGGCAACGGAGGTGACAAAGCTGCCTCTTCCAAACAGGCCTGGAAACATGAATATTTTGCAGCTACCAGAAATCCAGAGCTTCTTCTCAGCTGGGGCACTGAATTTTACTAAAGTCCCTTAGTCCAGTTCTAAAGCTGAACTCACAGTTTGCTATCATGACATTATGAAGTCAAATGCCACTGGCAATGGAAATAGATATTGCTTCCCCGGTGGGAGTTTCAGGAAAGTGTTCCGGGAGGCAGAGGGGGAAGGGCTTCCCCATCTGAATTTTACAAGAATTTTTACCGGCAGAAAAGCGTGAGTTTAAAGAAACATGATTTTCTGATCAGAAAATGCTCCCTTGGGTTTTCTGTCCTTAGCTGCCTGGTTTTCAACACTCTTGTGGCATTCCTGAGGCTTGACAGTACCCAGGGCTGCTTTGGGGGCACTGAGCTGGATGTGACCCTACTTTGAAAAGTTTCCACCTGAACAGCAAATCCTGGCAAAGGAGTGCAGGAGAGATGCACCTGGATGGCAGAAGGAGGGAGAGAAGGGGAAGCATTGCCAGCTGCAAATCACCTGCTCCTCCCATGGATATGCTGGTGCTCCCAGGGCAGGCAGGCTGGGAGATGGCAGGGGCTGGGCCCTGTGGGTATCCTGTTCTCTGTGGAGCCCCAGCTGCTGTAACTATCATGGTTATTTTTGGCACTCCTCACCCACCAAGTGCCCCTGGCCTTTCAATTTTGCCCTGGCTGAGCCCTCTGGGAGCAGCCAGGAGGGAAGATGGAGGGAATTGGATGGCTGTGTCCTTCCTTTGATTTGGCAAAGCCTGTTTTTCCCCAGTTGCATCATTGAAAATGCATTCAGGTCTCTCCCAAACACAAAGCCAGAATTGCTGCCCTTGGAAGGAGACTCAAAGGCAGCAGCTATTTAGACAGACAAAGAAACCAAGAATTGAAGCCATTACCCTTCTTCTCCTTGCTCTTCCTATCCCTGACATCTCACCAGCACTGGAAACAGCATCATGGAAACACAGGGAAGCAAGGTGGTGTCTCAGAAAAGTCAGGTTGGCTGCTGGTGGGACAGCTCCAGGCTCTTCTGGTGATGAAATGGCAAAGGAGCAACTAGGATGAACTGTTGCCCTCCTTGGCTTCAGGGAAGAACCCTTATGGGGGCAGAAAACTGGCTTTTGAGGATGAGTTTAAACTAAACGCAGTCTAGGGGTCAGTGAAACACCTTTGCACCTGCTAAAGCTTCCTCAGATTTGCCCTTGGTCAAGCCAAAACTGAAACATGGACAGGAATCCTTCCCTTCTGGAAACTTGGTGCTGGTTCTGCCTGATATGTCCCCACTGTGCAGTACCTACAGAGCAGCCCTTGACCTGCTGCTTCCCGTGCTCTCAAGCCCGATATGGAATGGATGAGGCTGACATTTAGCAGGAATGCCAGTTCTCATCAGAAGAGTGCCTGGGGAGATGCAGGCTGCGCTCAGCCATGCGGCTGACGAGACCTGCTGTTTTGCAGGCTCGGTCAGCACCTCACTTCATTGAAGAAACGCTGTTGGCTAATACTGGGTGATGTTTCCCAGAAATGGCATGGGCAGGAAAGATGTTTTGTTTGGCATAAGCTGGCCTCAGTGCAATCTTTCCAGTGTTCTACTTACTGGAAGAAACCAATTGGAATGAGTTTGGAGCCAAGCTGGTTTTAGCCATGCCACACAGTCCAAGAGCAGCGAGTGAACTGCATGAGGAGGCTCAGCTTCCTCCCTGCCAGCCTCACTTACAGAGATCTCTCCAGGTAAAAGCTATGCTGCAGCAGAATCAGCAATATCTCAGCTGTGGGAGACATCCTTCCAGGATTCCGTGTATGCAAAGATGTCAAGGCAATTCACAGTCCCAAGCCTATTTGGGGCTACCACCTGTAGTGCATTAATTTTACATATGAACAAAGTGAGTCATTTTTCATCTCTCCCTCGACCACAGACTTGTTGGCAGGTCTGGGAAGAGAAACCGGTGTTTTCCCCCTCTCCAGCTGCATCTAGTTGCATTAGAAATTTCAAGCGAATGCTGGAGCTCTCTCAGCTTGATCATGGTTTTTTTGGTATGTGTGTGTTTCAGCCACTTCTTCATAAAGAC
Organism: Pachyramphus minor; assembly: GCA_013397135.1. Classification (NCBI taxonomy): domain Eukaryota; kingdom Metazoa; phylum Chordata; class Aves; order Passeriformes; family Tyrannidae; genus Pachyramphus; species Pachyramphus minor. Next base: position 704 of record VYXB01002949.1, on the reverse strand, counting down.
AATTCATCTTTCTAACCACAGTGAAGTTCAGGATCTGCTAAGAACAAAGTGTTTGGCTTGCCCCGCGTACAGTAATTTACTCAAGGGCTATGATTCTCAGGGACCACATGAGGATTTGACCCACAGCTCTGCTCCGTCCCAGGCTGTTTTGTGTTGGCTCACAACAGCCCTTTGGCACAAGCAGTGGAATGCCCAGCTCTCCAGGGAACAGCTGGCAGGACTGTGCCAGTGCCAACACAGACACATCCCTCCAGCTTGGGGCAGACCCGCCGGGACCATTCGTGTCCCTGCGGCCTCCCGGGCGGAGCATGAGCTCCCCGCAAACCTGCCTGTGGGCAGCGAGGAACAGGGATGTGGTGAGGCCGAGAGCACCTCGGCTACCCCACCCCAGCGGGTCCAGCCTCCCGGCAGGGCTGGGAGGAGCAGCACCGCCATCCCGCTGCGCGCCCGCGGGGCCGGCGCCGCTCCCCGCCCGGGAACCCCCCGCCAGCTGCGGGCCCCAGCTGCGGGTTTCAGCTGCGGGTTCCAGCTGTGGGCTCCAGATGCGGGCTCGGCTCTGGCAGCGGCAGCGGCACAGGCTGCGGCGGAGCAACAGCGGCCTCCAGTGCCGAAACCTCCTCCCGCTCTCCATCCAGGGACCCGCACTCCGCATCCTGCCGCGCCGGGCGCCGCGTAGAGCCCCAGAACCACAGAATGGGTTGGGT
>VYXB01002948.1:190188-200217 GCA_013397135.1 Pachyramphus minor | reverse complement strand
ATACCGGGTGCTGTAGGCTTTTGTCTGTTTTTTTTGTATCGGGGTTTGTGCAATTTTCACTTCCTTTTATCTTAATAATTTTTTATACCCATTTGTGTTGTTGCACAATATGTTTTTTTGAATTGTAGTTGTTTTTTTCTGATGTTTTAAATTTTATTTTCCTTTTCTTGTATAGTTTTGTGACTTTGTGTTTTAGATGCTTATGGTCATTTACAGTGTTCCTTTGCTCTGTTGAGGTTCGTATGCTGTAATGTGTCATTTTCCTATATGTGTGCTTTTGGTTGTGCTCTGAGGTCCTGTGGTTTATGATGTCAGGTTTTTGGATCTGCCATGTTGCTGTGTACCTTCTGTTGGACAGCTGCCCCAGGGACTGCTTCTGCACTCCTCTGAGGTGGGTGGTGCCACGGGGGCAGTGTGCACTAGGCGAGGAGTCCATGTGTGTCTGCGAGGGGCCGTGCCATGCTCTGGAATGCCCACTGCAAGATCCCATCCCATGTGCCCTGCAGGACAGCCCCAGTGGTTCATTTTCCCCTTCCATCCCATGTCCTGTTCCCCAGGGATCTCCAGGCACACCCTGCCTGACCCACAGCCCGTGTGACCATGTGGGTCACATCAAAGACTTGTCCCCTTTGGATGGACTCTGCCTGTTGGTGTCCCAGAGTCTCACCTCACCCAGGAGCGCATCGAGCTCATCCCGGCTCAGCACAGGGTCATTGCTGAGGGCTGCTTCCTCTGCCTGCGGGAGGAGAGATGTCCTGCCAGCTCCCCTTTCTGCCCTCAGCCCGCATTACTTTTGGGCAGGGTTAGTAACCAGGGTCAGTCCCTCCCCTGGTGCAGCCTCAGCTCATGTTTCCCGAGCACAGCTTCACTAACTTGCCTTCCCTAGTGTTGGCCCATCCCTGTGCCAGCCTGAAGCACCATTCCTCCCCCTCACCGCTCCCTGTGCCCGCTCTCCCGGCATTCCCTGGCGCCAGTTGTACTGACCTTGGTTGCCTGGGCCCGTTGGTCACCAGCTGCTGTGGTGGTGTCCAGGCTGCCCATGTCCGTGGCACCCGCGCAGGACGTGCAGAGCAGCAGCCCCCTACACCCTCAGGGGTGACACAGACCATCAGGGCAGACCCCTCCAGGGGGGAATTAAGGCTGGGTTGTGGGGGCTGATGGGGGCTCACCTGGGCTCCACACTGGGAGCAGGGCAGTGTCGGGGGGTGGGGATCCGGGTGAAGCAGCGGCTACAGACACTCCCATCAGCTCCACCCAGCCGGGTGTCACATCCCTGCTCCCCTGGGATCTCAGGGGGTCGCTGTGTAGCCACATCTGCTTCAGGCAGCTGGCCCGGCTCAGCCACACTCATCACACAGGAGCCACATTGCCACGTCCCACTGCACAGTTAGAGAGGGCAGTGTGAGACAGCGAGGGAGCTCCGGGGTCCCCATGGCATCCTGGGACTCACCTGGGCACGCGGGGCAGCGGGGGCACCAGGCAGGTGAGGTGGAAGGCCCTGGGGCAGCCATCACAGCAGATAAGCTCACCGCCATCACCACAGGCTGCACACTCGTCCTCATTCTCCTGCCCCAGGGGAGTGGGCAGCAGGTCACCACCACCACCCACCAGGCTGGTCTGTTGTCCTCCTCACCCTCTCCCCCTGCATCACTCACCCTGCACCAAACACACCAACCCCTTCAGGGTGTGAATTGCCTGTCTCTAGGGCACTGTAACCTGGTGACCCACCCAGTAGTTGATCCCTGAATATCCTGTGCTAGGCCAGGCCAGTGGACATACAAGGGACACCCAAACAGTTCGTCTCAGGGGTGCACGAGGTGTCACACCCATGGCTCACCTGGTGGGGCACAGGGTCCTGGCTGTACATGGTGGGCACTGGCAGCTGGCCCTGGGGGAGCAGTTGAGGTTCCCTGTTCTATGGGTGAGAAAAGAAAAGGGTTGGAAAGGCAGTGCTGGCACGAGGGGACACCCCCAGGCCATGGCCATGATGCTAGGCAAGGACAACCCCCTGCCACAGCCTTGGCAGCTGCACAAGGGGGGTTGAAAACAAGTGGGTGGGCGTATGTACACTTTGGGATGCTTTGGGCTGGGCAGAGGGCTTCAGGCTGTGGCTTCTGCTCCTGGCCCCTGGCTCATCACGGGCAGCCTGGGCGTATGGCTCATCCCCAGCTCTGCTGCCTGTCCTGGAGTTGCCTGCAAGAGGGGCCAGAGGCAGCTCCAGCTTCCCCTCATGTATGAGGGTGGCTCCTGAATTTGGGAGCTTAACTGGGCAGAAGGTGTCTGGGCTGAGCTGGGCTGCACCTACCTGGCTCCAGCATGTGTTTGATGAGGATGCCCTCGATGGCCCCACGGCTGACGGGCACCTCCCCTCCCGCCACAGCCACTGCTCTCTGCACCGAGGCAGCCACTGCCTGGAGGGCTGCGGGTGAGGGGGGCTCAGTGGGGTGAGCAGCCCCCTGCCCATAGCTGTGGGCAAACAGGGCTGACAGGCAGATGCTGCCCTGGGGCGGGTGGCACTCACCGCCAACACGAGGGGTGCGGGGCCTGTCTGCGCCCTCCGGCTTCTTCACAGTCTTTGCCTTTGCCAGGGGCCCTGCAGCGTTGTCAGGGTGGGCATCAGGGGTCACAGCACACCGCTATGCCTCGGGCATCCCCCAGCACCCCAGCCCATCTCCACCCCACTCTGGGTCTCCATACCAGGACTGGTGGCATGCCGTGGGGAGGGCTGTGCTGCCCGGGCCTTGTCCCGCTCCTCAGGGGCTTTCCTCTTGCCTTGGGGTCTGTGTGGGGCCGGTGCCGTGGGGCTGGGGGACAGACGCCTGCCACGGCGCTGCCGACCCAGCTCTGCCTCTGGAGGAGGGACAGGGCCTGGGACACGTGCAACCAGCCCAGGGTGCCACCCCTGCCCACCGGCAGGGCCCGGGGTGCCGGTCCCTCCTGACCCCCCAGTACCTCCGGGGAAAGCGCCGCGGACGGGCCGGAGCCGGGCGTAGCGCTCCAGGTTGTAGTCCTTGAAGAGCACGGCCCAGAAGTCACGCAGGGCAGTGGTGTCACGGCCCAGCAGCCAGGTGAGCAGCGCGTGGAAGGCGCGCTGGGAGCCCTCCCGCTCTGCCCGGTTCAGCGTCTCCTGCCAGTCCCACCATGGCCCATTGGCACGTGTCCCAGTGCTGCCAGCCGGCCCCGGCCCCCGTGGCATGGCTGTCTGCTCCTGCCCCACCGCCTCACCTTGAAGATGTGCTCAGGGACCACGTCGTGGTCAGCCAGGCCGTGCAGCAGTGGGAACACGTCGTCCACAGCCATGGCAATCTCGGTGCGGTGCAGCTTCAGCAGGCGCCGCAGGTCCCCGTCGCTCCCCGGCCCCGCCATGCTGAGAGGAGGCTGCCAGAGGAGCCCCGCGGCCGCCCCACCACTGCCCTTTAATACACCCCAGCCACGGACAGCACAAACCTCCCGGGGCTCCCGAGGCCACACTCATTTCTGTACGAGGCCGGTAACCTGAGCTGTCCCTCCTGCTCCGCTGCCCCTGAGGTGCTGCTGGGCCTGCCCCTGTGCCCCCCAGCTGTGGGTGTGGGGTCAGGCTGCTCCCAGCACTGGGTACCCACAGCCAGCGTGAGGGCAGCTCAGCTTTGTTGCTGCTGAAGTTCACCCAGCCCCCAGCCCCGCAGGGACCACCCGGGGGCCGTGGAGGGGGGGTCAGTGGTGTGCTGGCACAGGGGCTCCCGCCTCTCTCGTCCCTGTGGTCAGCCAGGTGTCTCCCAAAATTTCTGGACTTTCCACAGCACCTGCTTCTCTCATCCAGAAACTGCAGGAGCATGTGGGAAGTAACAGCCCAACAGAAGGGACATGATACGACAAAAGATAGTCAGGTCTTTGAGTTTGTCCCCACACCCTCCCTTCCCTTCCCATCAACTCTGAAGGGCAATGCGGTTTGTCCCAAGATAGAAACACCCTGAGGGTACTGCAGGAGGAACCGTCAGCCCTGCTCACATAATTAATGCATTCCAGAGAGGGGGAGCCAAGATGGGAGTGATTTTGGTGCACATTGATGTGCAAAAGGATGTAAAATGCTGCTGGAGGCTGGGCCAGTTGGTCTCCTGAGGTTGTAGGCAGCTCCTGCAGTGCAGCAGGAGCCACTGACTCACAAACTCCACAAAAGGTTCCTGGAGTACTATTCAAGTAAACAGGCTGCTGGAGCCATGGCAGTGCCATGAGCAAGCCCAGGGAATACCTGGGCAGGTGCTGCCTGCAGCTCTGTCCTCACCCCCTTCCCAAAACTGGGCAATAAAGTGATTTCACTGGACATATGCACTGTAAAAAACTTGGAGCCAGGGGGAAACTGGCCCCTTGAAAGCACCTGGCATAGGGAAGTCTATGGGCCTGGCTGCTCTGTACCAGGTGGCCAGCAAAGAGAAAGCTCCTACCCCAGTTCCCAAACATTTGGATTTCCCCAGGATCAATTTCCAGCCTCCCTCCCTCCGGAAACGTGTCCCTGCTGCCCCGCGGGCTCAGCCAGGGCTGCTGTGGCTGTGCAGAGCTGTCCCTACCCCAGCTGGCTCCCACTGTACAGCACAGCCCAACCTCGGCGGGACCAGAGAGGGTGTGAGAGGGGATTCTGTGGGGCAGGGCCAGGCAATACTGGGAGGAACTTGGATTAGTAAGTCTTAAGAGACAGGAGCTGGCTCCAGAGCTGTGCCAGGAGGAAGCATCTGCTGTCCAGAAACTCGGGAAGAACAATAAGACAACACCCTCCGTGAGAGCAGGAAATACCCTCGAGCGTGTCTGGTTAATGAATTAACATGTTTGCCCTGGAGACGCTGATTGCAGCTTCTTTCCAGCATTCAGGGGAGCTCTTCCCATGGAGGCAGCGGGAGCAGTGGGATGGGGGTCGGGCAGGTGTTGTGCTGGGTTCCTGTGCCACACACCAGGATTTCAGTGCCCAGCTCTGCTGTGGTGGGGACAGCTTCACCACTGCCTGTGCCATGCATCTCTCCTCCAGGGCACAAAGTGTGGGTGGGTGTCACATGAAGCAGGAGGTTCATCTCCCCTCCTGGAGCTCCCCCGGAGCTCGGACACAGGTGCTGAGCACAAGCACACTCATGACACAGCTTCATGTGTCTGTTCCACCCTTCCTGGGAAAACTTTTTCCCCAGAGTGCCACAATTTGTCCCTGTCACCCTGTGTTAAGCTGTCTGGCAGCTCTAGGACGAGGCTCTGGCGCTTCCCCCTCCCTGTGCCCATCCACCTCCTTTGTGAGCAGGCACTGCCCAGCACCCCGTGTGCCCACAGTGCTGGGCTTGGACTTGTTTAAATTCCAGCTTTGTGACTCTTTCTGTGCTGAGTCACAGACATTGTTTTCCACATCCAGCCTGCTCAGTAGTGCCATGATTTGCATTTTGGGTTGTTTTTTCATGTTCCTTCCCCTTTCTAAGCTGGGCAGGGGGCAGAGCAGTGGCTGTTGGGCGCCACGTGAAGCGGCACATCCGTGCTGGGAGATCAGCCGGGGATTTCTGGGCGACCTCGCTTAGGGCTGGCCTGGGCAGCTCTGAGGAACTTGCAAGGGCTGTGAAAAGGCAGCTTTTGCTTGTAGAGGGATGTAAAACCTCCCTGGGCTGGCACGTTCCCAGCTTGGCTGCCAGGGCCCCAGGCTGGGGTGCAGGGGTTTCAGGGTATCCTCTCCTTTCTACTGCTCTCCTTGCAGCAAGTTCAGGGTATGAAGGCTGAAAATATTTCTCCCCAAATGCCCAGTTAAATCAGTGACTCAGTGTCCAGCAGAAGTGTCCATACCCCTGGGATGCACTTGGTTCCCTCCTGCAAAAGCCGTTGAAGCAAACGCCCTTTCAGCATTTCCTCTTTTACCACTTCCCTTCCTCGCTGAGGGTCTGTGTTACAAACCATGGCTCTGTGTGACTCTTGGACACCCCTGCCCCTCACTCATCTCCCACACCACATCCCTGAGCCAGGACAGAACAGGCAGCAGTGGGACACCCATGTGTGGGATCAGGCCTTTGTGTCCAACACCGATGCCACACCTGAGGCACCAAGAGCCCACATGAAATGCTGCCCATACACGGAGAGGTTTCATCCCTCCCCCCCTTACCTTGGGCTTCTCCAGGCTAAATTCCCATTCCCAGCAGCTTCCCTACCACTGCCCCACACAGTCCCCCTGCACACACCACAGCTGCTCCTGCAGGGCCCATGAGGGAGAGCTGAAGCACAGGAGATTTATTTTAGCTTCAGTTTCCTCTTTCCTCCCCCTTTAGAAAGAAGAAACAAAGGCCCAGAGGTATGTTATATTAATTTATTTGGGACACACCAAAAAGGAAAGTCAACAACTGTTAACGTACAAAAGTACAGAATCCTGGGACAAGATTTGCTGTCCTGATTAAAAAGGCACCATGGTCCCAAAGAAGAGTAATCAGAATACATGATTTAGAAATTTCCCCCCTGTTGCAGCAGAAACAGAGCCAGGCTTTGGCTCTATCCACAGTCAAACCCAGTTAAAAAAAACCCCAAATATGATTTCAATGCAATACACACTGCTCAGCCTGTACAGGATGGTGTGAAGAGAATCCCAGCCTAGATGGTTGGATTTCCTTTTGCTTCTTTTTATTTTTTGAAACAGTGAAGGTGGCAAACCACTAAGTAGGCAGTGAGGAAGGCAGCAGATTGCTGACACCTTCGGCTCGACTTTCTGTCAGACACGTCAGTTCAGCTGAGACCAGCAGGCTGAGTGTGGGGCTTCTGAATGAAATGTAATTCCCTGTGGTAAACAGGAAGTCAGATTTGACAACCTTAAATTCCCTGAATCCCTGAAAATCATAAAGCACTACACAGCTGTGTTCCGTATCCGAGCCAACCCCGGCGGATTTGCTTTACACACAAGCATTTATATTGTCAGCTATATCTGTAATACAAGGGGGGTACAGCAGTTATTAAAACACTTCTACTTCGGCGAGGTCCGAGCTTGGCTATATTCCCTGCTGAAACAGAGCTGCTGGTGTAGAGGCCCAGTGAGAGGCTCAAGTCCAGCACTTCAGGGCTGGAAGGCAAACAGTTTAAACGTGACATAATTTGCACGGGGAAGTCAGTGAAGCACATCAGAGGAGAGAGGGAGGGTGCTGAGAGAGAGGCTGGGGGTGCTGCAATCAAACCTGTAACTCTAGAGTGATGTGAATACACGGCACTACACGTCCTGGAGCATCTTCCCATGGAGAGCTGCTCCGACACAGAGCGAGGCCCCGGCCCTGCCTGAGGAGCCAGAGCCCCGGGAAGGCGCCGCAGCGCTGGGGACACGGGGCCTGCTGGGACAGCACAGCCAGGGCCACCAGCCCAGGCCTGCCCTCGGCACCGCAGCTGCTCTGCCTTCCCTTCCTCCTTTGGCATAGGACTTCAAAGCAGTCCGAGCACTGATTCATCAAAAGGAAAGGAACTGTCAAAATTATTTGTACATGCATTTATTGTTAAAGGGAGCAAAAGCCAAAGAATGAAAGAGCACGAGTTAATGTCAGTAAATGATGTGCAGGACGGAGAGGAAAGAAATGGGGAAAAGCTGAGATACTGGAGTGGGGAAACCAACATTCACACTGGAAGGTAAATTTTAAAACCAGGCAAGTTTGCGCTTTTTCTACCAGAGATCTTTTGTGGACAAATAGAGACTTGGGGGTTTTCCATTTTCAGTGTGGCCTGGCAAGGTTTCGGAACCTCACCAGAGAGATCTCCAGCACTGGGTTTCACTGGAAGTTCAAGTCTCTCATCTTTAAAAACCAGTAAAGCAACTCTAACTAAAAGTCACAGACACGTCACTGCTCAGGATGTACATGGGCAAGAGGGTCACTCTTTGTTCAAACAATCTCTGGGTGGAAAACTACCATCTCCCCACTGCTGGTCTGCACGACCTTGGGGGTGGAAAAGCAAGCCCAGATCCGGGTGCCTGTTGCTGAGAACACCACAGCTACCCACAACTGGGAAGGCTTTTTCTTCCCTATATCCTAAAAAGGCAGGATAATAGTTTATAAAATTACTCTCATCTTAAAACTAAATAATGCAATTTGCATTTCCCCCTATGTTACCCCCCTCCCCCGAAGATAAAACATTACCACTTCATTTAGGATTCACACCCCAGATCCTAGATTAGGGATTTCATGATAAAACTCATCCAGTTACAGGAAGGTTTATCCTGACTGAGGAAACGTCATTAAAATAGAATCTAGAATAAAACATTCAGAATCACCAATGCTTTTACAGCCAAAGCACTCCACTGTCTCCTGATCTCTCCCCCCACTTTGAGCAGGAGAGCAATCCCCTCCCAAAAGCGCAGTGTGCCTCTCTAGGGCTGGGTGAAACACGCTCCAAACCCCACTTCCTTCCTTGCAGGAACACCTCCTCCTGCGGGAAGGGCTGAGCCCCTCTGGCCCCACTGCCCCGGCGGGGGCCAGGGCTCCTCAGCGCGTGGCTTCTCTGGGAGCAGCAAGTCCAGGCTATTTCCCTGCAGTAAATCCCAGTCCTGCTTTGTGCTGTTAGGCCACTGCCGGCTCAGAAGTGTTGAGAGACTTCCAAACTGCATGGATGCAGACGGGACCTTGGGAGAAGAGGCTTATACGCTACGTAACCTTGGATCATCGGCCACATTTAAGCCTCGGCATCGTTGGCCACTAACAGCTCATCCTTCCAAATCTACGTGGTTTAGTCCTTGCTGCAGTTGTCATCATCCCAGCCCTCTTCCCTGGAGGCAGGATGTTCCTGAGCTCTGGCTTGGGGATCCACAACAATCACTTCCAGTGGGTGGTGGGGTTTCAAACTTGCCTCCGGTGTGCATTGCCCCTGGCACTCCAGCAGCCGTGCCCACCCCGCGGCGGGCGCTAGCAGTTCTTCACCTTCTCCACAGTCTCGTAGAAGCCAGGCCTGACCCTGCGGATGCTCATCCGTATGTGCTCGCCCTCCAGGGGCGCGGTGGTGCCGGCGGCGCAGCGGCGCTTGCGCCGGCCCCGCAGCGAGAAGGCCGGGGCGCCACCGTTCTCCTCCTCCACGGGGTACGACTCGTCCACGCTCGTGCCCTCGTCCGACTGCTCCTCGCCCCGGTCCTTCGCCTTCGCCTTGCTCCCCTCCTTCTCCTCCCTGGCCAGCTTCCTGAAGTGCTCCAGACACTGGATCTTCTGCCTCCTCTCCATCATCTTCAGCTCCTGCTTCTCTGTGAAATCTTCGTAGTACATTTTTCTCTCGCTCCTCTGGTCTTCGAGAAACTTCCACTCGATGCTGGTCATTTTTATCCCACTGTACTCCTCCAGTTTATCCCTCATTTGTGTGTCTGTGCAGAACACATCAAAGAGCTTCTCGGAGCTCTCGTTGAATCTGTCGGCCCGATCGGAGAACTTCTGGTTCTGTCTCTGCTTCCTGGTCTGGTACAACCTGGTGAACTCCTCGTACATTTTGAGGATGAGTTTCTTTATGTTCTGCGTGGCGATGGTGTGCAGGTTGCAGACCAGCCAGTGCTCCTGCAGGTGCTCTGCCAGCAGCTGTGCCGCGTCCTCCTTGGAGCGCTGGGCCTGGCCGGCCCTCTTGGGCTGCAGCAGGTACAGCATGTTCTGCACCACATCCTTCCTGGTGGGCAGCACCCCCTGCGCGAAGCCGGACGACTCCACGTACTCCACAGTGCCCAGAGTCTTCCGTGCCCGCACCTCGGTGTCCAGTGCTTCCATCCCTGCTCAGGTGCGGGGGCTACCACAGGACCTGGGGGATGAGCGAGAGGAGAGGGGTGTCAGGGGAGCCGTGTTCCCGCACAGGCCCCCGGTGAGAGCCGGGCCTCTGGGCCCCGTGCGGCCGGAGCGCCGGCCCGGCCCCTGCCCGGCTCTGCGGGCGGGCCGATCGCTCCCCGGAGCGGCTCCGAGCCTAATACGGAGCGTGAGCCGGCACCCGGCGGTGCCGCGCCCCGCGCCGGGTTGGGAATCGCGGCACACAGCGGGGAGAGCGGGCCCGGCCCGGCCCGGCAGCGCCCGAGCCCCCGCTCAGCCCCAGCCCGGCCCGCACCCACGA
>VYXB01002948.1:177736-189791 GCA_013397135.1 Pachyramphus minor | reverse complement strand
GGAGCTCATTGGTGGGTACTGGTACAGGCAGGAGGGAGCTGATTGGTGGGTGCTGGTACAGGCAGGGCAGGTCCTGGTCCCTGCTGTGGCGCCCACGTGTCTGTGCCCGGGTGCCAGCGTGGGGCCAGGGCAGGGCCTGGGCAGTGCTGGCAGCAGGACAGGACAGCGTGGGCAGCGATGGGCGCTGGGACGGAGCCGGCAGAGGCGCATTGTGACCCGTCTGAGGGGTGAGACCCTGCCCTGCCCTGCCCTGCCCTGTCCCCCCCGTGCCCCACAGTGCCCCTCACCTGCCCCCTGCCCCCAGGAGAGTGTACCTGGACTACAATGCCACGACCCCGCTGGCCCCCGAGGCAGCCCAGGCCGTGCAGGATGCCCTGAGCCAGGCCTGGGGCAACCCCAGCAGTGCCCACCCTGCAGGTAAGGACCAGGGGTGCAGAGGGGGCTCCCCAGGCCAGCCCCGTGTCTGGGGGCCACAGGAGCTGCCAGGTGTCATCCCGCAGGCAGGAAGGCCAAGGAGCTGATCAGCAGCGCCAGGGAGAGCCTGGCACGGATGGTGGGGGCCCGACCTGAGGACATCGTGTTCACCTCAGGGGGCACAGAGGTGGGAGCACTGAGCCCCGACCCCTTCCCCAGCAAACAGCGATGGGGTCGGTGGAGATGAAGAGCATCTGCTTCCTCTGGGCCTTTACCTCCCTATGCCTCCTGTCCCCAGGCCAACAACATGGTGATCCACACCGCACGCAGGCACTTCCTCGAGAGTCAGCCCAGGGACAGCCCGGGGACACCTCACATCGTGACATCCAGCGTGGAGCACGACTCCATCCGCCTGCCCCTGGAGGAGCTGGGCAGGGACAGCCTGGCAGGTGGGTGGCACAGGAGCAGGGCGGGGTTTGCATGGGGGACTTCTCTCCACAGGCATTTTTGTGGAGGAGGGTGGGACCTACGAGCTCCACGCTGTTCCCCTTCCCCCAAAAAGAGCTCTGACTCTCCCAGCAGTGCCCCTTCCCTCAGGAGTGTGTTGCATGCCTGCTGTGCCCAGCGGGGTGCAGGCAGCCCTGGGCGCCCTTGGGCTTCCAGCAAACCTGACATTTGTTCCCTGCTCACAGAAGCCACCTTTGTGCCCGTGTCCCCGCGGAGCGGGCGGGCCGAGGTGGACGATGTCCTCGCCGCCATCCGGCCCAACACCTGCCTGGTGTCCCTCATGTTGGCCAACAACGAGACCGGCGTCATCATGGTGAGTGGGGGGCAGCCCCGCAAAGAGCTGCCTGAGCAGGGAGCAGGGGGGCCCTGGACACAGCCCCTCACCCTCCACAGCCCGTGGCGGAGCTGAGCCAGCGCGTCCGAGCCCTCAACCAGCGCAGGGCAGGGCAGGGGCTGCCCCGGGTGCTGCTGCACACGGACGCGGCACAGATGATCGGCAAGGGGCGCGTGGACGTGCAGGAGCTGGGCGTGGACTATCTCACCATCGTGGGGCACAAGGTACGACCCTTCCTCGCTGTGGGGACACAGGGTATGGCCCCTCCTCACTGTGGGGACACAGGGTATGGCCCCTCCTCACTGTGGGGACACAGGGTATGGCTCCTCCTCACTGTGGGGACACAGGGTGTGGCCCCTCATCATCATGCGGTGACACAGGGTTCACCTGGCCACTGTTCGCCCTCTCAGTCATCTCTGTGGGGGTGCCAGGGGCACTTTGGGTGCCCCCACAGCTCAGTACCCTGTCAGTGGCCAAAGCTTTCCTGCTGGTTGGGGCTCTGCAGACCCTGTGGGTCAGGGCCCTGTCTGGAGCAGGAGGGGCCCAGGGACGGGGAACAGCCCTGCAGTGCCTGTGGGACGGGCAGGGGCCAGCCCTGGGGGGCAGTGGGTGTGTGCAGGAGCACTGGAGGGGCTGGCAGTGTCCCCCAGGTCACAGTGCTGTCTGTCCCACAGTTCTATGGCCCCCGCATCGGTGCCCTGTACGTGCGTGGCCCCGGCACCACGGCCCCCCTGCACCCCCTGCTCTTCGGGGGGGGACAGGAGAGGAGCTTCCGCCCAGGGTAAGGTGGCACGGGGTGGCCTGGGAGCTGGGTAGCCAAGCCACAGGTGGCTGCCTTGTCCCAGCTGAGCTGCCAGCCCTGGGGCCAGCAGCCTGGCACAGCAGGGACACCTTTCCCTGTGTGGAGCTCCCTGGGGCTCAGGCTCTGCCACAGGTGGGACCCCAGGGTGGAACTGCTCCCTTCGCAGAGAGGTGCCAGCGCTGAGGGGTCCCACACAGGGAATGTCTGTGCTACAGGTTGGGTTTCTGGTCTGGAGAAATAACTCACTCTTCCCTCTTCCCTTCCAGCACCGAGAACACTCCGATGATCGCTGGCCTGGGCCGGGTGAGCTGGTGATGGGCAGGGCTGAAGTGGTTCCCTGCAGGTGCTTCCTGGCAGGACCAGCACAGGGACAGCCACTTGTGCTTCCTGATCATTAGAAGTGACAAACTTGGGGGGTGCAGGAGGACAGGAGAACTACAGGGAAGGGAGATGGAGCTTTCTGGTGCCAGTGGGAGGAGGTGCTTCGGGGCACTTGCTGCAGGTTTGCAGCCCTGGCAGTCACACAGCTCAGGGCACCAAGGGGCCACGGGGGACACAGGGGACTGTGTCACAGGGGACACAGAGACTATTCCAGGCTGGGCTCCCATTCCAGGGACCACACACAGGAAAAGGTGTTAGAGTGTTGGGATTTTCTTTCCTCAGGCTGCAGAGTTGGTGACCATGAACTGGGAGGCCTACGAGGCTCATATGCGGGATGTCCGTGATTACCTGGAGGCCAGGCTGGAGGTGAGCACACCTGGGCCCTTCCTGGGGTCTCAGCCTCTGGAGCAGGGCGGGTTATGTCCGTCTGGCCCTGCCACCCCCTCATCAGGGCAGACCTGCTTGTGAACCTCAAGGGGCTCACAGCCCTCTGATTTCTCCAGGCCTCCTTTGGGAAGGAGAGGATCCACTTCAACAGTCGCTTTAAGGGCTCCAAGCGACTCTGCAACACCTGTAACTTCTCCATCCTGGGACCAGGCCTCCAAGGTAGCTCTTCCCCCACTACTGCCCTGTGCTGTGCCCATGGAGCCAAAACCCTGCCCCTCACAGCCCCTGTGGTTCAGCCCCTGCACCCACTGTGGCACCGGGAAGGGCCGTGGGGCAGAGCCGTGGGGCAGTGTGGCTGTGGGGCAGGGTGGCTGTGGGGCAGGGTGGCCCTGGCACAGCAGAGCTGTGCTGTTCACTGCAGGGCACAGGGTGCTGGCTCACTGCAAGGTGCTGCTGGCCAGCGTGGGGGCCGCCTGCCACTCGGACAAGGGGGAGCGGTAAGTGCTGGCTGCTCCAGGCCCGGGGGCTGCCAAGGGAGCAGCGGGCAGGAGGGAGGGAAATGGGGCAGGGAAAGGGCCTGTGCAGGGCTTGGGCAGTGCCACCTGGAGCAGACAGGGTGCAGAGCTTTCCAGAGGAGCTGGAGGGCTGGGAAGGGGATTATTGCAAGAGACACAGTTGGAACGCTTGATTGCTGCTTGGAAGGACTTTGTCCCTCCTGGCTTTGATGATCCAGCTGATCTTAGAAGTACTTTGGAACTCCTGTCGCTGCCAGAATGGAGCCTGCCTTATGTCCATGTGGTCTGGCTCACTCACTGCAGCCCAGTTTGGGTCTCCAGATGGCTCCTGTGGGGAAGGTGGGAACAGCAGCTGGTTTTGGCCTGATCCAGAGCAGTGCTGTTCAGATATGGCAGAGTTGCCAACCCCTGGGGACACAGCACAGGTTCTTCCTGGGAGGGAAAGAGCCAAATCCACCGTAGGGCAACAAGCCCAGTGAGAGTGGGTGCCCTGGGACAGCACTCAGGGTGCTGTGCAGGAGACAGGTTTGCCTGGAGGACATGGGCTCCCGCTTGCAGGTTCCTGGTGGTGTGTGTGTGTCTCCTCAGCCTTGAGCTGAGCCCCCCTGCCCGTTGTGTCGCAGGCCCTCCCCGGTGCTGCTGTGCTGTGGGATCCCCCCGGCCGTGGCACAGAACGCGCTGCGGCTCAGCGTGGGCCGGGACACCTCGCGTGTGGACGTGGACCTGGCAGTGCAGGACCTGCTGCAGGCGGTGGCACAGCTGGAGCAGCACCCGTAGCCCTGGGCACCCTCCCAGCCAGCACCCAGGTCCTGGGGGGGGACTGTGCCCTGCTTGGCTCTGGGTGCCTCTGCCAGTCTGCGCTCAGGGTGTCCGAGGGGGCAGGGAGGGTGTGAGGAGGGGGCTTTGCTGCTCTGGGGCAGCTCAGGAGCTTGGCCTGGACTCATCCCCACTGCACAGGGGAGGCTTCTGGGGGGTGTTGCTGCCAGGTGCTCCTTGCTGCCGGCAGGTACCCGGCTGGCTGCGGGCATGGCACGTGTTGGCAGGAGGGAGGCACAGAGCTCGGCTCCTGCAGAGCAGGACAGGCATGGCAGCCGTGGGAGCTGGAGCCTTTTGCCCTGGTTGCTTTCCACAGAGGAAGTTTTCCTGCTGTCTGAGCAGTCAGAGGAAGAAAGACCATCTGCCCCAGAGGGAAATCAGCTGATAAAAGCACAGCAAGATCCTGGGCTGGGAAGTTCCCTGCCCTGAGCTACCAGAGGGATTTTTGGCTGGGCACAGCTTTCCCAGCACCACATTGCTTTACCTGCTCCCCTTTCTCCTGTCCTTCCTGCAGTGGGCACAACTCCTCCTGCCAGCTCCTCCTGCTCCTCAAGGAAACTGGTCAGGGCAGTGCCAGTGCCTGAGGAATCCTGTCCCCCTGACACCAGGGGTCACCGGTGTCACCGGCGCGGGAGGACGTGGGTGTCACACAGACCTGGGCTGACCGGTGCCAGGGAACCTGCTCTCCCGGGTATTCATAGGAATAAAAGTAATTGCTGCTGCTCTGGCTTTTTCCAAGTAAAATGTATTTTCTGTGGGGGAAGCTGGAGTGGTTGGGGTGATCTGAGTGATGCATTTTTCCTTGGAAAATACATCCCAGAACAGAGGCACAGTTGGCTGGAGTAAGGAGGTGCCTGCTGGGCCTGGTTGGCATGGAGACCACTGACACAGACTCTTGATGCTGGCCTTTCTCTTTACAGCTGGGCATTAGCACAGCCAGGAGCAGTGTTTGCAGCCACTAGGGCTTTTTGTAGATCTGCAGTGGTGGGACCCAGGCACCCTGACTAAAGTCCCTGCTGCCTTCCAGGCTGCTCAGTGTTACCAGCAGTGCTCACACCTTGACCTCAAACAATCTTTTATTTCTCCCTTTTTTCCCTCCCTTGCATAATAGACAAAACCTCTTTTAGAAAAAGTGGTTCCATAGAAAGGGTTTTGCTCTGCTTCAGGGGTAGATCTTTGATATACCATAGACCTCGTAGTTCTTGGGGACCTTTCCCACCTGTGGCACAACCAGAGGTTCAGTGTTTGGGGCTCTCTTTCCCTCACAGGAGATCTGGGCTTTCTGCATTGATTCAGACAGAACTTTAGCCACAAAGCACAAGAGCTTTACTGACTACTTTATACACACAGGAAATACAAGTTTTAGCCACAGATATTTAACATTACTTCGTTTAGAATATTGCAGGCAAAGCTTAAGAAGTGTTACAGAGGATATGAGAACTCTGACCACTGTAATGGTTTTACTGCTCATTTTCCTACTTCCACAGTGCACAGGAATGAGAATTACTGGTGAACCCCTCTGTGCTCCCTTATGCAGGGAAGGGGAGGAAGAACATGTGTGACTTGGCCTGCCCTTCTGTGGGCCAGCCTGTGCTTCTGCTCCTGCACCCTGTGTGGTGCCCTTTTGTGTATGACAAAATGTCAGTGGTTATGTGCAGCAGAACAAATTCACCTGGCATGGGAGTCTGGGAACACCAACACTGCTACATCAGCTGAGAACTGAAATGGCAGAGAGAGGGCCTGGCCACAACGCCGGGGCACAGGAGCTGAAACGAGTTATGTCCACGTGGTCACAGCCAGACTCAGCCAGCAAAGCCGTGGCTCATTTAATGGAGGAGTCCACAATCTCCTGATAATCTTGCTGCCTTAAATTCTCCCAGGAGAGTTTGTAACATGCGAGGAAGAAGACACTGACCAGAATGACGGCGGCCCCGAGCAGGTCGCAGGCCCCCGGCGCGATGCGCAGCACGAGGAGCTGCAGGGCCATGGCGATGACGACCTCCAGGTGCTGCACGGTGCTCACCAGCGCAGGGTGGAACCTGCTCAGGGCGTAGTAGACCCCCAGGAAGGCTGCAGTGGAGCACAGGCAGATGGCCAGGAGGTAGCTCCAGGTTTCTCCGTCCAGGGGCACGATTGGCTCCTGGAGCAGGAACATGGTGGCCGCTCCCCACAGCGTCCCCGTCCAGCTGAAGGTGAACAGGGCTGTCCACATGCTGATGCTGTCCTTGATGGACCTGTAGACTATCATGGAGAGGGCAGTGGTCAGACCGGCCATGACGGTCATGGTGTAGCCAAAAGCTTCCTTCCAGGTGCTCAGCAAGGAGTTTTCCTCCTTAACAATGTTGGGGATCATGACCAGGCAAACGCCAAACACGCTGCCAACCACAGTAACTATGTCTATGTGAGCCATCCCCTCATCCATGAGTAAGAAAGCCAGAATGGCACTGAACACCGTGGTGGTTGCCCTCCACATGATGGTCCCGTTGCTGGGGGGCACTATGGAGAAGGAGGTGTAGGCACAGGTGATGGAGACCACGTTGCACACCCCGTAGAAGAAGAGCCGGAGCCTGTAGCCTCTGGGGCCGAAGGGAGGCTCGTGGTGGTAACACACCACAGTGAGGGACAGCACCTGCAGGACCGAGCGGATGAAGATCAGCTCTAGGGAGGGCACTTTGGAGCGGTCAGAAATCAATCTGGTGATGAGAGCCACACAGCCGTGAGCCACGGCAGAGCCGAACAGGACTGCCCACGTCCTCCTGGACTGCAGGGGATTCCCTTCAGGAAAACGCTGGCACTGTCCCACCTCACCAGGTTTGGGCAGTTGTGCTGGCTTGGTGTCTATTGTACCAAAAAAAGTCCTTGCTCTCCTTTTCCCATCACTCAGTAGTCTCCTTTTAGGATTATCTTCCTTAAATACTCCAGGATCTTCATTAACATCCTCACATGCTTCTTCTCCTGGCTGGGGATAATGAGAAGTGTATTTCACTGTTACTGTGTTGGGATGGATTTTCACTCGCTTTTTGACTGGGTATTTTTGGGAAGATGTATCCATTTCCTTAGAGAAATGCCCTGGTCTTAAGAAAAAAACAGAGATACCCTGTTATTTAATGGTCATTGAGAGATTCATTACTCTGTAAATGCTATTAGTGTTTAAAGCTATTTTTATCAACCAAGCCCAAGTACTAGTAGACTGTTCTTGGTTTTACTCTGGTTTTCCACTGAGTTACTGTTTAATACCTTTGGTATTTGGGCCATTTGGATCTCCTTAAAAGTCAACTATGGCTCTTCCCTTTAGTTGCTAATTTTTGAAAATGACACTTGTTCTCATTATGTGTGGTTTGTATAATGCACTCTGGTATATTCTTATTCTAATGAGAAAGTTTCCTTGCAAGGCTTTTTACCCTGTAATTATGAAGGATTGCTAATTGCTTGCCAGTGTTACAAGGCTGGCAGGAGGTGACAGAGAGCAACTCAGGGAAACAGGGAGCATCCCTGAGCAAGTCAGCAGTTAGCATGTGAATAACAACACATCTTTGAACAGTACTTGGACAGCGTTAAACCCTCCTGTCTCCCAGTGAAGGTCCATTTCCCACTACACAAGCAGTGCCTGATTTGTGGAGAGGGGGGCAGGTTAATTCACGCAGAAGGACTCACTGAAATGACTTTGTTTTCACAGCACCCCCCACCATCTGTGCAGAGCCCTTCCAAGTGAAGGGGCAGCAGGAAGAATGAAACCTTCCCTGCCTTCTCTTCACCCCAGCAAATAAACCTGTGCAGACCTTACCTGTGACAGAGAGATTTAATCCCAAGCCAGAGGAGGAAAACAGCTCTTCGTCATGTCCATCCTTGCCCGGGTGTCTAGACAGAAGCAGCAGCTGCTCTCTGGCGTCCCAGAGGAAGGGTTACAATCATCTCGGCACAGAATGTGAAACCCAGGGGAGCCACACAACCCAAAAAAACTCTAGATGGAGAGAAAGCAATCGGTGTCACCTTGCCAAAACCACTCCTCAGCCGTCTCTCCCAGAATTGTTGATGGAATCGATCCAAGGAACAAGGGGCGGTTTCACGAGCATAAGGTTGCTACAGAATGATGATTCAGAGCAAATTCCCGCTTCCGTGCCTGCTGTCGTGTCTCACAGCGCTGCGAAGCAGAGGATGCCCGGGAGGACCCCTCCTCCCCGCTCCAGGGATCCATCCCCGGAGCCAGCCCAGCCCCGCGGGCTCGGCCGCTGTGGGGGCAGCAGGGGCGGGGTGTGCACTGCCCTTGTCTCCAGGGGGGGCCGAGCACCACGGCGGGGGGGTCCTGAGTGTGCCAGAGCACCGCCCATGGACCGTCGGGCTGAGAGCACGGCAGAGGATTGTCGGGGAGAACGGACCCTCGGCAGTGTCCCCGTGTGTGCAGGAGGACACAGACCCTCGGCAGTGTCCCCGTGTGTGCAGGAGGACACAGACCCACGGCAGTGTCGCCGTGTGTGCAGGAGGACACAGACCCACGGCGGTGTCCCCGTGTGTGCAGCAGCTCCTCACACAAACACTGAAATATCGCGGCCAGGTTGAGCCTTGGCGTTATGTCCCTCCCTGATCTGTGACAGCCGAGCACTGCCTGTCTCCGCGCTTTACAGGAGAATGGGCCAGTCTGCCTTTGCCTTTGTTAACCCCTGCTGCACCCCGGCCCAGCCGTGCAGGCAGAGCAGGGATGGGGATGGACGGGAGTGCAGAGCGGCAGCACCGGCCCCAGCCCTGGAGGAAGGGCAGCACCAGTTCGGACTCGCACGAGTGAGAACAAGAAGCACCCTGGTCTGTGCAGGAGGCGTCCCCCAGCACTGCGGGTCACGTTTCTGCTGCTGCCCCAAACCCAGAGCGTGCCCAGCCCCCGCCGAGGGGAGAGCAGTGTTCCAGGGTGCCCAGGGCAGCTTCACGGGCACGGAGCTTGAGAACGAGCAGCTGCAGTGCCAGCGAGAGTAAATAACGAGGGCAAGAGCTGGGTATGAGCTGTGCCGGGGGGAGCTCGAACAACCCGTCAAACATTTACAGACCCTGGCCGGAAACCTGCCCATTGAACACTTACAAACACCTGCCAGAAATCTGCCTGCCTCACCTGCTACCTACTCTTTTTCTTCAGCTAAATTGTTATCAGAATCTTTCATATGCAGATGCAGAACGCAGTGCCTGAGCCCAGCAAGGCAGTGGTTTTTCCCCAGCACAGCTTTTCCTACCTGGTGTTTTCATTGTGTTACAAACCCACAGCTCTGCCTTGCTGTCTTAAACAAAACTAGGATCCTCCTCATTTAAAGCTCAACATATGGATCAGGGACAAAATAAGTGGAAGGGAAAGAAGACAAAAGGCAGACAACAGGCATTATTATTAGAGTGACAGCAGATCTTGCTTGGTAAATTCAGTCACTTCGTTCAGAAACAGCTGGGAAAATGCTGCAGGTGTCCATGAAAACAAAACCAGAACAGCTAATTTGTTACCACAGCATAAACGGCAACTTTTTTGCTTCCACACTTTAGATTACATTATCTTTCAACAAATAGCTGCAAATTCAACAAAGCAGTTGCAAATCTGGTGGTGGAGGTATGTAATGTATTCAGAGATCTCTCTGGAGGAAAACAATGGCTCAGGAGCAGCAGCTCAAAATGGCTGTGCCGCACAGACACTGCTCCCCGGGAATACAACCGCTGGGAGGGCTGGAAGGTGGAGGGCAAACACGTGTGACAGGCAGGAGATGAGACCTAACAAAGAACAAGAAAATACCAGCACTGCTTAACCCAAAATTTCACCTTCCCTACGAAATACTGTGTGTATGACAAATGTGATGCCGACCCTTCCACAGGACATTATCTGTACTCCTTGGTGGCCTTGCTTTTCTTAACCAGTGAGATTTTCCACAGAGATTGAGATTAGGGTATATCCCAAATCCTTGAAGTGTGTCCCTGACACACATTTTAAATAGACAGGGATCAGCACAGCCTGTGCAGACAACCTGCTACTTCTTCTGCCATTGCGTTTTGTGGAGATGACATGAAGTTTTTATTTTCCCTTCATATCTGGAAACATAACATGGTTTATTTACATTTTCTATGAAAAAAATGTAATTTGATTTCAAATTAAGTTTAATACAAGGCTGAAGATGAAGCACATGCAAAATCCTCAAGTTACATAACAAAACAAACATCCCCAATTCAAGCAACAACCTGGGACACCCATTTCAATCACCAGCTCATGGAAATCGCTGACTGCCAAAATGTGAACCCTGTTCTCCCCTGGGTGAGCAAATAATCCCTGTGGATTCAGTAAATGGCACAAATCATTAATAGTACACACACTATGATTTCTTTTAAAAGAAAAGAAGCCCAAATAGTCCCTTCCTTGCTCAGTCACTGCACGTGCTGGTTACCCAGGTAGAAATAGGTGATTATTTGCCACCTGACTGACGGGGGTGGGAGGCTGAGCTCTCCTTGCTGTGCCTGAAGGAGGAAAGCCTTTGAGTGGTGACTCTAACCACCAATTTTCAACAAACTCACAGAAAAATGCTCTCATCTTCTGGCAGCTCAGTTATAATCAGTCAGGTGACTGCACTGTTATTGGGAAGGACTCACAGACGTGGCAATTGCAGCCCATCTGGAGCTGGGCAGGAGAGCTCAGCCATCCCTGTGCTCTGACAGAGGATGCTCTGGGCCTCTCCTGTGGAAAATCCCACAACCCTGATGGATCAGGCTGAGATTGCCAGAGGGGTGGGGGCAAAAGGTTTACTTTTGGTTCCTTATCAGGGACAGAGAAATCTCCTAAATTCCTGATTCAGCACCATTAAATTACCTGAACCTTGCTGGAGATTCTCAGGTGCTTGATAGTTCAGGCAACTGCACATGCCAAGAGATCTACACTCATGTGGTGTCTGAGTACCTTTACCTTTTTTAGCCAGATTGATACAAATCAATGGTATTAAAAATACAATCAAAGAAACTCGTGTCTTTATTAAAATTTAATGAATAGCAAAAGGTATTTAAGAAAATGATGGAGCAATTACATGAAAGGAGTTTTTAGCACTTAAGCATAAGAACAAACATTATACACAAACCAACAAACTGGTATTCTGTGTCTTCAGATTAATTGAGTCATGTTCAGCAGCGCTGCCTGAGGGAAGAACCAGTACAGCCTTCACAGAACAAAAATATAAACCCTATGCTTCAGCCCCAAGAATTGCCAGTATATTCCTGATAATATTTTGCTACCCAAAAAACGAGCTGTATTTGTGAGCTCTCTAAAGCCACCACACGTGGTTTCAGTGGAATTGTATATGACACCTTTAAATTCCCTTGCTTTCTCTAACCTGATCTCTTGCTGTGTAAGGGCTCCATAGGTGTCCATTCCCATGAAAAAATACTATTTTCTGATTTCTCCATTTATGCCTGTTGCAGTTATTATCTCTGCAGAGCAACACTTGCATGACAGTGATTTTGTTACCTGAAAACTTCCCATTCCAATAAGCCTTAATCTGAACAAACCCCTTCAGATCACAATTCCAGACACGGGGAGAGAACAGAGAATACCCCAACGCTGAAGCACAGTCACCTATAGCACAGGAAAATAGGAAACCAGCTTGGTTGGGTTAGGAAAGGGTGTAAGAGGTACAGTACAATAGGTGAAGGCGCCCTGGGGCTCACGACAGCAGAGGACAGGTTAAGATTAGAGATACCTCGCGTGCAGCTTTGGATCCTCTCCCAAGCAGCTGCAGAGCTCGGCACGGCCGCGGGAGTGCGGGGGGACAGCGGCGACACCGGAGCCGTGCGGGGAGCGCGGCACCGCGCGATGGCAACCGCGGCCGCGGGGAGCGCGGCTCTCGGGGGCCCGGGCTCGGCACAGCCCCCCGGGCACGGGGGCGAGGGGCAGCCGCT
>VYXB01002948.1:843-176598 GCA_013397135.1 Pachyramphus minor | reverse complement strand
TACCGGAGCGGCGGCCCCGGGCTCGCCCGGCGCACAGGCGGCTCTCGGAGAGCGGGAGCAGCGGCTGAGCCCGGCGGCTGCGGGGAGGCTGTGCCGGCCCGGGGTGCCGGCGGTACCGGGCCGGGCCGTGCCCCCGGAGCAGCCCCGGGGCGCAGGCAGTGCCCCCCGACCGGGGCTGGCAGGGGACGGAGGCAGGGCACCGGGCTGGGGTCCCGAGCTGCGGCATCACAGCAGAGGCTGTGCTCGGGACACGGTGCCGGGCCCGTGCTGGGAGTGCTGGGCAGCCACACTCGGCTTCCCCCGTGCTCCTGGGACGGAACAGGCAGCGGGAGCACTGCTTGGGACCAACAGGGGCTTGGGAGAAAGAGGATAGTTGTAGTATCCACAGAGCAACTTAAAGGGATGTACCTGCCAATACCAGTGTCAAAAAACTTAGTTTCTGGTAAGACAGTGTGAGTTTAATTAAACTAAATTGAGCTGCTATGTAAGTATTGATTATTTCAGTTGTGTTCCACACAGTTCTGCAGCTGTGCAGTTAGTCTAGTGATGCCATCTATTAAGTTGCTGAGGAACAAAAAACCTTCTTCAGGTCACACCACTGACACAACTGCTCTTGAATTGTGTCCTGTGTTTGAGGGGATGGGTGACATTAACGCCTGGGTTCAGGCTTCTGAAGGCTGGCTCAGCTGCTCCCTTATTACACTGGTGATAGGGGTGGTGTGGAAGAAAGGTTAGTCAAGATCCTCTGGATCCAGAGTAGTTTTGCCTTGTCTGGTGAGATGGCAAAGACATTTGAGGAGACTTTCTACACCACAGTCCATCCATCCATGAGGAAATCACAGGGCCACAAGGCAGTGTGCATGTTGTCTGTGGAAAGGTGTTCTGACCCTGTGAAGAAGTTCTTACTTTTACAGAATTAGAAGCCAAGTTATTCTTTCTTTCTGACTCAGCTGTGATGACTTTTTGATGGAAAGCTTGAAAAAATACACGTGGTGGGTGCAGAGGGTTTGGAAATGACAAGGCAACCCGTGATGCAGCAGGATTTCCTGGTGAGCAGGGGGGCTGGCTGTAGGGCTATGATTAATCTGAAAAGGTGTAATTTTTACTGGCTGCTCACCAGAGAGTGTTCAGTTGAAATTCTGGGTTGCTGCTTCTCATGGGCACACTGTGAATGTGCAAAAGTGGGAGTGGGTGGTGAAAGCAGTGCCTTTGCAGAGCTAATGAGCAGGTAGGGCCAGTTGGGAGGTTCAGAGCACTGGGTCCCCACCACTGTGTTCAGAGCCCAGGGGCTGGGGTGGTTTGTGATGTTTTAAAACGTGCTGAAGTTGCTGAGTTCACTGGGAGAGGCAGCATTTATGGCCAAATGCCCACACACAATGCCCTGGTCAGAAGTTGTGAGGGCAGCTGAAACCCTGGTACAGGAGCTTTGCCGTAGGGTCTCTGAGCTTTCCAGCTCCTGTCCCTGTCCATAACCTGCCCTCGTGTTGTGCAGACTTGTGACTTCTGCAGCTGCACTCACCTTCTGAAAGCTGAGAAGGTTTGTGAACATTAAATATTTGGATGCACTGACCAGATGAGTTCCTTGGGATAGTCAGAAACTCAACAAGAGAATATTTTTTGATTTGAAAGAAGAACACATACCTGAACTTCATGCTGGTGACTTTGGATTCTCTCCTTTCTTACCCTCTGCTGTAAAGATTTGCCCTGATATATGGTGGCTAAATATTGGTGATTTAAATACCATTTTAGTAGGCAAGTGAGCTCCTAGAAATATAAGGATGCAGTGGGGCTGAAATGCTAAATTGTGGTGACTGTGTAAGAAAAATCCTTTTACTGGGATAAGAACGTGCCTTTACTGTAACATTTGTGATCCATTTTCTGGTAGCATGCACAACAGATTTACCCACCCTGCTGAAAACTCCAAAGTGCCAGTTCTGTAGCAAACACAAGACACACTGAAGGCAGCAAACTGAAGTGATTTGGGAATGTTAAAGCCTAACTTTGGACTCAGCGCTGCTGGGAGAGACCTGGCTCTGCCTGTGCTGCACCTTACAGTGCCCAAGTGTTGAGGTGAGGCTCTGCCTTCTGGGGCTTGGAGCCAGACCCGGAAGGTGATGCTGGCTCTGGTGCCAGGATAAGGAGGTGCTTTGTCTAAATCTGGTGTACTGGCTTCAGGACTTAAAATGCCACCCAACATCTGCGAGATATTTCATGCTTTATTTAAAGTTCCGGGGGTTCACTGGAGTCACTCTCGTTTATCACGTGGAGCTCTGAAGCTCCTGCTGCAGATTGTCATCTCTCCCCTGCAGTGCCACTGTGTCTGCTCCTTTGGATAAAGATAGAAAGGAGCAGAGTTGGGTTTTTTTCCCCTCCAAGGAAGAAATCCTGCAAAGTTTGAGTTCACCAGTGGGTAATGGTTTTGCTGTTTCTAGCAGGCCTTCCAGGGGTATGCAGTATTTTGCTTTTCCATACTGGTGTGACTTTGTTGGGTTGGGTGTTCAGTATGTGATCAGAACACTGACATATTTCTTTATTCCCTTAGAAAGTAAGTGGTTTAGAGAGCATTATTATGACCCTCTGTTGCAACTTTTCAGTCTGCAAATACGCTTCCAAAAACAAGTGTTGTTTTGTGAAGGTTCACTCTAATATTTTTAAAGGCAAACCCCACCTTCAGCTGCCTAGAAGAGCTGAAGGGAAGGAGCTGCAGGGGGAATCTTCTCCTTCACTGTGATTTTGTGGCCACTGGCTAATTTCTGCCATGTCCTGTTGAAAGTCTGAGTGTAGGCAATGATTTCAGCACGTGGCAGGTTGTGTGTCCCTCGAGGGACAGTGCCCAGAGAAACTGAGCTCCTGGGCTTGGGCAGCTCTGCAACATCTCCACAGGCATGTTGGGATTTTGGAAAATGCTGTTTAATAGTAACAGTGCACTGGAGATGGCAGGAGGCCTTGGTCAGTGGATTCATCAGGGCCAGTGTGTCCTGCTTTGGACTGTAGGTACAACATAAACTTAATAAATTTAGTAACTCTGCTTTAATTTTGGAATGTTTTGGGAGAAAGTCCCCCTTTATAAGTGCAAGTAATTCCATCTCAGGTACAAGTGGTGCAAATATGAGGCTCCCCATCCCTCCAGCCCCTGTGAGTGCTCCCTGCTGCTCTCTTTGAGCCCAGAGCCAGGAGCACTGGCCACGGGCTGCACTGGTGGGCTCAGGAGCACAACAAGGCCTTGGCTGCACGTTGTTGGGTGGGACAGGCCTCAGCCACAGCTGCCAGCACTGCTGCACACAGCAGCCTGGGGTGGGAGTTCAGCCACACAGTAATTCAGCTTTTATTTCGGAATTAAGAGCAGGAGGTTGAATTCTTAAGCCTGTCTTGCCTCAGCTGAAGGGCAGCTTGTTTCAGGTGGGTCCCAAAAGTAATGTTTGACTGGAAAGCAGCATGAGGCAACATCCAGCCAACTGTGCTCCTTGCTGTGCAGGGTTTCAGCAGCATATACATTATTTATTCTATAAATAAATCTAACGAGTGTGTATTCTGTAACTCTCCATATAGCAGGCTTATATTGTGTTGGCAGGTTAGCTGAGTGAAAACAGTGTTGACAGATTATTCAGCTCATAGAAAAAGATATTTCTTTGTAGAGTTACATAGGGATTGTCCTGTGTGTCAGAAATGTCAAATATTTTTCTACAATAAAATAATAAAAATAAAAACAATTCATCGTGGATATATTTTTTTATATACTAGGGCATAGCATGTGGTGGTGTTTTTTGAAACAAATCAAATAACAAGCTGAATATCTGTTTGCTCTCCCCCCCATGAGGGTTTCTCTCTCTCCTTTTAGGGTTAGAATCCCCAAGGACCAGGAAGATGTTTGTGTTTATAAGTGGCAAATGAAACTTCATTAGGAAATGGGTAATGAATTGCATCTTAAATGAGTGATAAATGTGCCAGTTTTGCATTGTTAATTCCTAGGGCTGTTGATTAGGACCACATGAGCTTGTTGCTGCCAGTGGGATTGCACAAGATGGTTGAGCTGCTCTGCCACAGCTGCGAGGGGACTCAGCCTGTGCCCCCACAGCTGCACAGCTCTGCCCTTGCTTTGTGCTGCTGCCCTGCCTGTTCCCTCCCTGGCAAACCCATCTGCCTGGGAGGGGCATTTGCTGCCCACTGACAGGGGCCATCAGGGTAAGGAGCTGCTAGAGGTGATGCAAGGTCAGTGGCAAGAGTGTTTTTGGGGACAACTGGTGCTGCAGGTGGAGGGTCAGAGCCCTCAGCTGTGTGTGCTGTCCTGGGTGTCAGTGTGGAGCCCAGCACTGTGTGCAAACCTGGGCTTGCTGCGGGGCACTCCTCACCTTTCCTGCCCTCCCTCTGCCAGCTTTGCTGTCTGTAGCCCGTGTGTGTTCTTCTCATCTTTGCAGCTGCTCCCATGAGGAACTGGGTGTCACCAGCAAACTCTTGGTGTTGTCCTGGTTCCCCGAGGTGAGAGCCTGGCCCCCAGCACATACTCAGAGTGCCACAGAGAGGGTTGGGTTGCAAGGTGCCTCAAAGCTTGTCCCGTTCCAGCCCTGGGCAGGGACACCTTCCTCTAGACCAGGTTGCTCCAAGCCCCGTGTTCCTGTGGGGCTTCCCTGGTGGCCTTGCTCTGCTGTCAGAGGTGACCTCTGGTTTGCTCTCTATTTCCTCTGTCCTTACCACATAACCTGTCCAGGGCTTATTGTTGCCATGGCAGCTCCATTGCTTTAGGAGCCTTTTGTGAGGAATCATGCTGAATGTCCCTTGGGAATTAGAGCAGGATTTGTCCATGGGTGTGTGCTGGAGGGAGAGCTCTCAGGGAACTCCTGTGGGTTTGTGGAACGTCACTTTGCTGTGCAGGAGGGAGGTTGATTTCCCTGTCTAAATGCCATTGTTCAGCTGCCTGTGGATCTGTTTTCTAGAAGAGTTTTTACTAAGTTAAGCTGAAACATCGGTGCTGGGTGAGAGATTAAACCCAGCTTTGAACTGTGCTAAGAGTAAGCACTGCTTCAAACAGTAGAATGTTTTTTGAAGGCTATTTTTTTTCTTGCTCACTGATGTGGCTTCTTTGGTGTCTGATAGGTTTGTTTTTTCCTGTAGTCTTACTTTATTAGGACACTGCTTGTGGGAGAGGAATTTAACATCTCTTTTCTAAGAAATGAATATTTTTTAAAAATGTGGAGGAACTTAGATATTTTGAGATCTCTGTTTTCCTGTATTTGGTGGAATTGGTCCGTAGACTGATAATTATTGATGGTGGAATTGGAGGAAACATCAGGGAAGGATGTGCACACAGAACACAGTCCTGTAGACCTGTTTGTGTTGGATACTGGGCTTAAAAGAACACAAACAAAACAACAGGGTTGCAGCAACACTGTAAACCAAATAATACAGTGCAGGGAGTGCAGATGAGCCCTGCACAGATCCCCCAGTGTGCAGAGCTGAGGTGAGAGGGGCTGCCCTGCCTTGGCTGCTCCCAGGCTGTGCTCAGCCCTGAGGAACCCTCTCCCTACTGCCCGTGGTGCCCTGGGAAGGGCAGTGGGAGGAAGGAGAGCTCAGGTGCTCAGGGAAGCTCCCCAGCCTTGGGAGGGGGTTCTCAGGAACATTGCAGTCGGCTGCTCTGCCCTCTGAGTTACAGAGCAGGGCTGCTTTGTTCTGGTTTATTCTTCATCTCCTTTCTGTTCTGTGCTCCCAGTGTTTTCCTTAAGCTCCTTGAGGCTTTTCCTATTTTAGCAGTAGCTGATCTGCTTGTATTTGGAGACATCATCCCTCTAGAAAGGGTCAGTGTAGCTGTTCAGAGGAAATGGCATCATTTCTGTGGGTTTGTGCGTCTCTTTTGCCTTCCCCAGTCACGAGTGATTGTTTTTAATATCTTTTGTCTCTGTAATGTCCATGTGGAGCAGTTTTCTCTGCCAAAGTGGTAAGATGGAGCTGGAATGTAATTCCTGTTTCAAAATGTTTTAGGGAAGTTTTGAACACTGATTACTGTGCTGTTACAAGATGCTGGACATGTTCAGAACTGGAGGGGCAGAGACACATGCAGTGTTGTACCATGGCACTGAAAATGGCCAGGCTGGTTATGGCAGCACTGTCCACGGGCTGAGATGGAGGAGAGGAGGGCAGGTTGGATGACAGTGAGAACTTGTGGTTGAGTCCTTTCAAATATCCCCAGCACTGGAGTGTCACGTGGAACAGGAGGAGGCAGCCTGTTCTGCACAGCCTGTGCCCTGGCTGGAGGTTTCCTCACTTTCAGAACAAGGGGGAGAACACAGGCAATGCCAAATTTCGGGTGTGACCCACTGGCACTGCGAGAAAAGGAATTAAAGTGAAATGCCCCAATCATTGCTTTTTTCTGGGTGTGTTTCAATGCTGAACTGATACAGTTTTCTCCCCCAAAGAAACCAGAGAAGCTGCTTGTGTTGCTGAGCAAAGGAAAGCCTTTACACACTTGTGTTGCTGTTGGTGTGACTGTAGAGCACCAGGTCATGGACTGAGAGCACTGGTGAGGGGGCTGTGTAAATCCTGGAGCCTGAGGTGGCTGATGGATTGGGAATCTCTTGGCCTTGAGGTCAGTGTTTGTGAATGCCTTGGCCATGAGAGCTGGTAGGACAAGCTTTTCCCCCTGGTATGCCTTGCTTTTCTGATTGTCATTGCTGCTGGTTGATTCAGTCCTGGTGGAAAGATGAGAAGGAAAAAACAGGGACATAAGTGAGAGTAGGAATCAAGGGGAGTGAAGTGTCACATTGGGAGCAGGGACAGGAGTTTTCAGTTGTACCTGCCATTATTTCCTGGACAAAAGGGTTGTTAAAAAACTCCTAAGATGAAAAGGGTATCCTTTTGTAAACTTTCAGAATGTTTTCTTGGCGTTTCTGCCAGGCCTTTTGCAGGAGAGTGTCATTGCTTAGCATCATCCAGAGTGTGTGTGCAGTGCCAGGAGGTACCAGCAGCATTGTCTGTAGTGAGTTCTGAGCTCCTGGCAGGGTATGTCCCCGATGGAGTTCATTTCATTGGGAAATACACAGCTAAGAATAACCCTTTCACATCTTCCTTGCCCATAAATTTTTGGCAGTCAGCTCCTTTGTTGGCTGTCCCTCAGACAACTTCCTTGACCTGAAGTCATGCTTTGATAACACCCCGAGCTGAGCTGCTGCTCAGCCTCTGTCCCAAGGCCACGAGTTGATCCTCTCCGTGACTCGGGGTTGCACTCAGGCTGTGTCAGAGGAGAACTCCTTTCTGGGGCAGTGGTCAGTGCTGATTTGTAGCTCCCCAGTTCTGATCTCTTCACCCCCAGCACTGGTCAGTGACCAGTAGCAGCACTGGGAATGTCCCCAAGAGCTCCTGGGGTTATTTGTGCTGTTTGAATGCTGAGGGTGTGTGCAGGTTGTCTGGTCCTGCCAGAGGAGAGCCTGACACAGGGAAAAGCACGTGGAGCTAAGCTCTGGTGGAACAGTTACATCATTAAAGAGCATGGGGTGTACAAAAACATTGACTTGCAGCTCTGTAGGAGAATTAAATTCCTGGGAAGCTCCCCTTGCACCAACTGAGGGGACTGGGGGAGAGAAACAGGCTGTTCTGTTGTGAGCTGGGGCAGGGAGTGTCGTGCAAAGGAGCTCTGACTCCTGCAGCCCCCTGAACCAGCCTGTTTTATATGGATGTAAGAAAAAGGGGTCCTGTTTAAGCTCTGGCCAAGCTGTTGGTAATGCCAGGCTCTCAGGGAAGGTTCCAAAGCAGCAGAGTGGCTCAGGTTACTGAGAACAGGCCTGCTCTTCCTGCCCTGACGTCACTGGCAGAGTTCCTGCAGCGGAGGCTGGAGCCGAGGACACAAAAAGCTGTGGGGAAGAAAGGGAAGAACATGTTGGTAGAAGGTTAGAAATGATCTGAATATCATCTTACATTCACCAGGCTTGCCTTTTAATAGCCAACAAAGACCAAAACCTTAAGACCCAGACCGGCCTCGCTTGTGTTATTTTTACTTCACTAGGAGTTCAGGCACTTTGGGACTTGAGTGCTGGGGATTTTTTTTTTTTGATTCCTCAGGGGGAACTTTGGTTTTTACATTATGTGGATGGCTGGGATGAGCACGCCTGTGGTTGAGATGGGCATTGTTAGGCAGTTACTCCAATCTTGTTCCAAATAACGTATGACAGACCAACCATCCAGACTGGGAATTCCTGTGTTAGGCTTTTAGCTGTAGATTGATTATTTTTGTTGTGTTCCAACACAACTTATTCAAATTAATTTTTCAATATGAGGTTAAGAAGGGGTTTTTCTGGCTGTGGTAAATAGACATTTTTTTTTTTTTCTATGGATTTTGGTGGGAAACTCCTGCTGAGTTTTCTTGCTTTAGAGTAAAGGCCTGTAGTTGACCTGTTCTGTGGCTTTAATGAGATTGTTGTTACTTAAACTGGTCAAGCTACATGGATTATTTTTTTTTTTTTACATAATTGTCTGCAAAATAGTGAGTGATAGCTTGGTTGGGACTACCAGAGCTGTTTTTTGCAGATTTTGCATAAGGAGCAGATTGTGTTGCCACACTGAGAGTTAACCTCCAGTGCATCCTTGCAGCTCTGTGGGGAGGGCCAGGGGTCTGACAGCCATCAGGCTGTTTCTGTGAGAACACAAGCCCCTGCTGAACACCAGGCTCCCAGGGTCTGAAAACCAGGCTGGGAATTCTTTGTCTGTTGCCATAAAGTTGCTCCATTGGACCCTGTGAACCGGGTGTCTTTTGTGCTGTATCTGTGTGTGCTCCAGAGCAGGCAACTTACTGAGAGCTCACATAAAGAGCACGTGGTGTTGCTAACCTTGCTTAGGAGAGAACATTTATTTGGGATGAAATCTCCCAGAGGAACTTGAACAGACACTGGGTGGGGGGAGTAGAAAAAGCAGCAGGATACAGCAACACTTGTGTGCTGGGGCAGTGCAAGATGTCTGAGTGCAGGACGAAGTGAGAGAGCAACATCAACTGCCTTGAACGTGGCCAAAGGTTGGCTGCTGGGGTCAGCACCAGAACTGTCTGTGCTCCCAGGGGCACTGGGAAGGTGAGCACAGTGTCCTGAACAGCAGTTCCAGTTCTGCTGCGACCCCTCTCCTGGGGGCTCTGGGGTGACTTTTTTGTTGCACTGCTCTCTGTGCTCTCACTGGTGGAACCCAGTGCCTCTAATACATTTTCCCCACTAATTCTAAATATTCTGATCATAGGTGATAAAAAAAATCAAGGCCACCCTGCCCCCTCCATGTTGTGTTCCTTGCAATCTCTTTTCCTTGCTCTCCAGCTGATAAGAGTTTTTCTGTGTTGCCAGCACAGATTTAACCTTGCTGCATGTTTTCTTGAGGGCTGCTACCCAAAGTGTTCAAGTGGTTAATAGTTCCACAAAACACCTGCTCTGCAGTCTTCTACCCCTGGCTTTCAAGCAGAAACAAGCTATTATTTTGTTCTATAAATAGTTTATTTTTGAAAAATTGCAAAGGCTTTATCACTTACACATCTCCATCCTCTAACTGGGACGTGCTGTGTTGTGAGAACAGAAGCTAGAAAGACTTTTACCACTGAAGTTTTATTTAGTGAAAGGACTGGTATTGGGGTGTGTTTAAGTATTTTATTTGATTTTTTTTCACTTTTTTTTTTTTGTGCATTGGTGGAATCTCTAGGGACACAACTCTAGGTCCAAATCATGTTGCTTTTACAGCCATTAAGGGGTATAAAACTGTAGTGTTCAGAGACCTCTATCCAGTCTTGTGTTCTACTGCAACAATGACTTGTACTGGGATGGTTATTTATTTACTTTACTCTACTGGCTCTTTCTGGCCTTTCTTTGTTCTTAAAAGAACACTGAACAAACAAGAGAATGGCAAGAGACCTTGAGTTGATCCCTTCCTGTATCTTGGGGGAAGATAATTTACAATATTCTTGGCAGATGCTTGTCTAATCTCTTAATTGCTGGAAGTTTCACTGCACTTCCTAAGCAGCTTATTCCAGTGCTATATATTCCTACTGACTGTTTTGGTTTTGATGTTTAACTGACACATTCTGCAGTTAACTTTGGTTTTTATTTGCTCATCTTGAGCTATTTCTGATGTACCTGAATGAACCTGAGCTATCATTTTTTTTTTCCTCCTTGATCTCTTCTCTAACCCAAACTGTGTCTTTGTGTTTGTGCTTAAGCCTGACCCCCAAAACTGGGCACCCTGCTTTGCTGCTGCTGCTTTAGTGGTGCTGGCTGGGTTGTTCTTTGTGTGTTTATTGTGACGAGCTCTTCCTTTGGTTTGGAGCTCACCGAGGGCACTGTGGGCAATCCCAGGGTTCCTTAGCCCGTGCCTGGATACCTGGAGTCACTCCTGGTTTGTGCCCCAGAGAGGCAGATCCCTCCTTTTCACAGCTGGAGGGATGGAAGGCAGGCTGGGAAGCAGCACAGGGAGCAGCTGTCTGTGGTGAACCCAGTGATGTTTGCCCCAAAGCAGGTTCCCTGCTGTGGTGAGCAGCAGGTGCAGGTGATCAAACAGGAGCTGTGGTTCCCCCTGGCTCTCGTGGAGGAGAATCAGGCCTTTCCTGTTTGATGTTGCTGCCTGGTGCAGTTGTCTGCTGTCATTTGATTAGCTGCAGTCTGCAATATTCATGAAGAGTCTGAGGAAAGAGGCTGCCTTGTTTGTTCAGCATCAAGCTGTTGAAAGCCGTCGTGGAGCACCGGTTTCTCCACCTCCTTTGATTTCAAATGCTGCTTTTTTGTTGCTGTGAAGTGGTACAAATCTTCATGACGACTTCTGACAATGCTTTTTTGTGGTAAAAGTATAATGGCAGCTCTAAGAGACAAGAAAAAAATTGGGGAAGAAAATTAAAAGATGCTAAAAAGGTGGGAGAGGGATCCATGTAGTGTGAACACAGTCTGGGTTTTACAGATGTCCCCTAAAATTTGCCTGGGAAACAGCTGCCTGCCAGCATGGGCAGTGTTTGCAGCTTTTGTTTCTCCTGAACTGTAGGTATGTTTTTGTACCAAACATGGGTGTTTTGAGCCCTGAAACCAGTTTTCCAATTTTGACATCATTAGCAGCATTTATTTATTACCTGTCTGGATCTTGGATTGCTCATATCCCAGTATTTGTTTCCTCTCAGTTTATAATGGTCAGTGAATAGCTTCAGACACAGATCTTGTTTGTTGCTCTGCTGTTTCAGGTGCATGATGGTTTGGAACTTGGATTTTGTTCCTCTGTTTATTTTTAACCTGCCTCTTGCTGTGTTTTACAAGCTGATTTATCTCGGGGATGTTGTGTTGGTAGAGGTGGGATGAAGGTTTGGAATTGCAAAGGACCTGGCTTGTGTTTTCTAGGCCTTGCTGAATATTGCTCCTTCAGAGCACTTACATTGATAAACATACCTCAAATAACCTGCCTAGCTCTCTGGGAATATGGATTTCTTCCCTATCATTGCAGCTGGGAGACCATCAGTACTTTGTTCTTCAAACATACCACCCAGGGCAGCTCATCTCCAAGATTATATCACTTATCTTCCAATATATCACCCTTTTTAATAGACTAGGGAGAGCCTGATCATTAGTCTCTTACTTTCCCTTCTAAGAGCCCTCAAATGTCCAAGGGAAAAAAGATCAGCTGCTCTCAGATCTCTTGAGAGTTTGGCACTGTATGTGTGTAAGGCTTGAGCTTGCTATGTTTAAACCAGAATGCCTTCAGTCTTACAGCCCCTGTCGCTCTGGTTCCACTCCTGCAGTGCTCAGTTCTCTTCACACTGTGCAGTACTTTGGACAGTCCTCTCCTTGATCCCTGTTTTCCTGCCCCCCCTTTTCACAGTGGCTGTGTGTGAGTTCTCCCTGGACAGACTTGGTAGTTTGGTTTTCAAGCAAAAACAAGTTTGTGCTTTTGCATCACAGACTTGTAGCTCTTTCTTATCTGAAATTAAAGTAAGAAATTTGAGAAAAAGAAACACTGTAACAGCCAGTTGGAAGGGGAAGCTAAAGGGCGAAATACGGGCTGTAACAACCCAAAGCAGAATTTCTGCTTCTCCCAGCAAAGAACTCCGTGGGTCAGTGTTGGGAGCAAGAGCCTCACCAGCCAGCTGACTGCAGGGTGTCCCTAAAATCATCTTCTGACTTAGGAACTGTCTTTTTGACCTTAAGGACTCATTTTCCCTGTATCCTGGGGCTCTGCTCAGGCAGACTTTAAATGTTTCTTTTGATCTTACCTTGGTCTTGTGATGAGAGTTGTTTCTTGACTTGAGGAAACCATCTTATATTTGCAAGTCAGTATTTAACTACTGTGCTAATTGTTTTCCATTTCCCTGTCATGTGGTTTAGTTTTATCCAAGTCTTCATCAGTCTGGGAGTTGGCAAGCAGATTAGAAATTAAATTGTGCAATAGAGAACAATCAATAATAAACATCCTTTGAAGTGTTCACATTTAAATAAGAAGAATTGTAAAACCCCTCCCATTAAAAATGGTACTTTAAAATGTCTTCCATTTCCAATTTTTTTTCTAGTGAGCCAAAATCTCATTCTGTGTTCCTTTTTTCCTCCTTTGGCAATTAATCTCATAACTCATTCTCCCAGATCTTTCTCCTGGTGTTTCAGTAAGGTCAGCAGCTACTCTAAACTACAACCCTTTTTCAGGTGTGGCTGCCAAATTGCACTTTCACATTTGAGAAATGTCTTCTGTGTGCAGAGAAAGTGTGGCCACTGCTGTTGCAGAAACATTGGCTGCTCACTGCTGCTCGTGTCTCGGGGCTCCCTCCTTTGAGGAGTGATGGAAAACTTGTGCAAGGGGCTCTAGTACCCACTGGTAAGGAAGTCCTGAAACTTTCTTTAGCTTGGAATACAGGATTTTTCTCAGCATTGCTATAGGAATGCTGGAGAGATGTTTTTAGTTTCAGTGTGGAAAATTGTGCACAGACTGATAAACTGTCTAATTTTGCATTCTGTTCATGTTCCCAGCGTGTCTGGAACTGGGAGGTGGCTGTACTGACTGCAGTTAATATGTGAATAAAATGTAAAATAATATATAATATCAACATAGATGATATATAATATTATATGTGTTATATATGTAAAATTAATAAAAAGGAAGGTGTTGAAGAGGCGCCTAAATTCTGACTGCAAAGGAAGGTGCAGGGTTTGGCTCAGTGTTGGTTGGCATTGGAACAGGGCTGTCTGTGAAAGCTGCAGTGCCCACAGGGTCTGTCAGGGAGTGGGAATCCCAGCTGGGTGTTGTCACATCTCCCATGGCTCTGCAAGGTCAGGGCCCCCTCCCAGTCCTGCCTTGGAGTGGTACCATGGAAATACCAAGCTGTAGGTGGGATTTGACTTCACTTTTTTTGACTGAAAAGATGTAAGAGAAGAAAACCCCAGGCATAAAAAGCTCAAATGAAGGCAAGGGTGGAGTTTTTGCTCCGTGTGCTGAATGGGAATTCCCTGTAAATTCCCTGGGAACTCTCTAAGCAGGAGTTGGTGTAGGTATGAAGGACATGTGATTTTCAACATGTATATTTTAGAATGTTGAACACCTGCTTTAAGTATCCAGTGCAGTCCAGGTTTCAGCCTGCAGGTAAGGGAGGTACCTTCCCTAGGAAAGGCACGAGCAATTCCCAGTGTTCCTGGAAAAGAGCACCGAGCCTAAAGGGGTTAGTTAAGAAAGGAAGTCTGTTCCATTTTCTCTCCTTGGCAGTCTTAAGACCAGATTTATGAGCATTTTTGATTCAGAAATGTAAAAATCAGTGATGGAAATGGCACTAGGGTTGCACAGCTATGGAAGAGCACATTCCTCTTCTGTTGCCTCTTCCAAGTGGGAATGGGAAGGCAGTTGGCAGCCCTGCAGCGTGTCCTGCTCCCCGAGGGTCTGGGGGCAGATCCATGATGTGTTTTGCTATAGATTTTACAAATGCACATTAAAGCAGCATATCCTGCTTGAAACCCATTATTTGAAGGCAGAGTAGGACAGGGAGAGGAGAACACGGGAATAATGCCAGGCCAGGCCAGGCTGGGGTGGGATTGCTCGTCTCTCCTGCCGGTCATGGGCTGGAAATCGATTCGTGTTGGGCTTGAAATATGTAATTAATGATGAAAAGAGCCACCAGCAATTTGGAGTGTATTGAACACGAGCTGGGTAATGAAGTAGTGGGGTGAGCTCAACCACATTAAATGGGAGAACCTGTCACATCTGTGATATTAAAGAGCTGTCTTGGTATTGGAAAACTGCAGTGGTGGGGTACTTGGTAATTGGGAGTATTTAGCATAAAAAATCTGAATGAGGTAATTGAGGGTATTAAAATGGCTGCAATAAAATTTGAATACTGAAAGTTTATAGAAGCTCTAAGCAGTAATTAAGGACACTATTTTAATACATAAAATTTATCAAAGTTGAGCAAAGAAAAATCCTGCTGCAGCTCACAGGGGAAAATGTACAAGGAAAAATCTGCTTTAAAATTGTTATTGTCTCTCAATTGGATTTAGTTAAATAACTAAGAAACATGGAACTAGACTATCCTCTTCTGATACATAGTATAATTTGGGATATTCCCATGTCCTTACTATAATTGCAGAAGGTAGTCCTTTGCATGTTTATCTAATTTTAGACTTCAGTTGATGAGGGATTAGAAACTCTGTTGTGAATTTTTTTTGTCTGCTCTGTATTTCCTGGGACTTTTCCATTTTAGCTGCTGAGATCACGGCTGAAATAAAAGCTGTGCCTTTCTACCTAATCAAGCAGCTTCCTCATTTTTAGCTGGTGAGGTATTTTTGGCACCCTGTGCTCAGGCTGTCCTTGCTGGGGTGGTGGCAGGTCCCTGAGGGAAGAGGGGAGAAGCTCTGGGTGGCGTTTTGGTGCTGGAACCTCCCAGGGGAGGCAGAGAAGATCCAAGGAATCTCCCCAGCAACCTGCAGGCCTTTGGATGGGCTCAAACAGCAGCTGAGCAGCTGCTGGGACATGGGAGAAAACTCTTTGGTGAGAAGTTACCAAGTCTCACAAACTGCTTAAGCAGTTTGTGAGACTTGGTAACTTCTCACCAAAGAGCTTAGTGGGCTACCAGAGGCTTAGTGGGCTGTTCTGAGTATTGAAGGGCTGTCACCTGCAAAGGCACTTTTCCAAAACAGGTTTCTGTTGCCGTGGTTTTGAGCCATCCACCATCTCCCAGTGAATTGATGGTTCATCTTTGGTGTGAGACTGAGTTGGATTGAGGAAATAGAGTGGGGACTTTCAGTTTGCCACCAATTTCTTTTCTAACTGTTTTCTGCTGGGGATAATCAGGATTTTTCCTTCTTGTTCATT
Source organism: Pachyramphus minor (assembly GCA_013397135.1). Lineage (NCBI taxonomy): Eukaryota > Metazoa > Chordata > Aves > Passeriformes > Tyrannidae > Pachyramphus > Pachyramphus minor. The sequence goes on along the minus strand of VYXB01002948.1, from coordinate 161,325 downwards.
GATACCTGTGTTTATTGATGATTAACCTTTGGCATCATGGACTCTCAGTGACCACCAGTACCTTTTTCTAGGAGTAACAAATCCAGGATGATTTCTATTGAATTCTGAGCTGTTCTAGCTCACTGTTAAAGTGCCTCCCCTGAAGGGTGTTTGAGCACATCCAGTAGCTCCTTTTGAAACCCAAAATAGGAGAATTATTCTCTTGTGTGTCACTGAACAAATAATACTGGAAATGTTTTAATTTGCTCCGTTGCTCTCAGTTTTACACTCGCTGCAACTTCCTTGAGAAGTATTTCTGAAAAACAAAGCCATTATTTTAGTTGGCCTTTCCTCAGATTGGAGGGAAGGTGCTTTTTTTTGTTACATCTGGCTGTACAAGTGGATGGATATTGCCTTGACCATGGAACTGAATTCCCTATAAAATAGTGGAGAGCTCTGGGAGCGCTCCTTTGGAGCACTGCATTAATGTGCTCTTCAGCATTTCTCTTGGCAGGGACTGTGATCAATGCAGAGCTTCATAATTTCTGGGGTTCTACTCAGATTTAGATGCAATGTCAGCATTAATGTGGACAAATTATTCTCTGGCAGTGATTATGCTGTTAGTTCATTCAGCAGACAAAACCAGCTTGACCTGGACCGGGAAGGTGCCTCTCCTCCTAAACTCTTGCAATGATTTATTGAGTGCTCTGCATTCAGAGATGTGGCCCGTTCATGTCACTGCTTTTCATATCCTCAGAGAAATCAGCAATAGCTTCCTCTTCTCTTTCTTAGAAGCCACTTATTGGCCAAAGGTTTTTTGCTGGTAGGTACCACCTCCTTTCCCTTATTTTTGAGCCCTTCTTCCCCTCACTAAAAAAAAATAATAAATAGAAAAGGTCAACAATGCAAAAGGACAAAATGCTGAGCTACTAAATCCTGTGCTAATAAAGCTCTGGAATTTTGAATGTTTTTTTTAACTGTGTTGTGTTCTGGAAGATTTTTGAAACGAGCCTTTGAAGTAAGACACACATTGTTAGTTTGGAAACAGAGAAATCAATCCTTTAAAACAGTTCTTCGGTACACGTTTAGTTATCCATGTTTATTCCTAATGCTTTTGAGATAGTAAAGAAGCCTAAAGATTTTTGGCAAATACATACTGCTTGGATAGAAACCCAAGAATTTTAACACCTATTTTCTGGGGAATGTCTTGGCTTTCTTTGGCTGGATTTATGTCTGTGCAGTTGTCACCTTGTGCTGGTGGGTGATTTTCACTTTGGTTTTCTGAGGCACTGTGGCTTTGCAGGTGTTTGAGTGGCTCCTGTCCCGTCAGGACAGTGGGGCAGAGCAGGGGCTGGGCATCCTGGTGCAGGAGGGGGCAAGGAACAGTGCCTTGGGGTGCTTTTATAGTGCTAATTTTTGGTCTTGGTTGTACATAGGGCTCAGATTTTACTGTACGATATGACACGTTGTTTAAATGCAATAGAACGATTGAACTGCTCCACCTGTGTTTTGAGCACAGTGACTAATTTCAATCAAATTTGGAGGGGGTGGGACGGGTGCAAAAGAGAAATTTCTGCAGTTTTTGTGCAAGTAGATGCCTGGCTGAAGTTGCTCTCTGCCTTTGCTATCCCTGTCCTGCACACTCTTCTCAAGGACGGCAACAGCAGGACTGAAGTTGTTGTTACATGTTAGAGAGTCCCCCCAGAGTTCTAGAGCAGCAATCCCTGGAGAACCATTGCTTCCACAGCTCATAAAACTGCTGGGGAAGACAAACAGGAGGAAAGAATGAGTGTGCAGCACTCTCACTTGGCCAGACCCTACAGAGGGTGTATCAGCGTGGCAGCAGAGACTTCTGAGGGTGTCATTCCTGAAGACAGGAATAATGTACTTATATCTTCCACACAGTTTAAACCACAGCAATGGCATTCTCAGGAGAGGCAGCAGAGGGGACAGAAAATGATGCTCCCACAGCTCCTCAGGAATCCCTCCCAAGCAGCTGATCAGATTTAGGATCTCACTGCAGGGCTCATGATATGTTCTTGGAAATGCAGGATTTTTTGAGTGGGGTTGTGCCTGACTGTTCCAAAGCCACACAATCCCCTTATTGCAGTGACAGGGAGGAATCTGGGGACAAGGTACTGCTGGGGGAGGTTTTCTTGCTGTCAGGGTGAGGGATTGGTTTCACTGTCAGCTCCCTTTCTGTCCCTGGCGAGGGCAGAGGGGTTAGTGCTCACAGCCTGTCACCCTGGGGCAGTGAGGGGGTGCAGGATGGCATTATACATGTTGTGTAAAATGTTGCAGATTAATACTTACTTCTAATTTAAGAAGCAACTTTTTTTTTTATTGAGAAGTACTTTTTGAAATTTGACATCTTGTTGGGAGCAGTCATCCATTTACTGGGGAAAAATTCAGCTCCTTTGAAGTTTCGGGTCAAGTTTGACACCTTCAAATCTGACTCTTCAATGCAAACTGAGTTTTATGCAGTGCTGATGGCAAATGGGAAATCACTGCTGGTTTGCTAATAAGTGTAACTTACACAGTTTAATGTTCACAAAACAGAAGGAGAGCCAACCCCCAAATATAAGAAAAGCCTGCTGAGTCCCACAGCCTTATTCCTGGTATCTTTTAAAAATTAAAATGTGGGAATTATCTGCATGTTGAACAGGTTATTGGAAAAAAGCCATGAAGGATTCATTTAAACAGTAAATTTTTCATGCTGTTGCTAATGTATTAATTCAGTAAGAAATGATTGGGTTTGTGGGATCCTGACAGCAAAGCTGGTGTTAGTGTGGCTTTTTGACTTCCACCTGGAGAAAAATGGGAGCCAAAAGACCATGGGAATTTTCAATAAGTGTCACAGTTCCGTGTTTAATTCCAGTGGCAGTTTCTGTGGGAAGGGATGGCAGGATTTGTGGAACACCTGGTTCCTGTGAACCCCAGTGCTGTATCTCCTCCAAACAGGGAGAGAGCAGTACAGGGGCAAATGTGGGGACTCATCTTGGGGTAAGAAATGCTGCACTCAAAAGTTTGGGGTAAGCAAATTATTCCTGGTGGGTTTTATGGAAGGCAGGTGAGAGCACAGTGAGTGTCCTCAGCACTGACTGCAGGCTGATCTGGAAGGGGTGTCCAGATTCCCTCCATCCTCCTTCCCTCTTTTTGCACGGTTTGTGCTCTTGCCAGCATAGTCTGCATCGTAGCAAGTTACCTTTTCAGCTGGAGATGTTCCCTAGGGGAGGAGGCCAGAGGGGTTCTCCTGGTAGATCTGAACTTGGTGACAGGAGTGTAGGTGGGGACACAGACCCAGTGACAGAGGAGGGGATGGGACCTTCTTTTGGGTCATTGAGGAGAAGGGATGGAGAGAGAGGTTAGTTCCTGGTGTCACATCTCTGGCTGAATCCAGGGGTCTGTGATCAGGGTTCTCTCACTGGCTCTGTGGGAGAAATGAGCCTTCCTGAGGGTGCAAAGGAGAAGCAGGAGAGCTGGATCCAGCAGGGCCTGGCTGTGTGGGTAGAGAGCTGGGGTGGCCTTGGCACTGAGACTACTGAGGGGTCACTGCTCCTGAACCTCACCCGGGGCCTGTCGTACCAAGGGGGGGTCAAGGACACAAGCAGGGGTTTTGTAGTGAATAAAGGAAAAGATCCAGAGGGGAGAGGTAGATTTGGAAAGGAAATGAGAACAACTGTGGTACTGAATCTAGGTGGTAAAGAAAGATGACCTGGCTTGTTTGTTCTCACAGGGGTTTGTTGGGCTGGGATATAACTACATTTTTGAGTAAGAGAACCCCCTCACATACAGGGCAAATATTAGGGAATGAAAACTTTCACCTGCAAGGATAATATTGATGCAAAATCTAATGTCTGTGAATACAAGGAGTTGAGAAGATTTGGAGTTTGAGAGTGTTCTGAGGGAGTGTGGCCATACACTCGTGGCTGGGCTTTTGGCCTCAGTCAAAGTGTTTTACAGGTCTTTCTTCTGCCCTGTGTGGTGTTTTTATTATTGTAGATGTATTTATTTAAAAAACATAATTAGCTGGGAACAGTCATCGCATTTTTTAATAAGTTTCAATGTAAAGGCCTTTTGCCTCTTTCCCAATGATTTCAAGATTTGATTCATGAAGCTGTGATCAGCTAAATTCTGGATTTAAAAAAAAGTTAATTACAGTGTATAAGATTGTCGTTCTAAAACTTGCAGAGCTGTGTTTGCTAGTATCTCACTGGAGAGATTAGGAGAAACTGGATTGTCATCCTGAGACACTGTGTTTTAATTAGCCCTGCACCTCACGACTGGTGCCAGCTGTCCACGGGCAGCAGGAAAAATGTGCTCCCATCTCGAGGTGGGAAGGGAGTTTTTAAGGCAATGCTTTGCTTGCTGTTGCTGAGTGTTAGATTAGCTGTGTTTCTGAATGAAAGGTTGGTTGGTTGGTTGTGCTCCTGGCTGAGCCTGGACAGGTGTTGGTCTCACAGCTCCCACAGTGTATTTCATATACACATGTCAGGGTCACACTTTCAAAGGTGGTCTGTGTTACCCAGGCCAAAAGGGTTGCTTGGGATTCAGCTGTTAGAAAATCCTCCCTGTGAAATCCAGGGCACATGGAAAGGCCCTGTTGGAACTGTTGCATATCTGAACCCAGCACGAGGTTCTTGTCAGAGCTCCCCCAGCCCCAGCTGCTTGCTGAGGTCATGCCCAGGGTTGGGCAGCGTGTCTGGATCTGCTTCCTGGTCCCCACGGTGTCCTCCAGGAGGATTTCAGGTGGCAGCAATATTGTCACAGGCTGGGTGCTGGGAGCTTGATGTTTATCTCAAACCAGAAAATATAACAGGAGAGCATTTATCTTTGTGGTGTGAGAGGATGATTTGAACTGGATTTGGAGGATGTGAGAAAGGAAATTGAAACCCTTTCCAAGGTCCCATTGGAGCTCGAAACCACCGCAGTGTTTGTTCTGTGTCATGGGTGCAGAGGGTGCTCGGTGACCCAGGGTCTGCAGAACTCCCTGGTCACCCTTTGTATTTTGTGGAGAATATTCTCCACTTGGCAATGCCCTGACCCCTCCCAGGTCAGCCAGGACAGTCCCTGAACAGCACAAGTGCCATGGCTGAGACGGGCAGAGGGCTGGCACTTCCCTGGCAGGGCACAGGGTAAGGCCGGGCTTTGGGAGGCAGCGGTGCTGGAGCTGCTCTGGGCAGAGCTGTGCTGCCTGCATCTCCCTGGAGGTTTCTCTCAGAGAATAATTAGCTGGTGTTGGAGATGTGCACAGCTTTGCTGTGGCTGTGCTTGGTGCCTGACAGTTACCACCGACTGCTGTAACCCAACACTGGTGGATCCCCGGGCCCAGAGACCGGGGCAGTGTGAGAGGCTCAGTCTGATGATAGCCTTAGAAATAACTTGACCACAGGATTTCATGAAGTCTAGTGAGGTTGGAAGTGAATACTCAATATTTTGTTTACTCAGTGTATTTTAAAATACATTGCTGCTTATTGCAGGCCTTTGACCCAAAGCACATAACAGAAACCTGTATTAAATTCTATTGCATACACTCCTATAGATGATTTTACAAGTAGCTTGGCCTTGCTTAAATTAAATATTCAGTGATACATAGGAGTGATTTCCCTCTGCAAGATCTCAGTGAAGTTTTTTTATACTTCCTGAATTTTGTGCACTTAAAGAGGAATACAGGAGTTACATCCCGGTGCTAAATATGTGTAGTTTGTTTGTTTGTTCCATTGGTGGTGAGGCTCAGCCTGCAGTGGGTCTCCCAGTCCTTCCTTTTGGGGACATAAAGCCTCAGTGTGTGTTTAATTTTTGTGGAGTGTGTGATGTGCTCCTCGGAGCCGTGGTTATTAATTGACAGATGAGTTACACTATGATGGCACTTAAAATGCACAACGTGTATTTCTGAAAGCAGTCGTTGCTATAGCAACTTTCTAGTAGGTCACCGGCAGTGTTGTGTGAGTGTGTGTGTATGATTTGGCTGTTAATGCAGACTAATACTGATAGAAAAATGAGAAATGGGAGAGGCAGGAAGAAGGTAGTAGCCCTTCCCCCCTCCCTGTCCTCACCCCCAAAACAGGGCAAGAGAATTCTGTGGAGAAAATGCTTACTTAGGGTATTGCTTGTGTTGGCAAGACACTGGCTATCACCTGCTATAATTAGATGCTTGCTTTCTATTTATGCAAAGATTATAAGGAAACCTCCAAATTGCCTCAGTCTGACTCTGCTTTTTCTTTGGCATCTTTAGGGTTTGGTTGGGAAGGGATTCCGTACTCAGTTGATTCCAGAGTAATGAGTTGTATTTATTGAGCATTAGTGTTTATTTTTAAAGACAAAGTACACCTGTACGATGTGCCAGAAGTGGAAATTTTGAGAAATTGAGGGTTTTTTCCTCATTTATGAGATCTTTCAGTGAGGTCCAGAACATCCCCAGAGCAGTTTAGGCCAGCACAGATCTCCTAGGCCCCTTCTCCCGTGGCTGCTCCCACCTCTTCCCTGGCCCTGGTCCTGTGCTCCTGTGAGCAAGGCATGAGCCAGGTCAGGGAGCTGATCCAGAGACAAACAACTGGGAAACAATGCCTAAACTTGCTGGATGGTTTCCTGGATTGTGCCAGTGGGCAGAAAGCAGCGTGCCAGGACAGCAGCCACGAGTGGTCCTGCCTGGAGTTTCCAGGGATTCACTCAGATGTTATTTCCCACTGACTGTGCTTTAGTTTGCTCTGAAACTTCACTAAGTACAGGGGACTCCAGCCTAAATTCTTTGCATTTGCATTTTTTTCCACTGTAGTTTTCTGATAGTCTCTCCTGGGTTTTTGTTTATTTTATTTTCACTGCTCTGATTAGAGAGCATTGATGTGTCTCTGTCAGAGTGACCAACCTATAGCCAGGCCATTGCTTTCAGTCTCACATTAGCACTGCCTGAAGATTTTAGGAGATGAATGATTTAAGGGAGCACATCCCAGACTGTGGTAAATGAAGAGAATGTCAGGTGTAGGAAGTGTTCTGTGATCTACTGGATTTGTCTCGAGTTCTGGTGTGGAGTGTTCCATGGGAACTTTTTGTGCTGCCTCCTTTGTTCTCCCAAGCCCCGACCCAGCTGCATTTGCAATTGAATCAATATGGTGGAGTTGTGGTGCTCTCTGAGGGAGGAGGGAGGGCAGTGGGGCTGGGACTGCTCTGCTCCCTGCTCTTCTCTTCCAGTGTCTCCTGTCTCTCCAGTCAGTAATTTCCTGAGGTGTCCAAGCTGCCCTAAAAGAAGGAGCAGCAGTCCTTCCCTCTAGACATGGCAGGAATGTGTGGGGAGGAGGAGGAAAGCAGGGACTGCATTTTTGACCCATCAGATTAGTTCAATTATTATTGTGTGAAACCTCAGCCCAAAACTCTACTGGGAAAGAAAATCACTAGTCCATGTTTTCTTTTTTTTTTTACTATTTATTCCCTGATATGTAATCATGTTCTTTGTGTTTTGAGAACTTGATTTGTGAAAGTGCTAAGTGTTGATATAACGTGGAAAAAACCCTTCCTGGACACTTTCTTAGTATTCAAATGATTGCAGAATGCTTTATTAAATATACTTGTGTGTACTGTGTGCTCTGGAAAAGCTTGCTCTGACTTTGCCTCAAGGGTGAAGGCAATGCTTATAGATTAGTGGTTACATTCATTTGAATAATTTGTAGGGAGATGGAGTTAGGACCAGGTACAAGAGAAATGGAAACTTGTATCTTCCTTGTATTTTCTGTAAGGATTGTTCCTAGAGGAAGTGTTCCCTTATTTAACTCCTGGGGTTACAATGTTTAGTTAGAACTTGCTCTTATCTCACGGGAGTTGAGACTCTGTTTAAGGAAATGCTTCAAAATACGCTCATTGCTCTTCCAGCCTGACAGTCTCAGATATCAGTTACTGGATGTATTTTCATTTTATGTAACTGTGTAAGAGATACTGCAAATCCTCTGACTGTATTTCCAAAGGGCAGAAGAAAGTATCTGCAAATTCTGCAGCATTTAAAACTGTGTGGTCTGATCCCTCCTCTGCCAAAACAAAAGCCAAGGAGTCTTATGAGGAAAATATCCTCTTGTGTGGATGAGCTGCTGGAATTTCCCCTTCTCTGGAAAGCCTCAGCTGGTCTATTCCAGAGCTTCTGCAAAGTTTCAGTCTGTTTTACCAGAGGTGCTGAGAGAACTGTGCCTTTTCCATTTTCAGTGTCTTGTATTTGATGGTAGAGGATAATTCTCTAGGCAAGAGATTTTCTTCTTTCCTCATCTGTTCATTTTTCCTGTTTCTTAGTTTGCCATTCACCAGGAAGAGATTAGCAGGGCTGTGTGGATCTGAGCAGAAGGCTGAGATCTGTAACTGAGCAGAGAATGCTGTGAGCAGTGGGTGTTGTTGTATCCCAGTTGTTGGAGACAGTGAGATCTGTGCTCTGAACACTGACCTGAATTCTCCCACTCTTGCCCTCAGTGGAGTTTGACCTTCCACAGACACTGAAACCAGGAGATACCCCTGGACCCCCAGCACGTTTTATAAAGTTTTGGTTGCATTAGGAAAGGCTCAGGATTCCCCTTCATTCCTGCTGTTGGGTCCCTGGGAGATGGTGGTTTGTGCAGCCTGGCTCCTGGAGATCAATTCCTGATTTCATCTGTTGCCTGTGAGGATCTCACTTCAGCTGCTCTGTGTTTCAGGTCTATTGGTAATCAATGCTCTCTTTCCTTCCTCAACTCACAGTCAAGGTTAATTGTCTTTGGGGATCAAGGTGGGGAAGAAGTTTGGTTGCCTTATCTTTTCCCCATGGCAGGGGACAGAGTTTGGTTTGCTGGGAAATCCCAGGTTCTGGCTTTCCAGAACCACAGGGTTTCCTCTCTCTTTGGGTATCTTTAGAAAAAGAAAGCACTCTGCCAGTTTGTGCTGGAGCTGTTGAAAACTTCATTCCCAACATCATGGAGCAGCTTTCATCTGAGGGCAGCTTTTCCAAGAGAGGCAAGACCTTTCTTCTGTCTCTGTTTGAGTGGGCTGAGCTTTATCTAAGCTATTTGATTAAGCTGAAAACCGCTGCATCAGTCCCATGAACCATTTCAGTAAGTATCTCCCAGATGAAAAAGTTCTGCCACGTCTAGGGGGAAGGACTGCTGTCAGTGTTACTGGGAGAAAGCACTTCTGGCTTTAAAGTTGGGACACAGACCCTGCTTGCTCAGACATTGTCACATTGATTGCAGTTTGTGTCATCTGCTTGTCTGAGGAACTGCTCAGAAACAAAAAAGGTGTTCCCATATTTCTGTAAGACAAGCGAGATACAAGTTTGGAACTTAAAGTCCCCAAATAAATTGGTGACAGCTTTGCGGTTTCAGTGTCATCATGCCTTCAAATGAATGTGTTTGCATTGAGTCAGGAGGAAAAACACTTGAAGGGCTGAGAGGAAGAAGATGAGAAATAAGTTGTTGTATGGTCAGTGGAGATAGTGGAGCACGTTGTGATGTTCCTGCCCTGTTCCTTCCTGCAGTAAATCCACCAGTTCACCTTCACAAGTGTCCTTGTGGGCACCTCCAGTGCCACCTCCAGTGCAGGGCCCTCAGCACCCTCCCTGGGCTGGGAGAGCAGGACATGTGGGTGATGCTCTGAGCTGTGTCCTGATAAACAAGACAAAAGCAGCTGAGCTGGACTTGCCTCCACCCTCAGCACAGTGCTGGGCTCAGCTGGGCTTGGTTTCAAGAGTAACCTTGGGAGGTGCCTGTCCTGACCTTGTGTCAGGTCTGGTTGCGTTTGGCAACGCGCTGGGAATTGTCAGGAGCTGGAGGCAAACAGCCTGGTGGGTTGGGAAGTGCCTGGGAACTGGGACTGAAGCAGCTCCTTGTCCAGGTCATGCACTGGCCTCTGTTGGTGCCTCTCTCGCTGGTATTGCAGATAACACTAGTTTGGATTTTCAGCTGGTCCAGTTTGGAACTGGGCTCCCAACTGGTTGCACACAGTGTGATCATCACCTTCCCTCTGAACGGTCATTCCTGGAGTCATCTGGAGCAATGAACAAGCAATGAAAGAAATACCAGTTTTTTCCAAGTGTTTTTTCCCAGGGAAGTTTCCCTTTTCATGGATTTGTTGTGGTGCGCAAGATGTTTTTAAACAGCAAAGAATAGACAGTTTCACCCCCTGCCAGTTCTTGCTGGGGTTGTTGACTAACCAAAATTAATCTCAGCACTGAGAATGACAAAAGCTTTTCTTCAGGATTATTTACTGGGCTAAAGTAAATCTTGTTCCCAGGTGCTAATTTGTCATTTCCCCAGTGACATTTGCATTTTGGACTGTTCTCAGCACTGAACCAGTTTTACACAGTGCTTGATAATAACTGATCTCCTATTTCTTACTGTTCCATTGATTTTGTGTTCCTGGGGACGCTGGTGGGCAGCCAGCCCTGGTTACCTTAGCTGTCATTTCTTAAGTCCCTGGGTTCTTCTTTTCCTGTCATGTCTGACTCTGTATCAGGAAGGGTTTGTAGGTACAGGTGAGGTATTTTTAGGTCGGTTGATATTGCTGTGAAAAAGTAGGCAAACTCCTGAATCAAGCTACTTTTGACTGCAATAAAATCCCAATCCCCAAGCTCAGTACAGGTAGAAAGTAATTAATTGCTGTGAGCTGTGCTGAGGTGTGGGGAGGGATTGCCTGTGGGGCACAGAGATAAGTGACAGGGATGGAGGCAACTACTGTGGGATAAAGCCACTTCCCCTTGTGAGTCAATTATTTAAAATGATTGTGGGTTTTTATTTTCCAGCCGTGTGCTTTCCTGAGTGTTCAGGATCAGGAGTGAGAACTTAGGGGTGGGATGGTTTTGTTGTTGGAAGTGTTTGCTGGTGAATCATTCTTTTGGTGTTTGCTACCAGTCCTGCTGTTGTTCACCTGTGTAGTTTTGGGGAAGCCACGTTGGGCCTTTGGTGACTTATGTTAGTGTGGGATCTGTGGATCTGGGTTTGAACTCTGATTGCAGTGTGAGGTCACCTGGCAAACATGTTGCAAGGCTTTTGATTTTTGGCTCCAGCAAGTTTGAATGTGTCCACTGAAACAATGGGCTTCTCCTCAGGGGTTTATTGTGGGGTTGGGGTGTTTTAGGATGGGGGGACCAGAGGAAGGTATTTCAAGATGTGCTTTTCCAGGGCAGGGTTTAACTGTGTAGCTGATGCAAGCCATGAGCAGTGCCATGTGTAATAATGGGGGATGTACAGTGGGCAGAGCAACACCAGCGAGGTTTGTTCAGCTCCTTCCGAGTGTGCTCTGATTTTGTGTACCTGTGTCTTTGGGGAAGGTTCTCCTTAGGTCACCGCACACACTGGGGCTCTTGGGAAGCTCCCTGACTTTGTGACTTGTTGGAGTTGCAGGTGGTTGGCTCGGTGACAGGAGGAGTGTTGGTCTGGGGGACAGGAAACCAGTGGCAGTGTGGGCTCTGGGAACAGTCTGATAGGAAGTGTCTGCCTGGTATCACACATTGGAGAAGTGTATGAGTTTTCAGGGTAAAAAAATAGGTGTCATCTGTGTGTTTTAGAAGAAGGGTAGGCTTGGTTATACCTTCAGAATCTTTCCTTAGGCATGCCCATGAGGATTTTGGCATGTTTATGGGTCTGTTCCAATGCTTTTAGGCTGGGGCAGTGTCAGGTTAGGATGGATTTTGAAGGGGTTTAGCAACATATGGACTCTGGAATTACTGTTCTTGTAAGTACTTAAGGCAGAACGTGGTTTCACAGAATGAGAAACCGGTGATCTGACTTAATCTGCTTGTGGCAGCATTGGTGGTTTGGTGAGGGGTGATATAAATGGTGTGGTTTGTAGGTGCAGTTTGGTTTGTCTTGTGGATAACCAGCTCACTGAGTAGTGAAGGGAAATTCTGTTAATGTGTTCTGATGGGTTTTGTTCCATCTGTTGTACTTGGATTAAGGACCTTCCAGGCCTCTCAGTCTTGGGGAGCACATTAAAACCTTCCTGGAGTAGGAGAGTGTTGCTTGGTTCACTGGGAGGAGAACCTGGAGCAAGTGGTGCTGAAGAGGTACCAAGTCAGAGTTGGCAGCTTGTTTTGCTGATTGTCAGGGTGTGGGATTACTCACAGCTCTTCCTTTGGTATCTGGGACACGGTGGGATTTAGGGCTTGGGTGCTGTGTCCTGGAAACGCTGCAGTAGTGCCTTGTTTAAGAAGAGGGACTAGACTGGTGCAAGACTCTAGGTGAAGGGTGTCTGGTTTGATTTGATGTTGCATTTCATCAGGAAATTGTTGGGGTTGGGAAGTAGAGTTTTATTCTGTAATTTATAGACATATATTTCTATTTAATGACTTCTGGATAACTTAATCTCATGGTCTGCTACGTTTTTAGGGCTCTTGTTCAGAAACTTCAGAAACTTCTATTTAGGAGCTTTTCAGGTGTGTGGTTTAAGTTGTCTGGCTAATGGATAGAGGAAGGACATGGAAATGACTCCCCCTCCATGGTACATCCATATATGCTGTCAGTACTTCAGCAGAGTGTCAAGAATCCAGAGTCAAAAAATCTGTGCTACTGGACCTCTCTTATGCTAAAGCAAATGGGATTTATCTGTAATCATTTACAGAGTTATCTGGGCTAAAAATATTTAACAATGGAAGAAAACCAGCTTTCTTATGTTTCTCGTTGAAATTTATTCCTGCTTCCATGAAGAGCATCAGTGAACCCCTGTCCACTTAATGGTGGTAAAAGTTAAAAATGGTTACTAAAAACAGGGGTGCTCAGACTGCCTCACTACAGAGACCTTGCTTTATGCTCCTAAGAAAATGCCTGTTGGATATTTAATAATCCCTTTATTAAATGCAACCTCTCTTCTGAGGAGCTCAAAACAGGAGAGATTTAATAACTCAAGAAAATCCACATACCCTCGTGCACACCACAAGATGATATTTGAGTGAACAGGTGAAACAGATGCCAGTGAGGCCCTCAGCCATGAGGCTGAGGGGTCAGCTGAACCTCTAACCTGAACCTCTTCCTCTGTCCAACCTGTGGAGAGACACTAGGACAGGAATCCATAGGGTTTTGTCATTGGAGCATTGCTGAAGTCCCTTGGGAAAACTGGCACTCCAGGGCCTTCCAGTTCCTGAACTGACAGCACTGAAAGACTCTCTTGGCCTAAACTTTATAAGGTTCTGTGTGGAGTAAGTGTGGATCCTGAGCAGAGGTTTTCAGTCCCTCAGTCACAGCTGCAGTAAGTGTGGATCCTGAGCAGAGGTTTTCAGTCCCTCAGTCACAGCTGCAGTAAGTGTGGATCCTGAGCAGAGGTTTTCAGTCCCTCAGTCACAGCTGCAGTAAGTGTGGATCCTGAGCAGAGGTTTTCAGTCCCTCAGTCACAGCTGCAGTAAGTGTGGATCCTGAGCAGAGGTTTTCAGTCCCTCAGTCACAGCTGCACCCTCAGTCACACCTGGACAGTGCCCAGGAGCGTTTGCTGTTCGAGGCACTTGGCACATCTCTGGGAGGCCAAGGATCCGGAGGGGTCTGGCACTGAGGGAATTGATGGAGCTACTTCTGGAAGCTTGGAGTGTGAGACAAGTGATTTTCTGAAGGATCAGTGTTCAGTGGTGGGAGTGCTTTAACACAGTCCTCAACACCACTTTCTTTTGAATAACCACTGTGTCTTCATGTCCTTTTGAAGGGACATGAGGGCACTTCAGAGTGATCCTGCATTTTCTTCCATGTGATACATGCAGGAGTCTCTCTCCACTAACCATTAAACTCCCTTTCTGTCAGCAGTTGAGGAATTAGTATTTTAGTGACCTTATTTTCATCTAGCCTTGGTGCATGTCCCCCATAAATTGAAATGAGGACCAGAATCAGTCACTTCCCAGAGTTTTTAATTTATATGTGACTTCAAAATGCATGTTTTCTTTTATAATCTGGACAAACTGTAGTTCCTCTTGAATTTCTCCTCAGAGTCCCATATGAGGAGAAAAGAAAAGACAAAGAGAACAAAACCCTGAACCATTCTGAGTTGTTTCCTTTATTCCGGTATTCTGCATGTCAGGCTTTGCTTCTTTTTGTGAAAATAGGTTTTATTGTTGGCAATTTTCCAGATGCAATGAATAATAGAACACCAGATGTCCACTGCTGAGAAAAATTACAGAGGAGCAAACACTTTTCTGAGGTAGCATAAAAATCTGTTAACGGAGGTTCTGGTGTGCTGGTGGCCTGTGTGTGCCCTTGGCCTGCTGTGCTTTGTGCTGCAGGGAGAGGAAGATCCACGGCCTTGTGACTGTCTTGCTGTGTCTGACTCCACCAGGGATCCCTGCCCTCCTCTACATGTGGATTAATTTGCAGGAATAAGCACTCACTGAAGTGCTGGAGTGTGAGTCTAATCACTGGATTTAATTTTAATTATTGTCACACGTGGGTTTGATTGAGGGTAAGGCCACAGAAGCATTAGAAGAAGAGGGAGCTAAGGAGGGATACTGAGAGTTTGCAGAGCTCTCAGCCTTTCCCCCAAGCAGCACAGTAACAGTTGCCCTGTGTTTTCAGACCCAAAGCAGGCTGTGTTCCAAATACCTGGGCTAGTTTTTCCCAGCTGCTTCAGTCTCCTCGGAATAACCTTTTACTACAGGCTTTGCCTGTTGTACCTGACAAACATGACCCATCTATTTGGGAAAAGTAAAAATCTTCAGTGGTGGATAATTCCCATTGGATTGAGCAAACTATTGGAGTGTTTCACTGGCCCTTGCCAAGTGTGTGTGTGTCTCACCTGAACTTGCCTTGCTGCAGTACAAACCCATTGCTTGTCCTGTTCTCACTGAGAGAGTTTGTTCTCGCTCTCCATGGCAGCAGTTTTTGCATATGGAAAAAGAAGTCCTCCTGCTCCAGCCTTGCCAGCTGTGTTCTCCTGTTCTCTCCTGTGCTCAGGTGTGATGGAGCCTCCTGGAACCCTGGCTTGACCCACTGAAACCAGCTATGCACAGCCCTGGGAAGTTTGGGCTGTTTGAGGGAGCTGAGTTGGCTTACTGAGAAATCAGCTGAGCAGGGTAGTCCTTTGGGGGGAAGCATTTAATTATCTTGATAATTTTAAATTGTCTTGATAACTCACAGTTGTGCTGGCCCTTACACTATTCAGTCTTTTGCAAGTTTTTATTGGTTGCTCTGTCTCTGTTTGGAGGATGACTCCACAGTGTCTACGACAGGCAAAATCTCTCTCAACTTAAAATATGTCCCCTGGGCTTTCTTGTGACTCTCAGTTCTCTTGCATCATCTTAAAAAAGATGATTGAGTTTATCTTCTCAAGACTCCTGAGTTTTGGAAATACAGGTGCAGAGGAGCACCAGGTTTCAAGGAGCTATCTGTTCATGCTCAGTTGGAGGGGAGTAAACCCTAACTTTGTAGAGCCCTTTTCATGCTGTGTCTTTTGTGTTTAGAGCAGGTAGACAGGAGGCTGGTAGATGGCTGATGTTATCCTAAGGGACAGATGGGAAGGAGCAAGTCATTAATTTAGACATTAATCACCCAGATATTGGACTAACATTAGAACTCAGTGCCCCAACTCTTAGTCTTGTGCAGTCAGACCATAATTATTTGCCTTATGAGTGACGGAGTGGCCGTAGCCCCCAGTGATCTCAGTGCCAGTTGTGAATGCTCAGTGCTGCAGAAAATCAGGTCAAGTGTCTCACAGAGTGAGTCTGAAGAGCCTGTAAAATTAACAAAGGGAAAGCAATGTTTTTATATGCTCAGTCCCTCATATAGACATTTATTTTAAAAAATAATTACAAATTGGAAAGGATGACATTTCTGTTCTTGAGCAAGCCAGGTCTACAGGCAATTGTTTGCACAAAGCATTAATTAGTACTTATAGTATTGGCCATGGTAGGCATTAGAGGAAAGCAGTACATGATAATATAGCTAAAAGCTATTGGAGTAAACACTGGAGATCAAACAGAATTGTCTGAGTGATGTGTGACATTTAAACTAATGTTATAACCGTGATTAAAAGACTCTATCAGCTTTCCTGTGTGATCTTGGTGTGGGTGCTTTGGCACAGACTGCACAGTACAGGAATTAGCTGCTACCTTCTGGAAACAGGAGCAGAAGATACAGCAAAACTGATTGGTTTTGGCAGTTCACACATTTCTAGAGAAGAGAACTAAATATAGAAACGTGGCAGTAGGACTCGGAGGTTTTTGTCGTGTAAGACTTTTATTCCCAGCTCTGGAAGGAGTGATTTGTGTAACCTTTCAGTGCGAGGTCTTGCATTTGTAATGGGGAAGAGCGCAGAATAACGTTGTAGCCTCAAAGTGAGGCTGGAGATGATTTTTCTGGCTGACTGGG
Source organism: Pachyramphus minor (assembly GCA_013397135.1). Taxonomy (NCBI): domain Eukaryota; kingdom Metazoa; phylum Chordata; class Aves; order Passeriformes; family Tyrannidae; genus Pachyramphus; species Pachyramphus minor. The sequence goes on along the minus strand of VYXB01002948.1, from coordinate 145,066 downwards.
CAGGACCTTTCTAGGCTGAAAACATTTGGTGAGAGGAAGCAGCAACAGCTGTTTTGCCTGTAGAGTCAGTTCTACCTGTTGGTGCAACAGAGGGGACAACTGCAGTTGAGGGCAATGTTAAATAGAGAGCTCAGGGTTGCCATGAGATAGTTCTTGTTCCCACAGGTGTGTGTGACATGGCTGGAAATACCTGTAAAGAATGGAAGAAAAAGAAGCAATTTTAGTCATTGGTAATAGACATCTGCTGAATGCTTTAATTTTGTGTACAGGCTCACAGTGTTGCCCTTGGCCTTACATTTTTCTTGTATTACAGGCATTGCCTCTGTGAGCTCACTTCCCTTTTTGTTGTTTTCTGTATTAATTTCTTACTGGCAGTTTCTGAGGAGAAATGCTTGTCCACCTTCAGCTTGCTGTCCTGATGCCCCCATCCTTCTGAGGGACCCCAGCCAAACCCTGTGCCATGCTGTTCCAAAGTGTCCCTTTCCTGCAGAACACCACATGTCTGTGTTCCTGCTGTCCTGGGGAGCCCAGCAGTGGACCCAGTGCTCCAGATGTGTCTCCTGGGCTCTGGGGAGAGGGGAAGGGTCACCAAGTGCTGGCAGTGCTCTGCCTGAAGCAGCCCAGGAGGTGTTCTTGGCCTCTGCAGGAAGGGTGTGATGCTGGCTGCCATTAAGTTGGAGTCACCAGGTCTCTTTTGGGAAAGCTCTTGCACACAGGGTTGGTCCCAGACCTGTGCACGGGGTTGTTCCTCCCCTGGTGTGACTGTGTGGTTCCATTTATTGAGCTCCATGGGGTTCCTGTGTGTCCCCTGCTCCAGCCTGTCCAGGTCCCTCTGTGCCAGCCTTGTTGCTGCTGATATTTCCTCCTCCTGTCATGGTTTCACTGGATTAGGAATGCTGGAATGCTGCAGACCATAGATGGGCAGAGCTCATCTAAAGTGTCTCTAAAGTGACAATGAAAAGCTCAAGTTTCCCTGTGTTGTTTTGGGTGCTGAGCAGTGCCATGACACAGCATCGTGTGTTCCTGCAGGGAGCACAGAGCCAGGGAGCAAAGACATTTTAGCTGGAAAATGAGGGTGTGGTGTACAGGCACTACCAGTTAATGGCAGAAGACATTGCTCTGGTTGTTGGAGCCATTTCTGGACTAATTTTGCGCTCAGATGGGACAAAGTCACTTGGCCAACAAGGGAAGGATTTTGAACTGGGAGTCAGTCTAATAGCAATTCCCTTTTGGTTTGGGTATCTTCCAGGCAATGGAATAAGTTATGTTGTAATTTTCATTGCTAAATTTAGCAGTTGAGTTTCTTTGTTATATTTATTTGTTTTAAGTTCAGCTTTGGAAGATGGAGGTATCTAGTTCATTGTAAAGTTAATTGAACTTGATTTGGTTGTTGCAACCAGAGGGTTTCAGGGGTTTGTCAGTCTTTTCATTCCTTTGGTTTTTGGCTGCAATGAGTAAATTACTCCAGCACCAAAGAGACAAACAACCTAAGGACTGCAAAAAATGTAGGCAGCTTTTTTTACTGGAACCTACAGGAAATATTGACAGAATGCATGTATTGGATTCATTGTTGTAAAATTGTAGAGCCTTTTTTTAAAGCTGAGCTCATTGAGACACTGAAGAAAAAACATAATAAACCTGACAATTTACTAGAAAATACATTTTTTAAAGAGGAAGTTTTATATAATGGTTATTATGTCTGCCTTGATTAATGTGCATGGTTGGAAAACAGAGGCAAAAGGGAAACACTTGTTTCCCAATACATGTTTAAACTGACTGGTGTTTTCAGCTGCCTGCTTTATATTTCTCTATAGGTCATTTTAAGTGTGCCAGCATAAATTTATGTCATCTTTAACTATAGATGTGCAGGGTCAAAAAGCTGCAAAAATGCAAAGGTCATTAAAATTGAGACTGAAAACATCAAACCTTTTTTTTAAACTAAAATATAGAAGCATGTAAAGGACTGTGTTGTGTTTATTATCACTTAAATAATCCCAAATGCAAACGTATGAAGTGTTCATCCCCCTGCTCTTCTGTTCCCTGGGGTAAAGGTGACAAAATGGGAATACGTCTCAAGCTTTCAGAATATTTTTATCAATTGCTTTATTCTCAGGCTGAGTGAGAGAAAGAGGCAGAGTCTGATCTTCCTGGTTATAAGAACATCGTCTTTCAGAAACAGGTGTTTCTTTTACTAAAACCAGAATAAACATGAAGGTTCATATTTGTGTAGTCCGTAAGGATCAATGAATTTTCCACAGTTGTCAGACTTAATTGCACAAGTAAATCGAGAGCACTGTTCTGAACATGTACAGCCTGTATTAGTCAGACCTAATTTTATTTCCAAAATAAAATCAAAAGGGCCTTGTTTTATTTCCAACCCACTCCTAAGCAATGTGTGTGATTAGTTTAAGGGTACCCTTTGGAAGGAGGTGGTGGTGTTTCTGTGAGTGAGAGGAATGTCACTGGTGATGGAAGTTGCAAGGCAGCGATCCCGAGGCTGGTCAGGGTTTCCTGATTCAGCTGTGTGGGCTGAGGAGGCAGGAGTCAGGACATCAGAGCGGGATACCCAGCAGGGCTGTGCTGGATGGGTGTGAGGGACACAGCTGGTTGGGCTGTGGAATGGAGCTGTTACTCCGTGTAACACTCCACTCCTGGCCGGTCCCACACAGTGTGCAGCATTGTGCCACTGCTTTTGGGGCTCCTGCCTCTGAGCTGTTCACCCTCTGGCTTGTCAGCACTGAGAGTTCTCTGCCTTTATTAACACAGGAGAGTAGAAGGGCAGCTGTGTCTCTTCAGATGGTGCAGTCTGACCACACGGATGGGTTTTTCCAGCCCTGTTCTGCAGTTTCCTGTTCGGCACAGGGACAGAGAGCCCCAGGCCCCGCAGTTCCCTGGGTGTCAGGTCTGCCCCCACCACCGTGTCAAGGCTGGGGGTCCAGTCACCTCTGAAACAGTTCCTCTCTTCTACTTCTGACTCTTTATAGCCTTCACCCCATACTTTCTTTCAGGCCAGGGCTTTGCTTTTCAAATAAGTTCTGAGGAAGTGTCCTTTTCCCAGTCTGTGAAAGCCCTTCCCTGGAGGGGGTGTGTGCTGCTGGTGACTACAGCTGAGCATGCACAGTTGTGAAGGGTAAGAACTAGGTTAAAAGAGAAAATGAAACAGAAAAATCCCATGTAGCAGTTGTGCAGGATGTCTTACACATCTGTGGGAAGTAGCTCACGTGGAGCCCACACAAATTTCCCTGAACTTCTTTAGAAAGCTTTTCTGAAAAGTAAGTTTGCCCAGTATCCTGCTAGAATTAGATAATCTGAGGATCCAACCTGGATAGGTTTCCTTTCAGGTCCAGTTAGCATTGGTGTGTGGGTACAAAAAAGACACCTTTTTCTTCAGCTTTGTTCCCATTGTAGTGAACTTCTCCATTTCAGAGATCTGAGCACTGCCTTTATTTTGTTGCATAGGAAATCAACTCAGAACTGAAATCAGTCTGATGCTGTGTTTGTTTATAACTCATCTTACCAGGGTGTGAAGTGGTTGCTTTATGTTGTGGACTGGGCATGCCATTCCCCTTGAATCCATAGTAATGGACAGTGTCTCTAGTGAAGGAACACTGTTTTGGAAATAGCACAGATAGCATATATAACATTTTTGTTCCTGAAAAATTCAGACTAACTTTGTGTCACGGTGAAGCTGGAGAGCTTTTCCACCAACATGGCTGTGGAAAATTACCCCCTTTAAACCCTTAGTGTTAGAGTGGTAGCTTTAACTCCAAACAAATCTCTCTCCTTTGTTAGCATTTGTTTTGCAACAAAGTGGCTTACTAATTATATGAAGTATATATTTCATATTATATATATATATATATATAAAATGGCCAATGAGATGGCAGCATATAGAGAAAAATTTAAATTTGATGCTGAGACACTGTTGGTAGCAGTACTGGAAGAACTAGTTGTATGCAACTGTGAGTCTAATTGGAACTGTAGTATCTAGAGGCAAAAAAGTGTTATGGTGTGTAGTTTGGTGAATAAACAATGATGTGGTGTAGTAGGATGGAAATAATAATTAAATGTTGCACTGTTTTGTTTAGAATGGTGAACTTCCATTTAGATCCTGTATCTGGTGCTGGTCACCTTACCTCTTCCTGCTTTGATTTTCCTGCTGCCTTGTGCAAAGCTATTAAAGCACAGAAAAACCTGCCCACAAAATTAAGTATTTAAATATTAGAGTTCGAACATATCCCATGTTTTAAAATCATGCAGTTGGTATTCACTGCCATTGCTCAGCTGCAGTGCTCCGTGGAGCTCTTTATATTACCCCAGGACCTGTAAAAGGGGAGAATAGAACAGATCATTCTGGTTTCTCCAGAACTTGCATTTTCTGGAAAAATAGGATGGTAGTTGTGTGCTTTACTACATTGAAGATTATTGAATCTGTCACATTGTGCTGTTATTTAGTGGTGAAGTTGCATCTGCTGCGATTAGTCAACTCCTTGATTGGTCTTTTGGGTAGAGAGATGTTACTAGTGGGTGTAGTGGTACCACAGAGGCAGTCTGGTTTATTATTTAAACTTACAACTCCACTTCCATCAAGTTAAAGTACCTTCTGTTGCAGTTATACACTTGCACAGCTTCTGACTGTTCTGTGAAGTTCAGTCACATAAAACTGTGAGCCAGGGAGTCTGAATAAGCGTAGTGCCATTGAAATATAACTGTGTTAAATATGGGAGGTAATGCAGAACACATAATTTTTTAATTTTTTTTTTTTTTTAGTTGCGCAAAGGGCCCAAACAGAATTGTAAAAACTGAATGCAAGAATATGATTAAGCTGTTTTGGGGCCATCCGTTCTAAATTTCATGTGGTTTAATAGTAATGCTACTTTTTTGTTGACAGCGCTTTTTGTTTTATGTATGAGTGTTTTGGAATCACATCTAACAATTTTTTTCTCTCTCTTACAGACTGGACTTTGACATTCTTTTCATGAAAGAGGTTTCCAAGTAGTTGTCTTATAATAACTTTGAGAAGAAGTTCTATGTAGCTCTTACTTTTAAGAGTGCTGCAAAAATGATTACTTCAGATTTGCCAGTACTACAGTGAGTATACGTTTCTCTCTGTATTTGAAATCTTTGCTTTTAAAAAGGTTGAAGTAAACAGAGAGGTGATTGTGAGGATAAAGCAGAAGCTTGAGAGAAGTGCAGGTTAGTGTGACTGTTCCAGGCCTTCTCTGTTTTCATACACTGGAAAACTGTGTAAAAACATAAACCACTAATCTAAAAGATATTTCTTTCTGTGTATGGAGAGTTAACTTGTTTGATGAAAAGCAAAACAAGATGTCTGCTACTTTTATGCTTCTGAATGCTGTGAGATTTCAGGTTTTCATTGTAACCAACCACATTGTATATTCCAGCTGAGCACTTTCTTACAATGAGCTGGATTTATTGTGCAAAAAGCCTTTCTTTGGCTGCTACAGTTGAAGACAGCAAGTGGCTTGGGCATATTTTGGTCTTGCTGGGAAATAGGAGTGGCTTATACACATGGGAAAATGGCTGGGCCTGGATAAAGTGAGCTACTGGGAAGAACAGAGTGGAAGTTTGTAGTGAGAGGTGCTGGAGAGTAAATCAAGTAGAGTTAGGAAGTAATTTTAGAGAGAGGAACCTGCTCCCCCCTGACAGGGCAGGGGGGGAACACAAGGTGAAGAAGCTTGTGGGGCAAAGTAATGACAGGGAAATAACAACAGGCCAAACAGGCTCAGCTTGGGGAAAATTAATTTATTGCTAATTAAAAAGGATTTGGATGATGGTGAGAAACAAAGACAAAACCCACAAAGTGTTCCCCTCAAAGCCCCCCACCTTCGCTCCCCTCATAGATCGCTCCCCTCATAGATCGCTCCCCTCACGGAGCCCCCTCCCCGTCCCCTCACGGAGCCCACCCTGTGCTCACCCCACTGCCAGCACCAAGCATCTGCACCAGGTATGTTCAGTAACTATCTAATGGTAATTTTTTTTTTTAATGTTTTTTAATGTTGGTCTTTTTTTTACCGTGGGGTGTGAAGGAGCCTCAGTGTATCAGGATTGAGCAGTATTCCAAGCTAACATTTCAAATACCCTTATTTAAGAAACTAAATGCTTGGACAAAAAAATCATTTGTATGCCCTTACTCAGAACATGCTCTGCATTACAGTTTTGTCATTTATTTTATTTATTTTAAAGAAAGTTGGTTGTGGATGAGCACAGGCTAAAGCTGGGGACGATGTCGATGGGCAGCATCAGCCTAGGGGGTTCTGATTAGCTTTGGGATTAGTTGTGGAAAAAAATTTTCTGGGTTCACATTTTTCTGGATGTGCCACATTCAAGAAGTGAGAGAATATTTGTGAAATATGCCAAGGATCAAAATCTCTGAGATTCTGTCATGGCCGTGGTAGGAAAGGGATGTTCTCGTCCGAGAATCCAGATGGCCTTAAGAAGTGAGTGAAATATTGTAGAGTTTAAGGTTAAAAGTGCATATTAATGGGTTTGGTAACTGCACACCAGCTGAAAAATCTGAGGGACATTAAAGCTATCAGCATACCCTTCAATAAGAAGATGATTGTGAGCCACCAATACTATGAACAAAAAATGGAAGAAAACGTGTGTATTTTATTTCTGGTAGAACTGGGAAACATTTAATGCCACTGTGCAAAGTGTTGGTGAAATATCATCAGCAATATCTGAAGTCTTTTGAATAAGATGAGATCTTTCTTTTTAGTAAAAAAAAAAAGTCAGCAGTATTTGCACTTGAAGGTTTTTGAGACTCTCCTGAGGGCTCAGAACATTAAGTCTAGTGTGGACGAGGTATCAGAGGAAGGGATAAGCACTAATGCAGAAGGTCCCATCCAGGCTTTCATCAGGAAGGAGTCTGACTAAGGGTGAGGAAACCTGAAACAGTCTTTGGGTTAGAGCTGTTGGCTTCACACATTTAGATCTGGGAAGCCACAGTCTGGTTCCACTCAGAAAACCGAGGTGTTCTTTCTAGCTGTTAAATAAGCTGCTTTGAAGGATTATTCTGATCTCCCACTTCTGTGCCTTATTTCTACTTTTTAATAACATTTTCTAATCTTTTTGGCTGTTCTCTTTAAGCAAATGGTCCTAAAGTCAATTTGATATATTAACATACTTTGCTTAGGACCATATCAAATACTCTCCTCCAGAATTCTTCTCTGTTGAGGGGACGTGAAAGAGAAATCTTTAACCTTTCTGCATTCACAGAATTGGCTTCAGAACACAGTGAAGACACGATTTCTCTTATTGGTGTTTTAGATGTTTGGAGAAAACCTGTGGTGCGTTTGAGCCTGTGATGGACAGTTCTGAGTCTTCTCTCAATGGGATGACTCATGTTTGCTGTGAGGCATGTTCCTCTTTGGAGTGTGGAGGATCAACCATGAGAGCTGATTCATCCATGATTCATGAGCCTGTGCATTTAGCCATTTTTCTTCATCAATGGTTTTTTTTCACAAGGCTGAATCTGGTGGTGGCAGCAATTACTGAATTTATCCCTGCGGAACCTTGAGCCACCTCAGCAACACTGATAAAAGCTCATAGAAGTGGTTTTATTTACAAAAGCTGATACATAAACTCAGTTTTTTGCTGTGGTGTGTTTAATTTAAAAGGCCATGGTGTATAAACTCCATAGCTAGTGCTTTATGTAAGAGTAGAAGGAAGGTAAATTTGTTTTCATTTATTTTGCAGAGATGTGAAATTTACTGTGTTTATGGAAGTATGTTCTTCAGAAGGATGACATGGTAAAAGGCTGCCCAGTAATCTGTTAATTCTTTATTAACATATGGATAGTTTCAATGGCTAGTTATTAAAACTCCAGAACAATATCTGGAGTTTTAAGAAGGGATCCTGGAGTTATTGCCACTTTTCTGGGATGCTTCAGTCACCACAGAAACCAGAAAGCAAAGCAGAGTCAAGTTGAGCTCCTAAAAGGGGTTATCACTTGTGTGCTTTGCTCTGCTCACCCCAGTCCTGTAGGTCCCCCACAGGCTGCTATATTGTCTCATGTCTCAGTTATGTCAAAGGAGAGAGGAAAGGTTTAGCCTTAGGCACTGCCAGCTTCTCCTCTTCTCAGATGAGGCAGGTCTCCTTAGGCCCAGATTATCTTCCCTCACAACAGCTTCAGGAAAGATAAATTGTGACTAAGCTGGAGTTTCCTCCTCAGGTGACTGGTCACACACCCGTGGAATGAGGACAGGATAATTCTGGTCTATTAAGATGTGGATAGCTGCCTCCAGATAAATTGCTTCCTAGCAGTTCTGCAAGATGTGTAGGGAGCGAGGGAGATGGATGCTGGCCAGCTGCTCCTCTCAGGGAGTGTTACAGACCTGACAGAGCTGCAGGCAGCTGGGAGGTGCTTTATTCCTGCTCTGACTTCAGGAAGAGGAGGAAAAGGGCCTGTGTGTGTGTAGCTCAAGCACCTGCAAGGCTGGGACAGGAGCAAGAGGCACAACTGAAGGAACCCAGGGCCCCACTGCAAGGGCCTTTTTGTGCAGGAATTGCATGATTCAGGCAGAATTCCCTGCTGCTTGAAACGATGTTTATTTTACTGTTAAAGCAGCCGAGGACTGTAGGTTGTCCTTGATTCTGTCTCCCTACTTCAAATAAATGCCAGGGTTGAAGGGAATTTACTTTGTGATGTTTTCCCCTTGCTCCTTACATATTGAAATTCTTCAAAAGAATTCTGCTCTCTGCCTCACTGTTGTTAGGATGAGATTCATCTTGTTTAATTTTAAGCAGTTATATTTGAGCTGCTTGTCTAGATCAATGAAGAGAAAATAAAATTTATAAAACTTAAACTGTTTGACCAATTTTGGACACTGACCTTAGCATGAGGTGTGTTGTACCTAAAGATTTTCTGTTCTGCATTGTATACATCTCAAATTTAGATTAGATGAATCTCACCCTTAGTACTGATTTATTGAGCCTTTCCCAAAAAGGGAAAAAGCCAAAAAGGCTTCTAGCAAGCCAGAGAAGTTATACCAGAAGAATATCAAGAGAAGCAGGCTTAAGACAACAGTCTTAAGGTCTGCTTAAGACCTTAAGGCAAAGAGGAGAGGACAGTTAATAATTTAACTGTTCCTTCCATATGCAGTGTTTGGAAACAGTTGAAATTTCCAGAACTAAATCCACAAATCTCCAGAGGTTTTGCTAGACCCGAACCAAGGCTGTAACGAAGTCAGGTTTTCTGTGGATGAGATGCATGTGATGTGCTGGTAGAGTTTAATTTATTTATACAGCTCTAGTGTTTGCAGGGAAGGGTTGGAGCAGCTTGCCTGGGAGGATTGTTGGATCTGGTTTTAATAGAGAGAAATCTTTATATCCTGATGATCCTGGGGGTGCAGGTGTGTAAGCTGGAAAAGCACAGTATTTCTCCAGGAATGGGGGTATTGCTTAGACAGACACACCATGCCTAAAACTTTTCCAGAAAGGATCTGAGCAGACCAGAGAGAAGCTTGGTTTTTTTTGCAGAGAGCAGGAGAGAATGGTTGTAATTTCTCTACAGCAGTAGGCAGCAGCAAATATTTTTATGGGGTTCCTCACTTCTGTATTCAAAAGGTATTAAAATTGCCCTTGTGAGGCAATACACATTTTTGTCCCATGGAGTTGCAGCGTGATGAGGTCTTTGAGTAAAGGCTGGATACAGCCATCCCCATAAACATGTTTTCAGCAGTGTTCACTGCATTACTTTTCTCTGCTGTGGCCCTATTTTACCAAATCATTTTGAAGTCTGTGGGGGATATCTGTTATTTGGGCTTTTTAAATTTTTGATTATTTTTGTTTTCCAAATTCATAGCTCAATACTAAATTTTTAAAGTCTCATATTTTCTGAAGCAGAAAATCTACTTTTTAATTGTATCAAAACAAAGCTGCATTTTCAGTATTTTGAAGATACTGAAGATATTTAGAGATACTGTTTTACAAGCATGTAATTTGTGAAATCAAATGTACCTGGATTCTGTTTTTTAATCTATGGTGCCTGGTTTGCTGGGGTCTGTGGAGTACTTCGATATAACCTGTTGAAGATACTTTCAGAAAAAAAGATTCATATATATTCTTCTGCATTCTGGCTTTTGGAAAGGATTCTGTGGACTCCTTGGTGTTCTTGTGCTTGCAAATTGGAAAAAATTGGAAAACAAAGTCTTGATATTGGAAGTTCATCATAGTTCTGTGGAATGACTTGAGGGAGAGCAGACCTTGACTATGCAGCAGTTTCAGTAAAGAGGAGTATCAGAACATTGCTGATTCTGATACAGTAATACCTTTTTGCATTATTAAATTGCTTTCTTGGTCTTACAGCAAATTTGTGAATTCCTGAGCTGTATAACAAAAAATAACTCTCAGACACTGTGGAAGATCTGTGTAGATCTGAGCTCACTGAAACCTCTCAGTTTCTGGAAACCAGATCACTGACCTGCCTTTTGTGTTTGAGGCTCTATTAAACACCACCTTTGGAAGGCACAGAAGTACCTGTGCATCTGGCTGGGGTCGTGGTGAAAATTGGGGGAATTTTTTTCCCCTGCTTGGTATGGTCTTAAATCTGAAACAGCAACAAATGAAAACTGACAGCGTGGGCTGCTCTGCTAACTGGCACCAAGCAGAGTCAAGGCTTTTCCTTTGTACAAGGGGAAACATCTTTGTAACTGCAAAAATCAGAAATGTGCTCAGAGCAAAGGGAGTTTGCTGGTTTGGGCCTCCCAGCCAGCATTAATCCTCTTTATTAACAGCTATTTTTTTCCCCTGCTTGGTAAAACACAGCGTAACCCGAGTGAAACTTGTGTAACTGTCCCAGTGGGGTGGCAGCTGCACTGACCCCACAGCGCTGTCTGTGCTCCTGAGAGAATGGCAGCAGTCACTGAGAGGGAAAGAAAGTTGATACTGGTGAATAGGTGGTGGGATTGATGTACTGAGGATGTGCTGGTTAATATGGCCAGTTTGGAAGCTGAACATGGTTTCAAGTGAAGCTGTTAATTTAAAGAACTTCCAGTCAATAAAATGACATTCCAGCCCATGAAAAGGTAAGGCTCTTTGCCAGGACTAACAATGCTTGGTTCCTTGGTTTGCAGAATGAATGTGGCAAGCCTTTTAATGCTGACTCTGTTTGTTTGTCTGTTTTCTGGCTTAGGACTAAGTATTTAATCAGTCAGTTATAGATGACTTGTTGGTTTCAAATCATTTGAATTTATCTAGTGTTTTTCCCCCCTAGGGATTCTACAAACGAAACTACTGCACATTCAGATGCTGGCAGTGAGCTTGAAGAAGCAGAAGTCAAAGGAAAAAGAAAAAGGGGCCGTCCTGGCAGGCCTCCAGTATGTGTAATTTAGTTTTGCTTTGTTATGCATCTATTTAAAATTGCCTGCAAACTGTTTTTCATCTGATCATCTTGTGGTCACATAAATAGGCTTTTATTGAGTTCTGTGTCAAACTTTATGAAGACTTGTAGTATGAAATATTTGTCAGATTGATATGCAAACAGTGTTTGGAGTGTCTAAAAAGGGACAGAAAAATGATCTCATAATAGCTATTAATTTTTCTTTCTTGCTGCTCACATGGACACTGGAGTTTTGTTTTTATTGCCATATTGCAACATCCTTGCAGACATGAGAACATCCTCAGTAAGCACAGCCACTTTCTGTTTGAAGGTTGTAATGGATTTTAAGTGACAGATGACATTTGAGCCATCCTTTGAGTAAATGATAATCTCTTAATGGGAAGAGTTGCAGCACAGTATTAACTGGATGCCTCAGAAAAATCTATTGGCATATCTGAAAAATTCATGTAGTTGACATAAGCTGCATCCCAGGTGTAGATTGGGAGCCTCAGCCTGTTCTCTGCCACTGCTGGCCCTGCACAGGAATGTACAGAATACCCCATTACACAGGGTATTTTGGGAGGCTTCTCTTTTATTTAAATTTGTTCTATAAAACAGCCAATTTATTGGAAAATAAAGGGAAAGTTCTGTGTGTCATGTTGTTCATCTTGGTTCTTGAAGGGCTTCCACCTTAAGTCTTTAAACATGGGCTGGTGAGGCTGTAGGAATGGACAGAACCTGGTGCCCCTCTCAAGTGTTGCTGGCCAAGCTGGAGCAGATTCCTCCTTAGGATTGGTTTTCAGTTTGCATCAGTTTCTGCACTTACTTTGGGGGCAGCATTTTAACCCCTGGTCTCTTCTGGGCACGTTGCCTTCCTTTCTGAAGGATTTTGAACAATTCCCTATGATGCAAGTATTCTTCATGAGATGAATGGATTTGCTCATGAACATGGAGATTCTGTACAGGAAACTTTAAAGAAGCATTGAAGAGAACAGCTCCTCTCTTTGTATAGCTTATAAGCAAAGGGTAAAATCAAAAATTATCTTATCTCAGCAGTAAATTGATGGGGTTTTGCAGATCTAACAAAAGAGCCAGGCTGGTGGAACCTGATTGCTAACCCAGAAGTTCAGCAGACTGGAGGAACTGAAGTTACAGCAGCACTATTGGTCTTCTGTACCCAGCACACCCTGGCTGGCAGGGAAAGGGGAATGTTACAAAAGGCATCTCTGATCCCTCTGTTTCAGTTTCTTAGCAGCTCCTGTGGGAACACTCACTGCAACACTCTGCTGGTCCTGCTCTCAGGTTTTTGCATGAGGAGTTGCTCGTTATGCTCAGAACAACTCCAGGCTCACAAAGTGTGTGTGATTGTAAAGTGATGAAGATGCAGAGGGAGCAGCCATTGCTTCATGCACAGAGTGATGGGCTGTGAGCTGCCTGCTGCTGCTGCTGAGGAGCAAGACCTCAGGGTTATCAGAGGTGCTTCTGGGAAAGCATCATCTGAGTACTCAGTAGGGGTCAAAAGCCCCCAAATCCAGTTTTATAACTTGGAAGAAGAAAATATGAAAGAGCAACCATGTTGCAACCATTGCATTTCAGTTCCCTTCCCCCTCCACATTCTCCCCTCTCCACATTGCCAACCCAAGCTCTTCCCTCAGCTGAATTGCTGGGTTCTTACAGGAGGTGCAGCTCTGACATTTTTTTCCCCCCACTCTTCCATCTACTAATGTGATTTTTGTTTTCTCCACAGGTACCACTTGCCTTTACTCTCAGATGTGAAATGTATTAAAGTATTCAGTTTAATTTAGAGATGTTTGTGTCAGCTGATACTTAGCTTTGATGTTTTTAGTTTCTGTTGTAGACCTAAAGAAAGCCTGTTCTGCCCAAAGGCTGTTCTGGTTTTTGTGGTTGAGGTTCTTTTTCTTAACTAAAATATTATGGTCTAATAAAATTTGATCTCTCTGTTTAAATGCTGATTTGCTGATGTCCTTAGGCCATCAGAGCTACAGTGGCACTTCTGCCATAAACATACTGACTTCTTTTGGAGAGAGAGGTAATTTACTCCTCTGTGGAGCAGCGTGGTTCTGTTACAGAGCTGCACACAATGTACTCCATTAAATACATGGATGTATTTTGAACAGATTTCTGCTGTAGTTATGGAATGGACTTAATGTTTTTCACAAAGATACCTGCTACTAGAGGATTTTCCAGACTCTGTTCCAGAGAAAGACACTCCTCTTTGCAGATTTGAGACTTTTGTAAGAAGATGGTGCTCTTTGGAAAATCTGCCCTCTGTAGCAAATACCTCTTCAGTTCATAGAGAACCATAATGTTTTGGGGGTGCCTTCCCTTCCTGAAAAACTTGGAACTAGTTGATCTTTAAGATTCCTTTTAGTCCCTGTCATTCCATTCTCAAACCTGTGCACTATTCTAGTGAATACTTCCCTGAGTAGACTGGACAGTAAATGTGCAAAGAGGTCAAGTGTACTGGGCTTTCAGAATAGCTCAGAATCTCTGCTTGTCCTGAGGTCACCAGCCCTTGCTGTGAGTTCAGGGAGCTGCAGCGTGTCCTGCTCTGGCATCGCTGCTGACTGGGGCCGTGTCCCCTTCCAAACACCAGGTGCCTGTGGAGTGACTGGCCCAGAGGTGAATCTGTCCAGGCAGTGGGTGTTCTGGTGCATGGTTTCATGGGGTGCTGTGTGTGAGGGTCCCATCTGCACATACATTTAATGAATTCTCTGAGGGGTATTTAAGGAGTGACCTATAAAGCTCAGAATAGCTTGGCTTAAACCTTGGCTCTTAGGGGCTGATGGAGTGAGAGACATCCCTGGCTGTATTTCAGCTCTGGAGTAGGAGTAGACAGATTCAGCCTCTCTATCTCAGAGGACAAGAAGAAACAGCGGTCCCTGTGTTCCAGAGGTGGCAGTTTGGAGATCTCTGCTGGTGTCTCTCTCATCCCATACTCAGGGCCACAGCTTGTCTTTCTCCAGTTAAGGCAAGATGGAAAAAGGCACTTCTGATCCTTTTGTCCGCGGAACAACCTGGACAGTTTTGCTTTTGGGTTCTTCTGTAGTTTTTGGTATGGAGTAGACACTACACAGTGCCTTATCTTTGCATTCATGGGGGAAATTTTAGCTGTGCAGCAGACTCCTGGCCTGATTTAATCTCCTAGCATAGATGTTAGATGCAGCAGGGGATTGAGTTTTGCTTCTAGTTCCAAATCATCTGTGTGCTGATTAATAACAGGGAGGAATCCTCTTGGAAGACTTTTTCACAGCAGTGGAGGTTTGTGGTTTGGTGTGGTTTCCACCAGTGTCCTGTTTCAGCTTGCTTGCCTGGTGCTTTAGGTCTGTCCCTTCAAACTGAAGTCAGTCTGTAGTTCTGTGGAAATGCAGTGCATCTGTAGCATCAGTGGGAAGACTTTTCTATTCCCCCACCTGTAGCTTCCTGGTGGAGAAATCCTAACAGCATTAGTTTTCCTTTTAAGCTTTTGGTGGGATGGTCCTTGTATTTTGGCAGTCTAATTTATTCTTAATTTTTTTGTGGTAATAGTCTTTCTTTGGTAACAGTTGCCTCAGCTAGAAGGATTGAAGTGCTTCAAGCGTATATAGCAGACTCCTTGATTCTTTAAGATGATGTTTAGAACCCTTGATAGATTTTTACATAACAGTGAAAAACAGCCCCAGCATCCCCAACACTCCTCTGCTGGTTTTTTGTTCTAAGCTGGAAGTGCTGCAGCTGGAGCAGCTCTGCACACACTGGGGGCTCAGGGACCTGCATCTGTCCTTGTTTGCAGGATGGAGCTTTTCACAGGGAGCACCTTGTTTGTGTCAATGACCAGGAAAATCCAAAGGAGTGACTTTGAATCCAAGAACCTTCTTCTGGATAACTGTGCTGACGGTACAAGTTGTGCCATGGGGTTTTTAATCAGGATTAATTCAGACAGAGCTCAGACATTACCACTCTTCCACTTAACATGAAGTTATAATGCAGAGGTCTCTCAAGAGGCTGATGCCTTGGAGAGGCAAGTTCTTCAGTCTTACTCAAATGGAGGTTAAAAAGCTTCTTCCATCTGTCTTGAGAAATGAGGTATTTATTGCTCTGAATTACTTACAGTGTGAATGCACATAGAGGCCATCATTTCACACTGCCATATTAGGAGGAGTTACTGACCTGTAGCTCTTCTCCTGTCTTTATTTCTTTGTGAAGTGCATCAGATCAACTTGGGGAATGTTAATGGAAAATGTCAAGCCACTTGCACTTTTTTTAATAGTGTGTGAATTAACTTTTACTGTATTACTTGATTTCTTAAATGTGGGTCGCTTTTTTTCTTCATAGTAGTTTTAAAGGCACGAAAGGAAAAGTATTACTTGTTACAGAATTCTGAACTCTCATTGTTTTAGTTTAATTGCAATCAAGGTAAGTATTTTGTTTCCTGTTTGCCTCAGTTTAAGCCTCAAAGCAAGAGGTGAGCTGTTTGCCCATCAATGTGGCCATTTTAGAGCTGCTTCTGGGGTGTGGTCTGGAGCTTCTGAATTTATAAATCCTCAGCTTTGGTTGTCAGCTGAATCTACTTCACAGCTCTGAAATACCCTCAGTCATTTCTGTTTTCATTTGGCAGCTCAGTCCTTTTTCAACACCACCTCAGTCCTTTTTTGACACCACCCCAGCCTGGCTGTCCTGGCTCTCAGTGAAAGCACAGGTGGAACTGCTGTAAGCACAGCTCACAGCTCCAAGCAGCGCCTTTCTTGGGGTGTTGTGTGATTGAAAAGCCTCAAGCATCCTTACCCTCCCATACTGCTTTATCCTTGCCCCTGGTAGTCTGAACTCACCTCAGTGCTGCTGCCACAGATGGCTGGATTATGGAAGTTGTTACACGGATTCATGAGTACATGTAGATATGGTATTTATTGCTAACCAGCTTGTCTTCTCCAGGACTTTTCAGAGATCCCTCTCATAAACAGGAGAAAAATCAGTTTTGAGTCTGGAAAACAATCAGATCTTAACCACCTTGGGATTCTGACAGACTAATGTTTAAAAAGGCAAAAAGTGACAAGGATGTCTGACTGCCAGTGTGAGGGGGCTTTAGGCTGGAACTTTGTGGCTGGAAGGGTGTAAAGGGACATGTAATGACCACTGCTGCTCCTTTTAGGACACAGAGGTTCTGTTTTTCCTGTATCTTGATGACCATTTGGTGGGGCTTCACAAGAGGAGACCTGCTCGAAATTCACTCTGCTCTTATGAAACATCCACTTCTACACCAGTCAGCGATGGTCTGACGGGTTTCCTAGAGCCACATTCCTCCTTGGGCAGGGCTGTTTCTGTGGGGAAGCCCTTCATGGCATTAGAGGACGGGTTTATTTTGTGCTGAGCTGAAGGACCACCCTCTGGTGAGTGCAGGTGTCCCTTTTCTGGGATGCAGGGCTGCCTCTCTCTGGCATCCTCAATGCCAAATGTAATTTTTGGATTCATAGCTTGACTTTGCCACTCCACTTCCAGGAACACCTGCCTGTGCAGGTACTCCACAGATACTCTGTGTCATGAGTGAGTGCTCTTTGTGTTTCTGTGGATATACCAGTCTGTGCTTTTCCTTCACTTGCTTCAGTGGTGTTGGATGTCCCCATCCTGGGATACAGTTGTAGAGTAAGTGTCTAGAAGGGACTTCAAGGATCATCTGGTCCAACCTTTCTTGGCAAAAGCACATCTAGAAAAGATAGCCCAGCACCCTGTGTGGCTGGATCTGAGGTGTCCCATGCTGAGGAGCCCCCTGCTTCATCTCCTTGTGAAAAGTTTTCCTTCTGAAATAGGGTTTCTCTCTGGCCTTTGTGCTCAGGGGTAGAACCTGTAGAAAGCTCAAACGTGTCAATGTGGCCTGAAAAGTTTCTTGCCATGAATTTGGGGGCACTGTGCAAGCAATGCTGTGTGTTAATGAACGAGGTAATGCCATGTGCTCTGTGCTTGCAAACCTTTAGAGGAACAGGCAGGTTCTGGAGGCTGGAGGACCTGTGTGAGACTTGCTTTTATATTTGCACTCTGGGTGAGGTTGAGCTTGGGCTCCCTTCAGGTGCCTGCTGGGTGGGAGTGCTGTGGAATGGACACAGTGCTTCTCCACCTGCAGATCATGTTAATCCTTCCCAGCTCAGAAAGTTCTAGTGTTGGATTCTCTTCAGTTTCTAGTGGAGGATCCTTTGTCTGCTTGTTTTGTCTCTTGAGGCAGGATTCAGTACAGATCCTGCTTCTGGATTTAGCTGCCCCAGCTCAGGTGCAGAATGGTTTTTGTTAAATGGAAGACTTGTTTTCTCCCCTGTGAGAGATGTTCTCATTGTCAAAAGAAAATCTATACCAGAGAGAACTCTCAGTAAAATGTATCTGGTGTTAATTCAGGGCCAGGATGTTGAGATATTTCTTGGGCTTGAGGAATCTGCCTTTGTCCTGCAGTTAGTCAGAAGTACATCTGTCTGTTATTTCTGTACCTATTCTGAGGGCTCAGTGGTGCTCTCACCCTTCTAATTCAAACTACGAGTCTTGGTCAAAGGCCCCCTTTTCCCAGGATACCTGACAAAGAGGGGGATTTAAACTGGGCAGTGCATGTGCAGTGATTGCTCCTTCTGAGCCTGGGCACTGTGCAGAGAACTCTTGCTCAGGTGCTCAAGCAGGTGGCCTCTCATGGCTTCCCACTAACGAGGTATCTTTGGGGGTGTGCATTTCACATCCATCCCCTGCCTCCTTTCCCTTCATCCTTGCAGGGTTTAATGGCTCCCTTTGAATTACATGTTGAGAAGAACTGAGTATAGAGGGGCTCACATCAGTGCACCAACTTGCATTCCTGCTTCCATTTGGCAGGACTTGCAGCCAGTTGAAGTGCTCAGTGTCACCCAGACTGAATGAGCACATGGATTATATATCTCCAAAGAGTCAATTTGTTTCTAATTCTTTGCCACTCTATGAAATAGTGATCATGTGTCTCTTCAGAGCTCGGTAGCGCTCCAGCATTTCACGTGTTGATAACGTTCTTGCTGGTACAGGCAGCTTTGCAGGTGTTTAAATATTCATTGAGGGAGGTATTCATTTGATCCTAAGTGCAAGTGTTATCAAAAAAACTTCACAGAGACTGTACCACTATTTTAAGCTTTCCAGCTTGCATTTCTGTGAGACCTTAACTGAATATTTTCAAGAGACAGTTGCACTCTACCTTGGCCTTTCTTCAGCTCTGCCCCACCCCAGCAGTGGTCCCTTTGACAGCAAGGGCAGAGCTGCACTGCAGGGCTGTCTTCTCCCAGCTGCCTGCCAGAAATTAGATCCCTTTGCTCTGAAGGAAAATTCTTCATGTGTCTACATTGGAATATGCAACCCAAAACGTTGACTTGATGTTCTTTACTAAAAGCTTTAATAGCAGTTTGGCTTGCAGTATACTCCAGTGAATGGTGCCATGAGGGTATTGTCCTAAGTGTACACTTTGACTTACTTGTGTGTTGTCTTCCTTAACATAATTCCTCAAAATAGCTTCACTGTTCTGGGAAAAATAGCAGCTTTTAATTTTTTCTGCGTCAGTAAGTAGAAAAAATAGAATATGGAAGTAAAAAATATGATGCTGTTTTCCCCAGAATTATTCTTTTTTTCTGCTTCACAAGTGACGTAAATTCAGAGCAAACTGTTCAGCAGGTGAATCCTTACAAGTGGTGTCTATACCACTGATAAAAAGTTTGAAGGATCTTGAGAAAATTTACATTAAATAATTTAGATTTACAGGGAAAATGTTTTAACTCATAAAATTTTGAAGCAAGGGGCTGTTGTGACGATCCGGTAAATCTGGCTGTACAAATTCAGTGAGTTGTGTGAACTCTGTACACAGTTTCTTATAAAAGTTATGTTAAAATGAAAATACAGAAATGTTAATATGACAAGTGTATTTTAATAACTTATTGCCTTACAAAAATTGTTAGTTAAGCTAAAGTGTATTTTGTGTTCTTGGTTTCATTTGTGTTGTGTAAAACTGATATGAGTACTGACATGAACTAACACTTCAGCACTGGGAGTTCGCCACTGCTTACCTTGACATGCAGTGGCTTTTCAGCTGTTCCTCAATGACTGGTGATCAATAAATCTGTGTACCTGAGAGGGTGAGGCCCTGACAGCCTGGTTGAACTCCTGCTGAGCCTGCTTTGGGCAGGAGGGCAGGCTGGAGACCTGGGGAGATGCCTTGCAGCCTGGCTTCTCCTGTGGTACTTGTATATCTCTGTGTGTGTGTGTATAAATGTGTAATACTTCTGCATGATTTGTAAAGCCTTTGGGTGATTTCAGGTCTAGCTATAATAAACTTTCACTCTGCTGGTTTTCTTTGCCCAGTCTGCCACCAAGAAACCCCGCAAGTCTCCAGCAGACAAGGGTCGTTCCGAGTCCGGCGCCAGAGGAGCGAGTCGCGGAAGAGCGAATGGCCACCCGCAGCAGAATGGGGAAGGGGACCCTGTCACTTTGTTTGAGGTGGTGAAGCTGGGAAAGAGTGCTATGCAGGTAAAATATCTCCTTGTGTCCCTCCTTCCCTGGTCAGTGTGTCCTGACTGCAGGAGTTTAAAACAATTGTGTTTTCTCATAGCTATCGGTCCAATAGACTGTGTGTGTGTTAAAGTATGGGACAGAATGGGCTTGGATTGAGGGCTGCCATGTGTACTTCTGAAGGACAAGAGGCACATCAGGAAGTCATGCATTTCAAATTCTCCCTGTTTAGTTCATTACTTCCCAGTTAAAAGTACGTATCTGTATTAAGCAACCCGTTAAAGAATATCCTGGGATCAGATTTATAGGATCACTGGTGTTTTCAGGAATAGCTGCTGACACTCCAGTTTGGAGGACTTTGCACTACAGTTTGCATTCTCCTTGCTGTCCCCACCAGAACAGCAGATGAAGGCTGCAGTAGTGGCCTGGACTTCCTCTGTGTCTGAGGGAAAACATGGACACGTCCTCAGGCAAATTCTTCATTGCAAAACAAATCAGATAGTTGTAGTGAACTGCCTGTGGAAATGTTTCTGACTCCTTTATGTTCAGAGGCCTTACAGGGTCTGTGGGCCACATGAGTCCACCTTTACAGCCCCCAGAGGTGATTGGTTTTGACAGTGCATGGTTTTAGTAAAGCTACTGTTCTGCAGCCGGTGTTTTTGGCACTCACAGGAGAGACAGTGGGCCCAAAACACTGTTCAGCTGGGGCAGTGCAAAGCTAATGGTCCTTCCTGCTGAAGGATTGTTCAAGCAAACCTCCTTTTCTCTGCATTTCAACAGAACAGGACTTGGGCAGTATCACTTGGTTTGTTTTTGGTGCTGACTAAGATGAGAAAATTAAAGATTTTGAAAATGAGGTGCCAAGTCCCATTTGCAGTATTACTTTTAGTGGAGCTAAAAGCTGAGTCTGATGAACTCCCAAAGGAATCAAGTGTTCCAAATGAGTGAAAGGTGTTGAAAATTTTCTTTCAGTCTCAAATCTGTGGAAGGGCTGAGATGTAATTTTAAGTAAGTAATGAACTGGAAGAAAATAAGAAATTTTTTCTTCATAGTTTCTGTATTTACACTTATTCAGGATTGACCTTCTTATCTAGTAGGTGAAGACAGAACAAATTTGCTGCTCACAAAGCTACAGATTCCTTGTGCCTTTTTCTCCTACATCAGAGCTTCCAACTTTGCTTGGTTTGCAACACTTTTTCAAATTTCGTTTTTGGCAGGATTTGAGGAAACATCTGGAGTCTATTTTCTGGTTTTACTGTGGTACAGAACATACAATATACTTCATGTAGTGTGTTTGTCTTAAGAGTTATTGATATTTGCAGGAGCCAAATGAAAAGCAGTGGGTGATTACTTGGATGTTTGATGACTCCGTTTGTGTGTTTGTGTGTGTAGAATTGACTTTGATACCTTTCATCTCTTTCAAAAGAGGTGCCATCAGAAGTCTTCTGTGGATGAGATTCTAAAAAAACCCTGTCTGCCTGTTTGTATTAACCTTTGGAATTCAAATGCAAAGGAATTGTTCTGCAAAACGGAGCATTTGTGTGTGCACATGTAGGTGGCTGTGTCTGTACATAAGTCACATGTATATGTGCACTCACATGTTTAAACTGGAGCTTAAACTCCAGCCTAGGTGGAGGAGAGAGCAGCAGACTGACAGTCTGAGCAGTGGAGTAATCACATGCAAATAGGAAAGGACCAGACAAGTGTGTGTGAAGGCCTGGGACACAAACAGCCATAAATGACTTGAGCCATCGTTTCTGGAGTAGGTGTTACTTCTGCACCTTTGAAAAAATTGCTGTTGGTAAAAATATTTAAAAAAAAAATAAACCCTGTAGTAGGAAAGAGATTGCAATTAAAATGTGATTTATATTTTTAAGTTACACTTCTGGGCAAGAATCTCTTGTAAAACCATGGTTCTATAAGGCAAACTTAATGGTGTCTTTATACTTACATTTTTCTCTAACAGCTTAGGGGTTTTAATGTAACAATTAGGAATGTTTGGCATTTCTGGTTTTCATAGTTTTGATGCAGATTCTTTGGGCCCAATCTTAGCAATTTTGTCAGTATTCCAATTTTCAAACAAGTGCCATATATTTGTATTTGTCAGAACCTGTTGTTTCTCAATATTTAGTTTTTTCCCTGCAATATGAGCATTCTTTTATGGTTTCCTTTCAGCATCGAAAACCAGGAAAACTCAATTAATACATTCTGAGATTACATGGGAATTGTGTGCTTTCATTTCTGATCTATCTGCTCCTGCTGTTTGCTCTCAGAATTTATTTTAGTTGTTAGATTTTCCTGGCTTTGGGATGCCAGCTCATGGAAATCTGTAGCTGAATTCAATTCAATTTCCACTTTTTTTAAGCTTCTGCTCTATTTTGGTTCTCATAGCAGGATTCATTTACTACTTCTCTTCAGGCTTATTGCTGGTTCCTCCTTCCAGGGTCACAAGGTCAGGTCAATATTTTGTATTTCATGTGTAGATAACTTGGGGGCTGCTCTTTGCCTGTCTCACTCAGTGCTGGTTGTGTTGGTGCTCGGTGTTGTTTGGACTCTGTAAATCCATTGACACCCCTGGGAAGTTGGGATCAGACTGTTGGCAGTGGGTTTAGTTTGCTCTGGAACCCTTTGTGCCTCAGTTGTTGAGAGGTTTTTGTGTCGGCAGCTCTTGGTGTGAGGTGTGACAGGACCGGCAGCTCATGCTTTCTGCAGCTACATTTGGCAGTTTTCTTCTGTTATGACTGTTCCATTAGAATTTCTTTAGACCATGTTTTTTATTTTCTTCAGCAAACATGGCACTCTCCTGCTTTTTTTCATTTATCTCTTCCATTTATTTATTTTTTCCTTCAATAATTTTGTGGAGACAGCTGCACCCACTCTATTTCCTCTCTCCCCCTCCATAGGCAGAAGGGGCTATATCAGCATTTCTCATGTGCTAAACTGCCTGACTTTACAATGGTGGGAATGAAGGACTGGGGGAACTGAGCCCCCCAGGCACAAGGTTACATCTCCACAGGCACTTCTACACTGCTCTCTGACCCTGGTGTGAAGCTGACAGCGAGCTAAAGAGCTTTGATGATCCCAGATTTTGTTTAGGCCTCAGACTGGAAATTTCTGATGAGTAAATTATGGCTACTTTTCTGTAATGAAGTTTATACTCCTGTTGGTCCAACCAAGCATTCTACTTCCCTGTGTGCTCAGGGGATTTGTTCCCCAGAACAGCAGAGAGAATGGATGCTCAGTGATCCTGGGAGGTGTTCAATAGCAGAACACAAGCAGGTCTGTGCCTCGATTGCTCTGGGATGTTCTGTGCATCACAGTCACCCTGAACTGATGTTTGCAGGTCACTGCAGATTAGAGGCTGACTTCAAAAAGAACTGCCCCCTCTGCTTGAGCTCAGCCACGCTGCTGTTGATTAGACATGGCCCAGAGTAACTGTGGCTCCACTGTATGCCAGCTGGCATTTTAGGGTATGTACCCAAACAGAGCTTTCTAGAGTGCTGAAATGGAAGTTTTCATCAGGCCAGCAGTTCTTTGTCTTTGCAGAGAGCAGGAGTGCACGTGGTTCCTCACTGCTCTTGTCTGGACACCTTGGCACCTGGGCCTTTGTGTCCTTTGAGGTTCCTGCCTGCCCCAGTGGCGCTCTGTTTGTAGCACTGCATTCCCTGCCAGGAGAAGTTTTCTTTGTCTCTCATGTCTCAGGGTCTCAGAGCTGTGTCACCTTTGCAGCTGCTGGGCTCGTGGGGCCGAGCTGTGGCTCTTGCTCACAGTGCTACCCTGCCCAGATGGTTTGAGGTGAGAGCAGGAATATCAGGAGACCTTTTTCCCCCTTCAGTTGACTGACTCAAAGGGTTCAAACTCTTTCATTGGTACTAATTCAAAATATTTCTGAATTGCTAACAGTATTTTCAGTATTATTTTCAATATGAGACTGATTTTTGGGGTTTGTCCACCTGTGGCATATCCCTACAGCTCCAGTAGTTTTTGTATTTTCATGGCATTTAGGGTAGAAGTGGATGTGGTGCCCCTGAGAGCGAGGCTGCTCCTCTGGGGAAGGGGGTTGGTGCAAACCCCACTTTGTGCTCAGCTTTCTCAGCCAGTTCCTGACACATCCTGCAGGGATTAGGCTTTGCTTTCCCTACTGCTCTCAACACCCCTGGAATTTCATCTCACAGTTATTTTAATCACATAATCATTATGAAATATGGATAATCCCAGTGTTCCTTCATCCTTCCTTGTTATGTGCCTGCTTTAATCTTGCATGAACTGCAGCTGCTGATGAACAGATCAGTCCCACCTTCTTCCCCTCCCACAGGTGATGGTTTTTACACCTTTCTGGAGTGTTTTGTAGTCACACCAAGAAATAGGTTCAACTGGAACCTGACACTAGTGGTTTTCAGCTGGATAAGCTTCTTGATTCAGCTCATCTCTGGCAGCAGCTCAGACTTACTCGTATTATGAGTGACTGTGTAACCACGTCCACCTTATGCAGGAGGAATTACTTGTATGTTTTGACATATATACTGGAGATTAAAAACATCAGAGCAGCTGGAGCTGGACTGTACCAAAAACCCAACCTCCTGTCTCTGGCAGTGGCAGTTCGGAGAGAATAAGGCAGCAAAAGGAATTTGGGAATTCTCCCACCGCTGACTCTTTGCAGCTCAGGGTGAATGTGGTGTCTGTGTTCTCAGTGCCCTTAATGGCTTTCTCTTCCCTGAGAAAGTAGAAGTATTTTTTGCTGGATTATGTCTCTGTGTCTTCCTCAANCTTAATGGCTTTCTCTTCCCTGAGTTTCTTTTCTCCCCACTAGAAGTACTTTTTGCTGGATCATGTCTCTGTGTCTGCCTCAGCTATTTCTGGAAGTGAAGGTCTTTGAAGATTAATCATGTACAAACATGATACTAAGTATTATCCATGTTTTTTGTGTTCAGAGCATGTTTTAGTTTCCTTGTCCTTCGTTGTATTTTAACAGCACTGTATTGTCTAACTGGAAGGATGGATAATAGCTTAGGGTTTCCCCAGAAACTCCTCAGAGTCTCCAAAAAAACTTGTCTCAAAACTCCTTAGGAGTTTGAGTTTGCATTCTCCCAAGTTCACTGGGTAAAATGACTGCAGCTATTATTGACATTTAAACTAGTATTTCCTTCTCATTTTGCTAGGTGGGTTTCTTCTGCAGCCTAATCCTGCCTTGCTTTTGGTTATATCCTACTCAATTAAAAGGAAACAAAATCAAAATTAGATACACGTGCCCATGGTTGTTACACTGGGAACAATTCAGCCACCAAACAAAGCAGTAATTAATTAGAAAGGTGTCCCTTAACACCAAATGAATATTTCTGCAGTTGTCACACAAGGTTTATTTTCCCTTGTGATGGAATGAGATGGAAGCTGGTTTGCTGTTCATGTGAACACATGTGCAGCAGTGCAGTGTGTGAAAGCATTTGTACCTGGGAATACCCCTGGTATTTAAAGCCAGAGAAGGCTTTTCCTCTCTAGAATTGGATGTTTTGGAGCGTCTGGGGTGATCTGTGAACCTTTTGCAACTTGTGCAAAGGAGCACCAATCGTGTGTTTTAGCAAATTATGGGTCTCCCTTAGTGGAATAACTCAGTTTTGTTTCTGCACCTCTCTGAGGATTTTGCCATTCTCCTGTTCAGTGTTTGTGAGTAGTTTTGGTGCTCTGTAGCATCTGAGAACTGTGCCTGGCCCAGCTTGAACAGGCACAGCCCGTTGGAAGTGTGACATGGCAGTTGTGAGAGATGAGCACCTACAAACTGTACAGTGGGGAAAACATGCTTGGTGTGAGGCCTTTGCGTGGTGCACCCACAACTCTGAGGGCTCAGGGGAGGAGCTTCACTGAGCAGTGCAGTTCCTGTGATTTTAATCCAGTTGGAAGAAGAATTTTTCCAGTACCTTTTATGCCCATCAGCATAATGGCAGTTAAATTGTGCTGCTCTAATACTCTCAGAAGAGAAGTAAATGTTTTTTCTTCAAGTGGTGTTTTTCCCCCAGATGGTTCAATGTAAGGTGTTACACTGATTTCCCTGTGCACTGGTACATAATAGCTGTTCTACTGCAGAGAAATATGTGTTCACACAAAATGCCAAACAGAGAGAACTCTGTGTGGGGAGTATGAATCCCTAAGTTTTGTTGGGAACAAATACTTCTGGGATTGTATATTTTTCCTCTCTGGGCATTGGGAAATAACAAGCTATATAGGCAGACACTGCATGAAACATTTCCCCATCTTTACTTATGATGAAAAATCAAGAAATAGGTACTGTTACCTTAAAATGAGATTCTTTTTCTTAAAAAAGTAATTTTGGCTTATCAGAAAGTGCTTGCTAGGTGTTAGCAAAGTATGTACTCTTTAACAATTTTAAATTATCATCTTTAGGGGAAAAAAGAATAAAATGCAGCTTCTCAGCCTACAGTTCTTTTGATTAACCCCATATTAGGTTTTCCAGTGGGTACATATTAGACCTGCTGCCTGTGGTTTGGAATGCAATCACTCATCTTGCAGTGCAGTGCACAATCTAAACTGCACACACTTTCACATGCCAGGAACCACTTTACCCCCAGTAACTGTGTAATTGCTTCAGTCTTCACAAAATTTGACCTTGAAAGACTTTTATTCTTTAAAAAAGAAACCTAAACAGATTCACTTAAAAAGTCTTTCACTACTTGCCTTTGTTTTCCCAGGGTCCTTATTTTCAGTGCACTCTCTCAGTTCTTCTCACTATCTGTTACAGCAGATTTTCTACTTTTCTCTTCTCTTTGGGCTACTCTTCATACATTTAATTGAAATCTTTAATTTTACTGCCATTCCTTTTTTGTTTTGATAAGGTTGACGTTCCATTGGAGTAACTTTGAGTTTTGGCAGAGGTTGTTAGTGTAAGCTTTGATTTTTTGATTTTTTCCTTCCTTAATGTAAACACCCTGCAGACCCATTGTAGAGTCATTCTTTGTGCTGTCACATTCCCTGTAAATGAAGCGTGTCCAGAGCAGTTGTATGAAATGGCAAATTATTTCAATATTCTTTATCCTCCATTTGCCTTGCTTTACAGCTGACTCAGACCTTGCATTTAACATGCACTCTGTATATAGTGTTATTTGTTTTCACTTTTGTTAGCACTGCTGCCAGATTGTTACTTCATTTAAATTGGGAAACAGCTTTTTTGAAGTCAACTTTCATTAATATTTAGTGGGACTGTGCTAATTTCCTTGGGCTGGCAAGGTATCCTCTGCAGTTAGTTCCCCTGGTTCCTCCAGCACTTAATGCTCCTAAATGTGGTGATGCTCTTGTACTGAAGGAATAGGAGCTGGATTCAGAGCTGCAGAGCCTCCAGGAGGTAATAACTACTTCATTATTTCATTCATTGCAGCAGACTTGCTTTTACTGGCAATCCGAGCTGCTCTTGCTCTTCAGGACTATAAAATGCTGCTGTTTATCTTTTAGCGGCCTTTGAGACGTGAAGGTCAATATTTCTGCAAGTTGATTGATTTGAAGTTGTTTGCTCACACTATGGATCTATTCTGCTACTTGTGTGTCTTTCTTTAAGTTTCTTACTTGTGTAGGGTTGCTTGTTTGGCATATTCTTCAGATTGTGCTGGTAGTTCTTAAAACAGACTCACCAGAGAGCTTGTTTCTGTGAGACTCTTGGAAACTCTCACAGGCTTTGGGAAGTCTTTGTACTGACCAGGTATTTGTACCATACATCACCTGCCATTTGCAGGAAACCTGGATTTTTTTACTCAGTTCGAAGAAGAGAAGCATTTTCAGACTTAAAAAAAAAAGTGGTTAAGAGTCTTATTGTTGTAACCAGTACTTGTATGGACTTGTTGACTGACCCAGAGAAGTGGTGCATCCATGTGTGTATATATGTGTATAGAGTTGTCTAGATGTTTTCTGGCAGCAGGGAGTGGAAGAGGGTCTTTGGTGTTATTGGAGTAATCTTGAGGTTTTTCCCTGGCTGCCTGGCCCTTCCCTGCCCCTGTCACCACGTGTGTCCTCACTCAGGATCCCTCTGTGTGGGACAGGGGACACGGAGGGGCCGGGGCAGGGTGTCTCTGGGCAAGGTCACCAAAGGGGGGTTATTGCCCTCAGTTTGCTCTTGGCTTCTTTGTGAGAAGCTCTTGAAGACAGGGGACTGGGTGGAGGTGGCTAACAAGATAAAATCATCTTGGATGGTTTGCTGTAACCTGGGAGCTGTTGGTTCGAAATCCTTGTTTTTAATGGGAGTCCTTCTCTCTATACATGTTTA
Organism: Pachyramphus minor; assembly: GCA_013397135.1. Lineage (NCBI taxonomy): Eukaryota > Metazoa > Chordata > Aves > Passeriformes > Tyrannidae > Pachyramphus > Pachyramphus minor. Next base: position 116,969 of record VYXB01002948.1, on the reverse strand, counting down.
TGCAAAACAATTCCATTTCTGGCACGGACTGCATGTTGCACCATTTGCTACACTGTTGCCTGTTCTTTAATTTCTAGTTTGCTCATATTCAACCTTTCTGCCTGGTATTTGGATTGCTGCTGTTTTGTCTTGCTGCAGTTGATACTTGTGTCTATTTAAGGTCCAGTGTGTATCATTTTTATTTTTCATCCTAGTGTTTTCAGTTTTTATAGCTCTTTTCTGTTACATCAAAAGTCAACAGTTTGATTCAGTTCCAACTGTTGGAGCATATGTAGTCTGGCTTCATTATCTCCCATTGCCTTAAACTGTAATCTCTGACAAAATTAACCAGCAAGTGTGCCAAGTGTGCGTGAGGGCTGAGTGCTGAAGGACTGCAGGGGTTGTTCTGAGCTCTGGTTTTGGGGGGTTAGTGAGGCTCTGTGCTGGTTGCCAGGGCAGGTGCCTGTGTGGGACTTGTCACCTCAGCTCCTCAGACAGTCACTGGGGTCTGCTCAGGGCAACCAGGAGGGCTCTACAGCAGGAACCACCTCAGCTGAGCTCCAGAGGGATGTTACACTGACAGCTCCACTGGGTGTTGATTGGAGTGTGTGCTCACATCTGCCCGTGACCGTGAGGGTAAGGGGACGGAGGAGCTCGGGCAGGTCAAGTTGGGGCAAATGTATCCTACCCAAACACTCCAATTTTAGTTAAAGCTTTGTCAGTTCTAGGCCCGGACAGCCTTTGCCTGTTATCCCCACTCAGAGCCTTAACTCTGATTTTTCTGCTTTTCTTATCTACTGCTGCCACTGAGGACTCTGCATTGCCTCAAGCCTAGTCCCTGAGCCTGGAGAGGAGCTGCTTGTCTTTATTTTTCTGTAAATTGCATTGTGGTTCTGGGTTGAAAATGCAGGTGCCACACTGGGTAGGACAGTGCCCAAGGGCACAGTGTGTCCCACATGATCCTTTTTGGTTGAGAGACAAAAAAGTAGCAGAAGGGAGATGAACTGCACCGATGCTGCAATTTTGAGGAAGGGCTGCAAAAATCAATTAAATAAGTATTTAAAAGAAGCAGAAACCAAATAGAAAGATACTCCTCCAGATGTCTCCCCTCCACCCCCCTTTTTTCAGTCTGGTTGGGTTCATTGCAAAATTTGTAGCACAGGCCAGAAACAGTTGCAGTGCTGTAGCTGAAGGGGCCATGTGTTGTAGCAACAAACAGGGGTAAGGCAGTGTGGGAAGGAATGCCTTGGGTCAGCTTTGCTTCCACATGGAGTGTTCAGTGTGAAACCAGGCTCTGGACAGTGCATGGTGCCTTGTTATTAATGCTCAGAAAAAGCAGGCTCAGAGAAGAATATAGTACACTTCAGAAACTGGTAAGAGGTGTGTGACTAGAGTGGGCAAAGATAAAGACAGGGAAGTATTTCTGTGCAAACCACGTGGCACAGAGTAAGATTATTCTGCCTGAAAAAGGGTGACCAGACAGAAGCATGGAAAATACAAACAGGGGCTTGGGATTTGTTTTCTCTTATTTCTTTTAAGTAGAAGCATTAGGTTGCATCAAATAGATGTAACAATTGGCAAGTTTAAAACACCATTATTCTTTGATTTTGCAGCGAGTAATTAACCCTGCCACATTGCTTCAGGATGATGTAGGTGTACAACTGTCTGGTTTAGACAGACACATTCATGAGAGAAGAAATACACTGGGAGAGTCACTCAGAAAGAGCAGTTTGGTTTTGCCCTTTTTTTATGCTTTCCCCTCGGTGTGTGACCCCCTTGGGCAGGTGAGCCTGTGGGCTGACCCAGCACAGCTGCTGCTTTCTTTAGTGTAAAAAATACCTGCTAGCAATTGCTTGTTGTTTCAGTACCTACAGTAACAGAGCTGTTCAAACAGGTCTTGCACATTGGTAGCACACCAACAGTCTAGTCTGGTCATTAAGCTCTGTCAATATTTGGTTTAGTAAATAATTTTTACATTTGGCTACATTTGGGTTTGTGTGCCCTGAAGAATTGTGGGGTTTGATGGAAGTGGTTGATCCTTACAGGAACAGGCCTGAGTCCATGATGAAATAACAGGGGGGTGAAGCTTAATTTGAGGCCAAGATTTGCTTCTTGATTTCTTCTAAGTGGCAGAGAGACCCCTTTGTAAGGTTGCCTCTCCTCCTGGGGTGGGGTGTGTGCTGGGAGACAAAGCTGCACAAACTTCCTTTCCAGTGGAGTTTCAGACTGCTGTGCTCACACTGACAGTCTGAGCCTGCTGTAAGGGGCAGCACAGTGGTCTGTGCTAAACAAGGGCTCAGTTTGGGAGGGATGTCTCTAGTACAGAAAGGGGGAGCTGGGTTTGTGGGCAGAGGGGTGGTGATGTGTGTGGGTGTTTGGGTTTTTTTTACATTAATTTTATAGAAATTCATTGTAAACCAGAACTGTCCAAAATAAACTAATCCATTTGCCAGCTGTGCTCTGATAGCATAATCAAGCTTCTCTTAATGAATACTGCTGCATGTATGGGACAGTAAAGATTGGGGATTTTCCTCATGAAATAACTGAAGTGTAATATTTGATTAAATCAAATATACACAGTTCCTTACCTACAGTGTTTATGTAGCTGAGGAGCTTGGAGTACTGGGGATTATAAAAATATCACCTGGCTACCTGTAGTTCTGAAGGCACTTTGAAACAGGGACTCAGCTTCATTAACTGTGATCCAGCTACTTACTGATTCACAGACAACTTGTGTGTATTATTTTATTTACCCAGTATTTCGTTAGTGATTTTGTCTTCCTGAACCATGTGAAGGTGTCTGAGTGACTGATACACTGCTTTGGCCTTTAGAAATACTGAGATGTTCACTGTACAGTGTAAAATCAGTATTCATCCTGAAGGGTTTCTGCTCCCCACTTTTCTGGGAATATGTATTGGCCATTCCGAATGGAGTAACAGTGTTTGGGTCTTTTTCAACACAATTTTGAAACTGAAAAGGTACTCTAAGTAGAATTTTGAGGAATTACAGAAATTTCAATTTGAATTTATGTTTATACAATTACAATACCAGAAAATGATGCTCTCTGACAATATTTGTTCTGTCTCCACCCTGAGGGAAGGTGCATAGATTTCTGAATTTGTACTCATGGATAATTATGCACAGTAAATGATCAGCTATAAAGTGATATTCTGAAAACAGTAAGTCATTTGCCTTTAATAAAGCACTTTGTAAGAGTCTCTGATAAGTGTTCTTTTTTTCTTGACAGTCTGTGGTGGACGACTGGATTGAATCATATAAACAAGACAGGGACATAGCACTTCTGGATTTAATCAACTTCTTTATCCAGTGTTCAGGATGTCGAGGTACAGAACGTGGGAAACAAGTTGTGTGGAATAAACCTGCCATTGTCCAAACGTGTGCTAGTGCAGTGTGGGAGAGGAGTGGGAGACACAGTGGTGGTGCTCTGTGCATGGGTGATCTGAAATATTGTCTGCATTCCACAGTGACTGTGTTTAAAGCTTCTTTGTCAGGGGCTACTCTTTCTCTTTCTCACTCTGCTGTCATCATCCCAAAGTGTAAAGTCCCCACAGAGACACTCTGCTCGTCAGCAACAGGACACAGAAGCTCTGCTACTCCAGGTAGGCGTAGCTTTGCTTCCCCTTTCTCTTTGTTAAATTGCAGAAGTTAGGAGATGTAGCTATACCTTAACTTTGTTATTTTTTCTTCTGTTCTAGGAAAATGATACTTTCTTTAACCTGAAGAGGAAGGAGTCAGGCGTCAGTTGACCTGGATTAACAAGAAAGATTTCCTGTGGATGAAGCACCAGTCTTATTTCTTCCCCTGTGATACTTTCTCAAGTCAGCAGCGAGTGCCCTGCCTTTTATCCCTCTTTAAGCAGTCTCCATTGCCAGGCTGCAGCACTCAGCCTCTCTGTGTTCTGTTGCCACACTGCCTTCTAATGAATTTTTCATGTGTTGCCTTTTTTCAGTTAACTCACCCTTGAAAAGAGACAAAGACAGAGCTCTTCTCTCTCTGTAGCACCCAGAACCAAACTATTTACTGTTTCCTGATGCTTCTTGGAACGTGCTCTGAGTAGAGTTGAAAGTAACCCACAATTCAGAACGTCTTCATTTTGTACCTGATGTGGAAATATACCTTTAGGCACCAAATGATCTGGGTAGAAGTCCCTTTTCTTCCTTCTTTACATATAAGGTGAAGTCCCAGGTATAGTTAAAAGCATCAGAGGAAAGAAATAGGAACCATCAGCAGGATCAGCAACCCTTTTTCCTAGCTGAAGGAAATAAACTTATTCTGTGGCTGGTAGGAAAGCCTGGAGCTCTGGAAGCATTCTGTGGAAGGGCTGAAGGTTGGAATTTAGGCTCCCAGCCTGTGTCAGTGTCTGTGCTGTTCACACCCCATCCCTGAAACATTTGTCAGCCGTGTTTGGCAGCTCATGTGAAAACAGTTGTATTCTGTTTGCTTTTTTTAGCTCTCTCCAAAAGGTGTGTATGAAATAAAACAAACCAGGAGCTTCTTTGTAAGAATTTGGACAGCATTAGTCCAAAGGCATCCTTGGCCATATGTTTTTATTCTTGTTGATGCAAGCTTTTGGTGAAGGCATGTCATAAATATCTTCATTCCCCTGCTGCTCTCTAATTTATACTTCCCTTCTTTCTCCTCGTTAGAGAAAGCAGCACTCTGCTAAGATTCCTGTTTTGTAAAGCTCTTGTCAGTGCCTGGTGCAGGCTGAATGCCCACTGTGAGCCCTGTGCTTCCCAGAAAAGCTTCCAGTGACTGGCTGAGGCAGCAGCAGTCGAGTGGCTGATGGCACTGACTTTCTTGGCTTTTTCTATTTTAGTGGTGACTTTCTGTCCATTTTCACTACTCTGCTTGGTCCCCCCAGGGAGATCTCTGCTGAACTTCTACCTTCGGGTCCCAAACAGCAGGGACAGGAGAAATCCAGCAGAAATGACTTATCCCCTGAACTTACAGTGTGTTTGGGAGATTTAGTTGTGTGTTGGAATTTTTGCGGTGGTTGCAGTAACAGCTGTAGAACAGGGTTGAAATCCTGGCAAACAATGCAGTTCTTTCCAGTTTCCAGTAACATGCCTGTTTTCTAGAATAAATAAAAGCTTATCAGAAGAGAGTGGCTTTTTATTGATAGTCCACTTCGGGGAAAGTGCATATGAAGCTTTCCGTAATGGAAATGAGGTACAGAAATACAGGGATCTTCTGTATTTTGGGAGAAAGACCAAGTACCTTTGTCATGGGAAGATTATATGCTCTACTATGACATTTTAAAGACTTCTTTGACATCCTGGCTTGTTTCTATTTCTGATAAATAACAGGCCCTTGTGAATCTCAGCAGCTGCTTTGTCTGCCTTAATATTCCTTCATTTTCTTCTTTGCAGTTTGGCCCATTAATAGTCTTGTTCTCCAGCTGCCTTTCCCTTGCTGACTGATAATATCCTGAACTTTGTGCTCATTAGTTGAAGGAAGGAGCACAACTAGCTTGGGAGGAGGTGCCTCAGCAAACTGGGAAGGTGGTGCTAGGTTTGTAAATCTACCATTTGAACAGTGCTTAGAGTTATTGGATATCTCAATGTACATAAAGTACACTTAGCTGGACACATCTTTCAGAAGTTTTAAGCAGTTGAAGAGTGTGTGCATATTTTCTGCCTTAAATTAGACTGCATTGAGGCACCAAACTCTTTTATTTAGCAACAGTATTGACCCTGACAAAAATACCTTTCTGCTTAGAGAAACATTGATTTTTATGTATTTATCCCATTCTCTTGGGCAGCACAGATGCTTGAATGAACCTCTTGGCATCCTCCAGCTTTGCTTAGAGATGTTTTTGAAGGGAGAAGTGATCTCTTGTAAATATGAGTGAGCAGGCATGTTGTGTAAATCGTTAATACAAAAAAAATATTAAATTAATGACTTTTGCTGGTGAACTTAAAAGATCTGTGCAACTTAAAACTGAATAAATGTACACCAAATGTTCAAGCCTGTGTGTCCTTTTTAGCTCTTCTGAGTGTCCATTCCATCAGTTCTGTGCTGTGTAAGGTGTTCTGCCTCACACATTAATGTCCATTAAAACACTTCACCTGACTCCAGGGCTCTTCCTGGCTTTGTGGGGAGTCATTTGGTAAAATGAGAGGTGTCTGTGTGGAACTGCCAAAGCATCTCAGTTCAAAGACCAGGTTTGCATGGGACTCCCTGTCCTGACCATCCTTCCTCTAATTTGCCTGCTCAGTCTATTTGTTGCCTTTGCTGATTTTGATTATGAAGAGGGGAAATGGTTTGTTACAGAATTTATCTTGCTGGTTTTTTTCTCCAAGAATACAAACAAAAATCCCTGCCTTTCCCAGCTTGTCTGTGTAGTCTTCTGCATCATGTTACATTGGATTTCTGTGGCAGAAAAATGGTTAACAAGGACTGATCTACTCACCTGCTTAGTTTTTGTTTCCAACCCTTTTGAAGTGTGCTGCTGCTTCTAGGAGGATCTTGTATCAGATAGTACTGTAGAAAGATGACAAAGTTAGTTTTAAAATACCTTTTCTTCCTGTAAAAACAGCAAGTAAATGTTTCCAGTCCTTGAAAAACCCCAGGTTTGGCTGTTGTCTTTTATGATTTATTTTCCACAGGATTCACAATCTAAAGCAGGTTTTTCCTTCTTATTTCTAAGTCAGGAGCTTATTTTGGAGGTTTGCATTATTAGATAAGAGGGAAATTTTTAATTCTAGCTTGTCATAATGAGAAAGGGATTTTTCAAGGCTCTGCCCCTGGGCTGGGGGTGGAGGTGTGTCCGTTCTCCTGAGCTTGCTGTCCCAAGTGTTGTGGTGTGGTGCAGCATTGTGGGCACAGGCACCCTCCTCCCTTTCGCAAGAGATGCAGGTCAGTGTTCAGAGTTTTCTGGGGTTTTTTTGTGAGCTCTTTTCCATTGCTTTCTTCTTTGTAGGAACAGATTTTTCCCCTTTTTCCTTTCTTTTTGTGAACACTTGTGTAAAGCAGAGCGTGGAACGCCGAGGTCTGTGAGCAAACCTCAATGTCTGATCAGCAATACACGTGTGCAGGTCCCAGAAGGATCATAACTGTGCCAGGGTGATGCTGCATCTGGGCTAATTAGCTGTGCCTCTCAGGCTGAGTAATTAGCTCAGGTAGCATACTCTGCTGCCATGACAACCAGGCTGTTTCCATTTCGGGAGCTCCCTGTTCCGAGCTGCCTTGGGTGTGTGCGTGGCTGTCTGCTTCTGCCGTCTGTTATTGATGGTAAACAAACTGAAAGCTCCACAGCACCCTGACCTCCCCACATTTTAAAGGCAGAGAGCCATACTTGTGGAATAAATATTTTTTTTTTCCTCACCAGAAGCAATTAGTGGTTGGAACAGTCTCTTGAGCTGTGAAGGAAAACCAGCCATCGAGTCTATGGCAGAAAAGAAGCTTTCTTTTGTAAGGAAAAACTGTCTCTCTCGTGGTTGAAGAGGAAACTACTTAACTAGTTTCAGCTACTTTCATTATTCCCATTCTTTCTCTCCCTTATCAGTCTCCTCCCCTCACTTATTTTCTGCCAGGTAAGCCAGGAAGCTGTGAACTCTTGAGGAGGTTTTCAGAAGTGGTTTGAGCAGTGCTGCCACTGCCTGCCTTGCCTCTGTCACACAGCTGTGACAGCGCTGGCTGATGGAACACAACTGGTGAACTCCCTCACTGCTCAGTTCCAGGAGTGCTGTGTCTCTCCTGGGTGTGAGGGCTCTCCATTGCTTTGATTTGGCACACTGAAGTTGTCCTCAGGAGTAGTTGGTGCAGGAAGCAGGTGAGGTTCCTTTAGACCATGTTTCTCGTGGTGTATTTTCCCCCTCAGCATCTTCTCTGTGGGTTGGTGTGTGGGGTGAGTCCCTGATGAGCAGCCAAACTGCCCCTGTCAGTGCTGGTTGCTGGGGTTGCTTGGGCTGGGTTTTCTCCCTGTGAGCACCTGTGGATGAGCTCTGCCCTGCCTAAAGCAGGACACCTTTAGGGAGTGTTTCCTGTCAGCCCTTGGGGTTCCTCACACTCTGCCTGCTGCAGCCTGCAGTGTTGGCTTGTTCCTCACCTGCTCTGTAAGGTCCTCTGAAAAACCCTGATGGAGTGGTGCAAGCTGAGTCAGGAAGTGCAGGAATTCTGACTTGGCTTGCTTTGCATACAGGATGCATGCTCATTTTGATTTTTATTAATGCTCTATGTGCTTAATTAAGGGCAGGCTAAAAGATTTTTGCTCTTCCAAAGGATATTGAAGGCTAAAACCAGGAAAAAACACCATAAAGTGGCCATTGTATGATCTGGAAAAGCAATGAACAAACAGCTGCTTGCTTTGCTGTTGGACAGGATTCCAGAAAGCAAATTAGCCAGAAAATAGTCTTATTTACTCTGATTAATAATATCTTTATAGGGGGTATAACATTGTAAATAAAGTAATGGTTTTAAAAAATGATTTGTGCAGAGCTTTGTGATCAATGGAACAATTGTTCTGTACGGATGGATGTTATTGAGCATGGAATGAAGACTGATAAATATCATTTCCTGCATATGGGCCTTTTGCAAGGAACTGCAAATAGTGACAAATGTTGCTGACTTTGGCACATGTTAAAAGGCTTTATCTCTTCAGTCATTTATTTATTATTAAGAAGGTGGTATCATAAATATTTCGCATTGTGAACAAACTGGTTCATTCATTGTGGTTCATTCATTGGAGGCAGTATTGTTATTGAGGGTGTAATGTCTGCTTTCTCACAGTTTCTTCAACAAAATTCCTTTTTTAGTGTATCAGTATAGGGGAAAAGTTGCAAAGTAAAGGACTAACATACAGTTAGGAAAATTATTATTTACTCATAGAAGATTAAAGTCATAGCAATGTCAAGGATTTATAAAATATTCTCTGTGTGTGTTATACAGAAATAAAAACACCCCCAAACTATACACAGCAGTTAAAAACATGCCTTTAACCACATTCAAACAGGGAAGGTAAGTCTGAAAGATGGAAATGAGTTCATTTTCATTTTAATGTGTGGTGTAGATAAACGAGATCTGAACTTTGTACTTTTTGTTTCTGAGCCTTGAGGTCATTTTTACAGTGTGTTTGTCTTGAAATGAAAGCTTATAAAATTCTAACTGAAAATAAGATGCAAATGATGAACTGGCTTGGGTGGAAGGTAACTTGGGCTGCCAGGCATGCATTCAATGTTTCCTCAGCTCTCTAAAGGAAGGTAGGTAAGGATAAAAAGTTCATGTCACACACTTGACAATTAATGTGGTTACATCAAAATCAGGGTTTTTGTGAAGAAATACAAATGATTAATATTTGTGACATTCTTGAAACTAAAGCTTTGGGTTCATTGTGTGTATTGTTTCAAATCAAAAGGGTTTTCACTGTTTCCTCCTGTTTGCTGCTGGATGGCATTTGTGTTTGGTTTGTGACATCTCATGGACTCTTTCTTCCTCACTAGTTCTTTTTCCTGTTCTTTAGCTTTCCAGAGATTCTTTGACTATGGGAAAAGTAGCTACCAAATTACTTTTTTGATTGTTTTAAGCTTTGCATGTTCCTAACTCTTCTGGGGATGGGAAGCCTTGAAAACATTAAAATAAAAGATTGTTCAGATCTGGAAGTGTAAAGAAGTGTTGGAGTGCATCACGTTTTATAGTCACTTGTGGCATCTCTTTCCCAAAGATGTATCCTGCTACTCTCAGCAGTGAGTGGGAAAAGACCACAGGAATTTGCTTTCAGTACAGGAGGAGTGAACGAAGGGCACACTGGGCTGGGATTGAAAACCTGAATGAAATACCTGCTGTGCTGCCTCTGCCTCAGTGCAGGAGTTCACTCTGGGAACTGGTAACAGGAGCAACAGTAATTTAAACCACATGTGGTTTTCTTTATGACTTGCTACCTGAATATATTGAACTAGTCGTGTTTCACATGACAGCAGACCAAAAATAAGCTGGCTGAAAATCAGCTATTAACTACTTTATGAGTTTGAATTTATATCAACTTTCAAATAACTTAAAATGAATGTATTGAATTAATTGACAAAACCTGTGGTACTTTAGAGCAAATGTATAATGTAAGGAAAGTCAATTTACCTTTGAAATGAATTCTGCACTGCCAGTTCTGTATAATAAGTTCAGATCTCTGCTGGAAATGAAAGTACTCCTTGTAAGCCTGGAACAAAGTCTGTGTTCTGCTCCTGTGTACTGCTAAGTAAACTCAGAGCCTGGAAAATTATTTTTGGCACTGCTCATTGGAGATAAATTGTGTAAGGCTTTCAAATACTACTGCTTGTTTTCCACTATATTAATTTAATTACAGGCAGATCGATCTGGGAAATAGAGCTGCTCATGTGACTGCAGAGGTTCAGCTGGGGAGTCTCTGTTGGACGATGCTTTAATGCCACAACTTTCTGAGAGAAGAGGCATAAACACCTCTTGCTGTTTATGGTTCAGAGCAGCCACTGTCGTACCAGCCAGATCTGTGCCATTTCCTCTTCCCTTGGGTTTGCTTTCTGTGTTATACAAACCTGGTACAGGGGGACACCCTCTGCACTAAGCAGATGAGAAAAACCTCACTTGGATTCCTTTTGGCAGCGTTGTTCTGGGAGTTGTGGGAAAACAATGCCAGTACCTGAGTTTGCTGCCTGGGTGTCAGATGCATTGCTGCGTTTATTGTAGATGACAGGGATGGTGCTCTCTCTGAAGACAGGAACTAATTACCAAAAGCAATCAAATACCACCAATCTTAGCCATTCCTGACTGGATTTCAAATGGGAAGAGTCCCCGTGGCTCTGATCTTTCCAAAGGTGCAAATTCTGCTGGAGGTTGTCAGACTTTTTGCAGACCAAGGGTGGCAATTAAATTGCAAAAATGACATTTCTCTCAGCAGACACTGTAATTACAATTCTCTCTCTTTTGCATTAAGGAAGCCCTAGACTTATTTGATGAATTGCAGTGCTGGTACGCTGCAGTAATTACTTCTGAAGAGAAAGAGATGGGGATGAATTAAAAGGTCTGTATCCTATTGAAAAAGCCATATTCCCTGGTGCAAAGGAAGTGGTTAAACCAAATCCAGTATTCTCTTAATCTACAAGCATTCAACAGTAGCTTGATTTAGGAAACAAAGACAAGCTTGGGTTTCAAAGATGATACATCTGAATTTGGAAAAAGTGGACTGTCAGGCATGTGCTGCTCACATTCCAGCACTGCCTCCTTCCTTCCTTGTTATGGGCCTTCTCCTCACAGTGCCTCAGCTGTCTTTAACCTGAAGCATGACCAGCTGAGCCCTGCAACTTCACATCCTTTTCATGGATGATTTGCATGGAGCAGGAGGCGTGCTGGAATGTTTTTGGGTACCTGGAGGGCGAGGAAAGGGTGTTGTACAGAAGTGCTCTCAGATCTCGCAGGAGCAGCGAGGAGTTCCCTCCCCAGCAGTGTTTGTACCTGGTTTAAACCCGGCTCTGAGATCCCCCCGCTACTCTGAGCCCGGCTCCGGGGTGAGTTTGGCCTTTCTGCCCGTGGGCACCGCGGGCTGTGCTGCCCTCCAGCCGCGGCTCGGGCGGGCAGGAGAGGTCGGGAGCTTGACACACCTCTGCCTGATTAGAGCCTGTTCCCTCAGGAACAGCCTGGGGGCTTTAGTAGGCACCATCCGTGGTGGGAATTGCCTTCTACAGAGTCATAACATCATCTTTGGAAATCCCTTTAATGCACTTTGTCAGATCTACCACAGTCTCTGCTGCTTGTTTTGGTCATTTCAGCATTGTTTAAATAAGTGTTCTGGATAACTTAGATGTTCTTGTGACTTAGGGAAAAGGGCCTAGAAATACTTTCTAGCAACTTATTAGAGTGAAAACTTACTGTAGAAATATTTAACCACATAGATATAGAGGTGGTGGAATTTCAGTTTGTGGTGACATAAATAATGGCAATTTTCTGCTCTGTTAGTTCAAACCATTTTTACCACCTGTTTTGATTTTCATCTTATATTCTTGAAGTCACTTTAATTAACCAAAGTAACTTTTTTTTCATTGATGAAGGAGAGACAGATGCATTTCAACAAAAAAGCATCTTTTGAGGTGAACTAAGGATTGCTGTTACTCCTGTGTTCTCACAGCCTGACCTTGAAGCTGCTAGTTTTGTCTTGATGGAAAACACAGACTGTAACACACCAAGTGAGACCAGTCTATTTCCACAGATCTCCATAAAACCAGAAGTAATTTCTTGCTCTTAGAACTGGATTTATGAAGAGTCCCCTTTCTCTTTCCAAAGTTTTGCACCGAAAGAAGTAGAGAATCTCGAACTGGAGCATCTATGTTTCCTGTGGAATTCTTCCTGTAGGAAGTGGCTGTGTGTGACAGTGTATTTTTAGGGAGACCCTTTGATTCCAAGGATATTGCTCACATGACTCTTGTTTGAAGGGAGCTCAAGCAGAGTCCTCAAAGTTCTTACTCCCTTCAGACTCTTTTGGTACCCAGAGAAGGCCTGGACTGCCCTGACAGCCTCTGCAGCTGACCTTGGCACCTGTGTCAGTTCTGGAGTCTGAAACTGCTGGTGAGCAGGAATGACAACACTTGCTGGGCCAGTCAAGGTGCCAAGTGACCTTTGTACTCTGGGTCTTGTAACAAGAATTTTGTGTCCTATGTGTCTTAAGGTTTTACCTTTAGTAGAGAGCCAGCTGGAGATTCTCACTTCTTTTTCCCCATTGGGAACATAGTGGAAATCACTGAAATCCTTTCTCTAGAGCCCTTGAAGACAAGTTGCTTCTGATCTGCAGTGAGGGCTTTTTCTAGAACTGTGGTTTAACAAAACAAAAGTGTTAAATGATTTTTGGAGTTTACAGAATCAGCAGTTGCTGTGGGTTGGAAGGGACCTTAAGGCCCATCCAGTCCCTGCCATGGTCAGGGACACCTCCCACCAGTCCAGGCTGCCCCAAGCCCTGTCCAACCTGGCCTTGGACAATTCCAGGGATGAAGCAGCCACAGCTTCTCAGGGCATCCTGTGCCAGGGCCTCCCCACCCTCACTGGGAAGGTTCCTTCCCAATCTCCCATCTCTCCCTGTCCTTTGGCAGTGGGAAGCCATTCCCTGTGTCCTGTCCCTCCATCCCTTGTCCCAAGTCCCTCTCCAGCTCTCCTGGAGCCTCTTTAGGCCCTGGAAGGGGCTCTCAGGTCTCCCTGGAGCTTCTTTTCTCCAGATGAACCCCCCCAGCTCTCCCAGCCTGGCTCCAGAGCAGAGGGGCTCCAGCCCTTGGAGCATCTCCATGGCCTCTCTGGACTCGCTCCAGCAGCTCCATGTCCTGATTCTGTTGGAGCCCAGAGCTGGAGCAGCTCTGTGGGTGGGGTCTGACCCTGCTGCCCACCCTGCTCTGGCTGCAGCCCAGCACACGGGCAGCTCTGGGCTATGGGCACACACTGCTGGGGCACAGTCAGCTCCAAGGAGAGAATCACGTGCACTGCTGTGGCTGCTTGGAAAGAGAGGAGAAAAGAATTCAACTTCTGTGCCTGCCCAGAGATCATCTCTTCACCCTGGCGTGGCAGCACTGGCAGAATCTCAGCAGATTTCACCCTGTTGGGGTTCAGAGGAAAGGAACCCATTTGTTTTCATCTCTCGGTTTATAATTTGGTGAATGGGTGAAGTGACCAGTGACAGAGAATCTTTGTGCTCTGAGTGATGAGGAGATGGAGTTTGTGAGTTGGCAGCACTTGGATCTGTAATTTTCCAAGCAGCTGTTGGAACTGTCTTTTCAACCAATCACCACTTCATTTGCTTCCAGAAGATGTAAATCTTTCCATTAATATACAGAAGAAAATATATGCCAGTCATTTCCAGGTACCACTTGTGGCTTTCAGTAACAGATTGGAATTTTAAGTCCTGATTAACTAAGGAAAGAGATTCAAACTGCCATAAGTTCTTTATCTGAGTTACAAAGGGTTTAATCTTAATGACTCTGGTGCAGAAAACCAGGCTTTTTGTTAGTTTGCTTTTTGTTCTCAAGATTTGTGATAATGTAATTTTTTTTCCCCCTCTGGAGACTCCAGGCTCGTGGGGCTGGCCCCAGAAGGGCAAAGATTTGTGGTGATGTAGAGATGCAGAAATGTGACTTACTGCTGTGGTATGCAGAACACAGCTTATTCTCTCTCATATCATATATTTTGACAGTTTATAACTAAATGTATGGCTTGCAGTTTAATTTATGATGTCTACAGTTGGAGTTCTGTATACTTCTGTCAGACAGATACTTCTGTTTCTGCTGTTTGGTGGGGGGAGTCCCCTTGAGCTGTAAAGGTTTTGGAACACTGTGTGTGTCCTTGTTCTGCTCCACTTGCAGCCTTTCCAGGAGAGTGGCAGACAGGGAAGGTTCCAGCCCAGCCCATGCCAAGCACTTGCCAACCATTCTGTGTAACAGCAAGGAAGGATGTTCTCCCTCTCAGATTTGTTTGATACCTAAGACTCAACCCATTTACCCCTGGTTTCCATGGCAGCCTGGAACAGCAGTGTTATACTTCAGCTGTGTGCTGTGTGGGGAAAATCACTGTATTGAGCTCTCTGATAGTTCACTGCTGACTTCCTTGGCGTGTTTTTGAGATGTAACAAACAGTTGCAGCTACACTTTCTCTGTCCCACGTGGAATTTGTAGAGCCTTCTCCTAACCCTCTTCTCACCACTCTTTTCCATTTCGTTCCAGTTATTTCTGTGTACTAAAAATGCCTCAGTTAAGATCAGAGAGTGGAGCTCCATTGATATGATGTTTCTGAGCTGATCCTTGTGCCCTCTTTCTCAGCTGCTCTCTGGGGTGTGCAGCCACTTCTGCCCCAGGTTTCTGAGTTCCCAGCACTGAGATACTTGGAGTAAACACTTTGCTGATAAGGGCAGTGCTGGTTCAGCTGCTGCAGGGTGTTCCCAGAGCAGAGTCATAACTGCTGGCTATGAACTGCTTGGTGCTGAGCCAGACACTGTGGCTGGATATTGTCAGGTCACCTTGGGATATCACTTTATTGCTCTGATACTTTCCCAAGGGATTTCCCTGTTGTGCTACATTGCATATTATGTATATAATGCCATAATTATTTCTTTTTCCTCCTTGGTTGGGATATAAAATTCAAGTTTATTATGTTTTAGGAAGAAAAAGTAATCAGAGGTTGGGGAATGAAGGAAAAATTTTGACATGTTCAAAGTAAGTGAATTGGTCTCAACTGTGTAATCAAGTAATATTAGTAGAGTACATTCTGGTGTAATGAATATTACTCTAGAACTCCATGGTTGTTAGTTGTATTTATTCAGTACACAGTATTAACAGTTGAGTTTACTTGCACTGGCTTTGCTCCAGTTATGGTGGGTTATAAAATCAAGAAGGATGCTATGGAGCAGGTTTAACACCAAGCTGGGAAGGTGTGAGATGAGTTAAAGTGCAGGGCTTAGGTGTAGATGTAGATTTAAGGGACACAGGTGGATATCCCCCAGCTTGCTTCCAGGGAAATACACACAGAATGGATGTTGTGAGGTGGCTCATGTTTGCTGGGGTTCAGAAGGCAGAGCAGGCACCAGGCAGCTCCTGGGAAAGGGGAGCACTGCTCTCCTCACCCCTGGGACTGCTCCCCTCTGCTGCCTGTGCTGAGCAAAGCTGGCAGTTCCTTCTGCCTGGACACAGGGAGAGACATCACACTGTGCTGAAAAATGCATTAACCCTCAGGTATTCTGAGACTCTGATCTCATGGAAACAACATGAGGTGGCAGGGAATGTGCCAATGGGCAGCCCTCTCTCCTCCCTGCATTGCTTTTCAGCTCCTGTCAGCCTGTGGTAACAGCAAAAAAAGCATTGAATGTCCTGGAATCACAGGATGCTTAGGGTTGGAAGGGACCTTAAAGCCCATCCCATTCCACCCCCTGCCATGGGCAGGGACACCTTCCACCAGCCCAGGTTGCTCCAAGCCCCGTCCAACCTGGCCTTGGACACTCCCAGGGATCCAGGGGCAGCCACAGCTTCTCTGGGCACCCTGTGCCAGGGCCTCCCCACCCTCACAGGAAAGGATTCCTTCCCAATATCCCCCCTGTGGCAGGGTTACTGGAAGCAGTCTGTGTTGACAGGGAGTTACAGCTGAGAGTGCAGTTATGCCCAAAAACAGGGGTATTGTACAGAAAATTCAGCACTGTGGTTAAACTTGAGCATGGTTAAAATATGAACCTGTTACAGTAAGAACACCCTGATATTAGGACTTCCAGATGTCTTAAAATGATAGTGGGTGAGAGGGAGCACTGAGAAACCTTAAAGGGAAAGTTTGCCTCAAGTGCTGAAAGCTGGGGGAAAAATACTCCTTTTTACAAAATATTCAGAAAACTAAGCACTTTTTACAATGAACATTAGCTGTAGGTTCTATTAAAGTCTTTTATAAGTATTGCTCTGTATTTTCCCACTTTAAAGAGTTTTTCACCAGGCTGCAAGACCCAGCCAGAGGGGGTGTGGAGCTCTGGTTAAGCTGGTCATGGAAGGTGTCCCTGCCTGTGGCAGGGGGTGGAATGACAGGAGCTTTTAAGGCCCCTTGCAGCTCAGCTGTCCCGTGACTCTCTGCTCCTGTGAGGAAGGTGGCTCCTTCATTCTGGCTCTTGCATTTGGGTACCAACAACAAATGGTATGTTTACCCAGCCATTTTTAACTTCAGCAAAATACGTGATTTCAGCTGTTTCTGATCATAACATTTTTAAGGTAGAGGATCTAAAACAATGTGAGAGGATTGGAAATAAGGATTTAAGCATTTTCCTGATTCAGCCTGCCTTACTTGCAATGTTCCTCTGTGTTTTTCTTCTTTCCTTTTTCCTTAGCAGCACTTGATTAATTTTCCCCCTTGAGTCCAGTATCTTAGTGTTAATTAAGGTACTCAGACTCTTCATTCCCTCTTGTATTTCAGCCGCTGTTTATTACTGTTTGTGTGTCAGCACTCTTTTCAGGACTTGCTGCTTTATTACTTATGTAAAGTTCTGGGGTTCTAGTATTATTAAGTTTATACAGGTGTATCTGTTTTATGTTGTTCTCTCAAACACTCCTTAGTGAGTCTTAGACACACACTCTTGGGGAACAAGTTACATGCTGAGCTTTCTCAGTTTTCTACTCCTTTTCCCACGTTTGCACTTCTGCTTATGTTGCCAACACTTGCTGTGATCTGTGTGTGTTCCAGCAGTTTATCTTCTCTCAGTTCTGAGGTGACAGTTCCCTCTTGCATTGTATTTTTAGCAGCATATCCAGACTTTTGCTCATTTTGACTCTAATATGTGCTCTCTTGTTCTCTTACCCATGCCAAAACATGTTGAGCAAATATTCGTTGTGTTGTTTTAAGTTCACTTTTGATCTGATGCTTCCTCTCATTTTTCCTTCGTAGCCAAGTTCCAATCAAAAATCTAAAAAAATATTAGGGTTTTCCTCACAGCATTTTTTTTTCTATCTTTATAAATCTGTTGTAAGTAAAGGTCCTGTCTTTGCTCTGGAATAGCTAATCCAGGCCCAGTCATTGATATCAAAAGCAGCAGATACAGTAAAGCAGGAAAAATAATTATGTGAAAAAGGAGATCTCCTGTAATCTTACATCTTTTTAAATGGAGAGAGGGAACAATAAGGCATTGCTTTGAGGCAGCCCAGCTCCTTTTTGCATTGTCTTTTCACAGACCATTGGCAATAAATGCTTGGTCTTTAATATACCCTAAATAAGTGATTTCATGAGAAGCAGAACTAATGAAGAGGAGTTTCCAGTGGGTCTGTGTTGGTCAGTTTTACTGAATTACACAAAAGCAGTTGAACATATTTGCGAAGAGTCAGATAATCTTTAAGAGAGATGAAGTTCTGAAGGCCATGTAACTTAAAGAGATTTGGAAGAACCTCATGACTTTTTGGAAACTGGAAAAGCTGTCAGACACGGTGCTGGGGAAGAGGTGGTTGTGCTGCAGCTGAGGCTTTTGCTGAAGAAGCAGCACACTCCCAGTGTGAGTGTCCCTGTCTGTCTCCAGCTCAGTGAGGGACTGAGAGAGATTAACAGATTGAGGTCGTGGTTCACACTGCGCCCCAGTGACCCCTTTGACTTCTGTTCACTGACCTGCTTTGGTAAAATTTATTGGGACACTTTAGATCCAAGATCAGTCAGGTTTGGTCAAACAGATAATTCAGGCTTTATTAAGCAGCATAGTTACAGACAGAAATGCATCCAAGTCTTGTTTCCTTCTTTCAGGTTAAGAAAAAAATCATAGAAACATTTCAGGTAGATGGTGGCTTTTGTTTAATGGAGGAAATCAAATGTTTCAGATATCAGATGTTTCAAAGAAGTTTCTGTATCTCCAGTCTCACTTGGCCTGGGGGCTCTCTGAGGGGTGAGGGGAACACTGAAAGGTAAGGGTTGGCTCTGGGATGCCTGGAGCTCAGTGGGCAGTCTGTGGTGCCATTGCTGATAAGGTTGGGCACTGGAGAGATGCTGCAAGTGCATCCCTTTAGTCCTGATCCTTCCCTCCCCTGAGAGGAGCTCAGTTGGTCTGAGCTTGGGCTAATGACACCAAGGTTGTGGGGTCTAGTTATTCAGAAGAATCCATAAAAAAGAATCTGTTGTACAGGGAGCTTCTTCCAGTGTGGTGGAACAGAAATCCATTACTTTTTCTTTGAGAAGTACTCAGTATTTTAAAAACTGCTTTGAGGCTTATTGTAATTGCTGGGAAATCCTGTAGAAAGCACAGTAGTGCGACAAAGCACTTGCTCTGAGCTGAAGTGAGTTTATCCAACAGGTTGCATATTTTCAAGGCCTTTGTTACTACATTATCCCACCCCTGAAGTTGTGCTATAACCAGACACCCGGTGCCAAGGCTCAGTTCCCACAGCAGGTACTGGTGGCATGTTGGGAGCTCCCCCACAGCCCAGGACTGGGGCTGGGCACAGGGGTGGTGCCTGTGGCCTCTTGTCAGCCATGGCAGTGGGATTGTCACGGCACCCTTGGCTGCACAAGTGCTTACACAGCATCAGTGTGCTCGTGTTTGGATGGTCTGGCTCCTCTGCTGTCACTGGGCACCCCTGGGAAGTGTCTGGCTCTGCTGTCTTTGCCCCCTCAGGTCAGGGATTTGTTCCCACAGACAGAATCCCCCTGAGAGGGGGGGAGAGCTCAGGCCCACTCTGAGCCTCTCCTGTTTCTGAGAGCAGCTGAGGTGGGGACATGTTCCCAGGGCAGCTGATGGGGGAATGCAGCCTTTAATAAAAGCACTCAGGGTAGATACACCTAAATGGACTTACTGCAGGTGTTTACATTGTTGTGTCTTACACTTAACTTGGAGCTCAACCTCCAGACTCCCTCTGTTTATACTGCTGGATTTGAGTCACATCCAAGAGCAGGCACCCGAAGGCTGCTTCCACACAGGCACTGACCAGCTGGAGTTACTCACAGTTTGCTCCTGGAGCAAACTGTCAGTGGGAATAATCTGAAAATAAAACCTCTGTGCTTGGCAGTGCTCTGAGAGGCCAAGTTAAGAATTAGAAACAGAGGGCAAATTTATATATGTATTAGAAACAACGAAAAAATCTCTCTCAAACTTGCATTGGACCTCATCTTGAGCATTGAATGTAATTGTGACCATCCTGCTTCCAACAGGATATACAAATTTAGAGAGAAAAACCCAAGCAGTGAGTTTGCAAATAGAGAAATAGTCATTCACTGTGTTGCAAAAAAGATCCTGGCTTATCAAATAGAATGATCAGGCAGCAGCTTCAGGAACAGAATGAGGTCCCTTCTGAAGGGTGTGCAGGTAAGCTGCAGGTTGCATTGGACATGCAAGGTACACAGGAGTTAAGAACTGACAGATCCAGCAGCAGCTTTAAACCCAACAGTCCCCGTGTGGCTTGGCCCCTGCAGCCCTGTGCACCCTGAGCTGCTGCCAGAGGCCACGTTCATCTCGTGGTGCTTGTGCTTGCACCACTCCTAACACCCCCTGCACACTGCTGGGTACAATCATGTTGTTCCATGTGTGGCTGCAGGATGATGGGGGTTCTGGATGTTTCCAGGTGCAAAAGACATTCCCAGGAACAAACTGTTGCCTTTGGGGCAGCAAAGGCTCCTGAGCTTTTCACTCGTGTTCACGTCATTTACCGTTGTTCGGGTCTGATGAAAAGGGGGGGTGCCATGTGAGAGTTGCTACTTCAAACCATCAAAGAAGAAGATCTATTTTGTGAAATAACATAGTACAAATACTAGATTGCAAATTTAGTGTCTTTGATTATTAATTGTTTGGCTTCTTGGTACTCAGTCAGTAACATGAACGTGGGGATGCAAAGCAGTTCCCACTTCCCAAATGCATGTGCTGTAGAGCCATAGCAAAACAGCATCACCTGCCTTAAACCCAGAGCAAGGAAGTTTCCTTTATCAAGCTTTTAAGACTTGAGCACATGGAGTGTACCATTTCTGATGCACTAAATTATGTAGCCTACTTCTTTCTCCACTAGCAGTCTGTGGAATCAACATGCTTTCTTCCTGAAGAGCTTTATTTGCCCTTTCATAGGTTTCATGGCTCTGAAATCCTTCAGCAGTGTCGGCTCTCAGCTGTCATTCTGGCTATTCTGAAGAATTCTGTCACCAGCAAACTGTCTGCTGCATTATTATTCTGTCTTTCAAAGCATTTGTATCTGCTATGTAACCTATTTTATCAGCACTTTACATAGAAAGATCTATTGATAGGTTCATTCTGTTCTGAAAACTGACCATTTTTGCTATCTTTGTTTTCCTGTCTTTTAATGTGAAAACTTTCTTGCCTGTGCTTACTACAGATCAACTCCTTTAAGAAAATATGAGGGAGATCATTATAGGATTTTGAAACTGTCCATATGTTCATAACATGGGCCTTGTGTAATGAAGGAGGTAGAATTCCAAATGCCTTGGGATATTCCCTGGGAGTGTGGCTGTTTGTGCCTCAGTCGCTGACAGTGTGTGTGGTATGAACATGTCACTGTGGCCATGGGATGAGCCCAGCGTGGGGCTGGAGGTGACAGTCAGGCAGTGGGAGCACAGAGCACCAAAGGGCCCTTCAGGATGGTGGCAGATCTCCAGCAACCACAGTTTCCTCGTTCCAGAGTCAGCATTTCCTTTCAGATTTTCTCAGCTTTAATGACATGTGGCCATCATAAACATGGTGACCCTAATGGAGTTCTCTGTAGTGACTTTCCTAGTCTTTAATTCTGGAAGATTGCTGGGAAGGACTTTTAGCAAAATCAGGATCTGAAAATTCTGGAGAAGGAGCTTGCCACTAAATCCTTGTCCTGTGTGACAGTTCCCTTTGTTCTGAAATCCAGCATAGCCTTCTTAAATGTGTCTGGGCAGTGCCAGAAGGGAGGGCAGGTGGAGCAGCTGCTGTGCACGGGTCCTGTGATCTGTCCCATGTTCTGTGAGCCAGCGAGGCAGGAAAGCCAGAGACAGAAGCTGCACTGCTGCTCTCCCTCAGTGCATTCAGGTGCATGAGGTGCAGTGGGCTGGGAGATGAAGGGAGTTAAACCAGGGAGGTGTCATCAAGGAGTAGAGCAGATCAAGGTTAGAGTTTCCAGTGGATTCTTATAACTGGTGGTGACACGGTTTTGATACAGAAGGTGAAAAACTCTAATGGAAAACGCTCTCCTCCAGAGGTAATTCTCATCATTGGGATAGCAATTTAAATGAGCCCAGGCATTAGAATAATAGTATTGCTAGTTCAGTGAGAGCCAAAGGAAGGGCAAGACAATGATAATGGTCTTCAAAAGAGGAAGAGACTGTACTGAAAAATACATCTATAAGTTCTGCGTGGGAAACACAACCAAGGAAAAAAGTAAGAGTTTCCTGTTCCAAAAATTCTATTCTAGATTTAAGTGTAAAATAACCTAAGGCAAAGGAGGAATGGGAATTACAGCAAGAGAACTACTTGTTTAGGTCATGGGCTATGCAACAGTCTGAAAATCATCATGGAATGTGAAAAATCAAATGATTAAAGGTAAAGATTCAGGAATAGCAGAAACTCGGTGGACAAAATCAGAGCAGTGCATCAAGTATGGAAACCAGTTCAGGGTAACAAAATTCTCTTCTGGTAAGTAAATGAATAAGCAGAAGGTCATTTAGAGAATTGGGCTGCAGCAGGAGAGGGCACCTTCCCTGGGTGAATTGTGAGTGAGGCCTTAACATTGCAAACAGACTGCAGAGAACACATTCAAACATATTTTGGGAACTGACAGATACTTGTCTCAGTTTTGTTGTAGGAGAAGAGACTTAGGTGAACCTTTAGAATTCTGTTGAACATTTGTCTGTGATTCTTGTTTGATAAGGTTGTAATTGCACAGGGCTGTAGTTATTTTCCCACAGGGGTTCCTGCTGATTTGTTCAGTACGAGTTCACTGTTGAAAGCTGCTCTGAGTTGTGTCTGTGTCTCTGAGGAACTCCTTGGCTTTTGAGTGTTGCTTCGCTGGCAACAGGACTTGGGCAGTGTGGAGTCCCTGCTGCAGGAAGACTTGGGGAATACACCAACAGAAGCTCTTCTGTTCCTGTGTGTGCTGAAGTTCAGTGAAGTGTTTAGGTTGGCTTCTCTCTAGAGTCCTGACTTCTGGGTTCAGTAAAGACTTTCAGTTTTCCAGCACAGAAATCCACAGAAAGTCGGGAGCCCTGGTGGGATTTAGGAGTCTCAGCATCTCCTTGGATGTGCTTTGACTGTGCCAATAGTGCTTCCATTTGGATGAATGATTAATACCTGTTGATTCCAATGTGGGAAGAGCTACTACTACAAGCAGTGTTCATGTGTGAGCATGAGCAAGGCACAGAAAACAAACCTCTGAGCTGCCCTGAGTAATTTGTGGGGAGCTTCAGGCAGCTCTGTTCTGGGAACAGAAGTGCTACAGAAGGGTGCCACAGCCCAGGCTGAGCAGTGAGCAATAATGTGCTCTAGGTGCTTTGACTTCAGCATTTGTTTATCTTTCACCTGGAGATTTGTCACTGACACTTCTGAGATGATGGAAAGATGCACTGATGGGCATCAGAGAAGTGGATTCTTTCTTATCATCTAAATTCCAAGTGGGAAGAAAGGTATAAGAGATGCACATTGAATGATACCAAGGGAGAGAAACACTGCCCATCCAGCAATTCTGTAATCACCATCCATCCTTGCAAGATTTTTATTAAACCTGCCCTCTCTTGGCAGTTCCAACAGCTCAGATTAATTCCCAGTGCTCTGCTCCCCATTAGCCACTTGGAGCTGATGCAAAAGAGCACACTGCCTTTTTCCTATGATCCTTTCCAGGGAAAATCTTCTGGTATCTTCATCTCCATGCCTTTATAAATCTTTCTGTTGTTTTTCCAATTTGTGTGGTTGACAGGTACTGACCAGTCACATGGATGTAAGGTCCCACTATTAATCCTCCTTTGGCATGAGGCTGTGGGCTTGTTTTATATCCATTGCCTTCAGTCTTGAGCTGCAGTCTTCCCCACTGGTTTTCTTGCAGCTTACTCAGTGTGGGCAGGTGGTCCCAAAGAGGAGAGATGAAATTGCTGTGCAGTTTCCATGGGTGCAGGGGCAGAGATGCACACTGACTGTTGGGCAGTTTGTGTGCTGCAGAGGGTGGAGCTCAGGGCCAGCAGTGCTTCAGGTCTCAGGAGCCCACGTCACACTGAGTCCCTGGGTGTCATCCCAGGATGAAAGGCTGGTTGTTGCTCAAGCTCAAGGGCTTACACACCCTACAAAGCTCTTGGAGGTCTGTTGTTTCTTCTCTTCTGCAGGCCTGACTGCTATAACTGGTTATTCTTGTCACTATAAACCCACGTTTTGAAGCCACTGAGTACATGGTGTGTTATATCTCCTGGAAATATTATATCTTGTTTTGTCCACAGTTTAGGGTTTTTTTCATCCAGTTTTGTATAGGCCCTGTTAGTCTCTCCTCTCCTGTCCTCTCCCTTCCCTCTCCCCTCCCTCTCCTCTCCTCTTCTCTTTCTCTTCTCTCTTTCAAATAAAGTTATGTTCTCTCTATGGGTTTTTTCTCTGCACCTTTACAGGCTGGTTTGGGTGGTATGATTAATTATTGACAAATTAAATTGGTACCTGCCTTAGCTGAAAGTTTAATTGGAATTTGGTAATTAAGGATATGGACTTAAATGTCAACAAGAAGACTTCTTAAAACACAATGTATGTGAATAGCTTTGAACTGAGAACTTAGTCCTGAAGTAGAATAGGCTCCTCAGCTTCTAGTGAACTTAGACAATTCAGATCCTGATCACTAAATATAAAGTGAAAGCTTCATGATAGAGGTAAACTCAGCTTAGAAAAGGATAGAAGACTGGCAGCAACATGAGTAAGGCAGAGACTGGGGATGCATTCCCCACTACTTCTTCAATTGTATTCTATAGAAAACCTGTTCTATTGTAAGGATTCACTTTGAAATGGGAGAGTTTTGCTTTTCACTGATGCTAGGAACTCTAAACGTTGTTGCCCACTGCAGTGTGGGAATGTGGTGGTGACCCATGAAATGTGCTGTGGGCAGAGCTTTCCCAGCACATTTACAGAGTGCTCCCTCCAGCAGTGTGCCAGCAAAGCCACTGGGGCTGTGTTTTGGCTGGGGGGGGAAGGTGGTGGGAGGAAAAGGGTTCAGGTGCCCACTGCCAGAAAAGTAGAAACTCATTCTGCCTCCTGTAAACTTTGCCATAGAAGGTGGAGGAAAGAAGGAGAGCTGACAGTGATTGGGAAGTGCTGTTCATCCCCACTCCTTTAATGCCTGCTGGCACTCCCCTGGCAGAGCTGAGCTCTCCTGTGCCCCAGCATCCTTGGGAGGTGTCAGGAGTGGTTTCATCCCTCTCCCAAAGAACTGAGCCAGTGTTTGTTTGTTTGGGGGGGTGTAGGTTCCCCCAGCCTCACCTGTAACACTGCAGGTGATCAGGGAACCCTTGGTGCCCAGCACAGAGATGGTGCTGTGGCAGTTCTGGGCACACAAGGGCAGGAGCCTGGCCATGACCCCACAGGAACTGCAGCTGTTTCAGGTTATTAAGGAAAGTCATAAACAGATAAGAATAAAACTGGGATCAGGGCTCTAAAGCAGTAAAATAGCAAAGGCCAGGAGGTCACTGACTCACTGAGGGATGTGCTGCCAGTGAGAAGAGCAGCAGGTGCAGCAGGCAGGGACAGAAAGGGGGTTCCTAAGAACACCTGTCTGTATCAGTACTGGGAAACTGCTGCACTTGATCAAAACAAAACTCTCAGTGGTGGTGGAAATACTAAAATATGTCTGCGTGTACAGGTGATTTCTGAGCTGATAAAACACCTTCATGGTCACATGGTGGTATTCTCTTGGGCTCCTGGTTTTATATTGATACGTTGCATTACTAATTGTTTATTAATAATATGAAAACACCAAGTACAAGTTAGTCATTGTCAGAACTGAGGTTGACAGTGTTACCCAGTGGGAAATAGATAACTATTAAATATTATTTCATGCAGAAGCATGATTCAAGAAATCACCTTTTAACTTGCATTGTAAACAATCTCCTAGTAAATACAGAGGCTTGGTGTGCTCTGACTGTGCTGGCAGGTTTTGAAATGTGGATGTTTCTAATGCTTCTTTTTTGAGGAATAAAATACCAGAATTAAAACAGTCACATAATATTCAGTATGTTTAAACTATCCTTATTTCTCCTTTGTACAGGGATAATACTGCTCACTCTTAAGCTGCTTCTATTAGGGTTTGAATTTTTGAAGCCATGCAGTGGATCATTAATCCAATTGAACTTTCTGCAAAAGCTGTGGGACTTACTCTTTTGTGATGTTAATGGTGTTGGGATGGATTTTGTAGCTCTGCAGTTCTCTTAATTTTTCTGCATTTCCTGCATTAAAAAAAGCAGACTGTGAAGTGACAGAGAGAAGATGTGTTGCCTTGGGTGATGTCATTGGGTATTTAGATAGTCTCCAGCCCCAAGGGTCAAAAAACTTTGTTTGTACTGATTGAATTTGGATCATGTCACAAGAATTGTCATTTGTGGCACTGTGTTGTTACATTTTCAGTTTTGGAAGCTTGGTTGGATTCCCACTGAAGAGTGAATCCCATCAGCTTGGCTGTTGGGGTACTGGGGGGGAATACAGCCTCCGGAGGGAGGAGGGACTCAGACACAGGTGCTGCTGCTGGGGAATCCATCCCTGGGATGTGCAGAACTTGCTGTGCTGGGGCTCAGCTGGGCTGTGACACCCACTGCCTGTCTCTGCTCAGAGAGCCTGGGATCTGGGATCCAGGGGCTGGGCACACAGAGGGCACAGCTGCAACTGGAACATGGGCTTCCTTTTATTTGCACACAAAATGAAACCCCTTGGCAGCTGCAGCCAGGACATGAGTGCCCGTGGCTGCCACTGCTGCACTGCACTGATGTGGCTGCAAAGAGGAAAAGATGGAAATGTCCCTAACTCCTGCCTTGGAAGCACACTACAGGACAAATGGTTTCTTTTTACCCATTTCTTCAAGAGACAGCCTTGTTCAAAGCATCCCTGTTGTTGTTGCACTCTGTACTCTTGTATGTATGGTTGAGCTGCTCCTTTAGCAGCAGGAAAGCCTTTGAGACTTGGACTTTCCAAAAATGGCTTGTGTTAATTTCTGCTTTTCTTTCACTACATTACAGGTACAGTAAGAATTGAAATGTTCAGGAACATGCAAAATGCAGAAATCATAAGGAAAATGACAGAAGAATTTGATGAGGTAGAGTATGCAAATAGTTCTTTAAACGCTATGAAATATATTACTATAGACTTATGTCTTAAATTAAAAATGCAATGGGTAAAAAACCAGTGGGAAGGCAATGTCTCAGTATGGGAAATTGCACTGACACGCAAAGCAGAGAGTTTAACTGTTGGATGAGGAATAACAAGCCAGCATGAGCTTTAGGAAAGAGATAAATAGTATTATTTATATTCTGGCTAAATTACTTTTGCTTTTTAAAACACCACTAACCAGAGTTACTAAAATACAGTGGTGTAGTTTAAACTTTACTGGTGCCATTTAAAAACCAGCGTTGGATATTGTGTGTAGTCCAGTCCCATCATACAAAATAAGGGGCCAGTGCACTGTCCAGAGGCCAAAGAACTTGGATTTTGCCCAAGGGGAGATTGTCCCACAGCTGATGGAAGAAAGTATTTTTCAAAAAGCATTTTTCAAAAACTCTCAAAGTTTTTTCTCAAAGGAGAAACAACCACTTCCTTATGCAGGGCATGAATGTACCTAAAAGCAGCATCTCAGAGAGTTACAGTGACTGGTACATGAGCTTTCTTTCTCCATTACCTAAAACTTCTCAGAGCTTTTACAGTTCTAAAGCAGTTCTGTAGCTCTTGCCTTAACACTTGAATGGATCTGTGAGAGAATTCCTGGGGTTTAGTATAAAAGCATCAAGTTGTTAGTCTGAGACTGCAACTCAGTGAATATTTTGAACTCTGGGATTATCTGTTGGCATTTCCCCTGTGACACCTCTGCCAGCATCCCGGAAATCCCAACTGTCCCGTTGTTCCAGCAGTGCTGCAGGAATCATTTGGCTGCTAGCCTGAGTTGCTGCATTTAGGGCAGGGATTGAAGCATTGATTTTCCTCCTCTGGAGTGGAGCAATGCCTGTGCAGGATTTAAATGATGGAAATAACTGTTCATTGCTGCCACAGGTTCAGTTTGAGGTGGGGAATTCCATGGACATCAATTGGCTGCACCGTTTGGGTGCTTGGCTTATGAGTACAGGCATTTTGTAGGTGGATTGCCTCATAATTCTTGTGTTAGAGTTTAGCAGGTGAACGAAGACTTGGTTTGCTTTGACTTCTCTGAGCATTTGATCATCAAGTATCACGTCAGTGTCACTACTGTATCATAATTTTGTTGGTGTCCAACAGTAAAAGACCCACTATGTTGGTTTTACTGTGAATTAATTCTCCCCACTTCAGCCAGGTGAGATGTTCTCAGGGCAGGCTCCAGAAGCCTTTTGAAAGGGTTGTGTGGTTTGTGATTGCAGGTAGAAATACACCACATGTGTGTCAGTAGTTACACACAGCCCGAGAGATTCTGAGGAGCTGCTCCCACACTCTGCATACCCACACCTCTAGAAAGTGTAATTATGTACCAGAGTTCATGTGCAGAGATCCATCTGATCATTTTGGTGGGGTTTAATTAAATTTCAGGGGCAGGGGTTTTGCTGCAGAGGAATGTAATACATAAAATTTAGGCACAAGGTTATTTGATTGCAGCTCCTCTACACCTACATTCCCACCTTTACATGGTTCAGTCTGGGCAGTATGACATGTCCTGAGGAGCAAAGAACTTGTTCTGCACAAAAGCACAGAATAAATATGTTCAAATGGATTTAACTTTGGTACTACTGACTTCTTATCCTGGGGGAGAGATTGAGGCTGGAGCATTGTTGCCGTGATGGTTTGGATAATCAGGAATTGGCTTACAAACCAGGTGGTCAGGGAGGTGGTACTCAGGCTTTTTCAGGAAAGGGGAAAAAAGCATTTTCTAATTCTGTGGGGTGGTCTTGCTGAAATGCAGTTTGTACAGTGAAGTGAGAACAGTCAGGGCAGACTTGGAGAGGAGTTAAAGGAACTGAGTGTTCACATGCCTACTCCAGTCTTGTAATAGCTTCTTAAGGATGGAGTGGATGAATCTCTAGTAAAATTTCCATTTCTTCTGACAGCAGGCAAGTTTTACCTCTAGAAAAAGGCTAAGTTTAAAAGCTCGAACAGGACAGTGTTTACTTTCTGAAAAGATCTCAACTGCAAACTTGAGCAAAGCAAAGTTTGTGGGGAGGGGCAGCCAGCTGAATAGTGTATTAACCTGGAGGTGAAGTGGGGCTGGAGAGTGACAGCTTTCAATTACATAAGCCTTTCTTTAGATTTTGACCTTAAATAATTGGAAATATTCCTTTCTCATCCTTTCCCCCCCACTTCCTAACCCAGATCACAAGGAGAAGAATTGAGTCTGGGTACCTATTTTGGACTATATAGAGCCAATAGTGCAAGTCCAAAACAGTTGTAGTGAAGTCTTTGCAAAAGTGGTTTTGTGCCTGTGAGTTCCCTGTTTATTGATGAATAATGTGGGGTTTGCTTGTTCTTCTCCCGTGGCTTGAAGGAACACGAGCTTAGAAATTTAGCCCAGGATGGCTGCAACCACATTAAAATAACTGAAGTGGGCAGACCCTTAACAGTGCCTGTTTTCCTTTCCCTGCCTGCAGGACAGTGGGGACTATCCCCTCACCATGCCCGGGCCCCAGTGGAAGAAGTTCCGCTCCAACTTCTGCGAGTTCATCGGGGTCCTGATCCGGCAGTGCCAGTACAGCATCATCTACGACGAGTACATGATGGACACGGTGATCTCCCTGCTCACAGGGCTCTCTGACTCCCAGGTCAGGGCCTTCAGGCACACCAGTACCTTGGCTGGTAAGTGAGAGCTCAGCCACAGCTGCTGCACAGCAACTGCTGCTGCTGAGCCACCAGCTCCTCCTGCCTTGGGTTGGGTTTCACCAGCACTTACAACTGTGGAAAGCTTGGGCAAAGCCAGGTGCCATCTAGGGTACAACTGTACTCAAAATACACTTTTTAGTTTGCAAAGGAGTTGGTGGGGCACTGAGTCTCAGGCATTCTCATCATAGCCAGGGGTCTCCAGTGGATCCTCACAATCAGAAGTGCTGTGCTTATGTCTGGTATTTTGTTATTAGTTGTTCATTTGTTGTATAGACTGTCTTAATAATTTTGTATTTTAGAGTACATATTCTTTCTAAAGAAGTGTCAAGACAATTTTATTATCAGAGAGTTTCTGTCCACCTGTAAGAACAGTCTGGCCTTCACTCTGGAGAAGTGTTGGGTTTGGGAGCACTGGGCCAGGGGTGAAGGGCTCCAGCCACAGCACAGCTTTCATGCAGCTGCCTGCATCTGAGGAGAGCCCCGGGTGCAGCATTGGGTAGGAATAGGCTTTTCTAGAGTGTATTTCATCAGACCTCTGTGTCTGCTGTAAGGTGGATGAATTGCTCTCCACAAGTAACTGTTTTTTTCCAGTTACAAAGTAATACCAGTCTTGGATGTTGGTGCCTAGAGCTGGTCATGTCAGGTGACAAGGAACACATCTTAATGCAAGGTTCACCTTTACAGAGATGTGTCAGAATCTGAATATTGCTACAGCCAATATTAGTTACTGATTTAATCTTTCCACGATCTGCCTCATACAATTTTGTTCAGTTTCTGAGTGTAATACCCAGTGTCCAACAGAGTCAATCAGAATTTGTTTACAATTTCATCTCTCTTTATGAATTGAAGCAAGAGGCAGATTCCCAGTGATACTGAAAAAACAACTCAAATCTGAAGTGGAGTTTGATTTTAAAATTGAAACCCCAAACCTTCAGCTCACAGTGACTGAACTCTTGTAAACCCATCCCCTTGTGCTCTTCATGTTACTCAGCAGTGGGGTGGTAAAACCTTGAATTATGCAGGTGTAACCTTCCAGGTTTAGAGTTTCCTCTACAAGTTGAGCATTCAAAGGTGAGCACTGTTTGAGCCACAGGTAACCTGCTGGAAATCCCTGCCTGTTCTTTAAACTGTATCCCTTTCCATCTGATGCCATCTGCAATTCCAGGGGATTTTGATTTGCTGTTTGCTCTGTTTGGGGTTGATTTTTTCATAGGGGAGAGTTTATGGGGTGGGGTTTGCCCTGTCTCCCCTGGATTGGTTGGTCCATCCCTGCATGGGATGTTTGGAAAGTATGAGGAGCTTGATTGAAAAGGCAGGAAACAGCACCACACATCTGAGATGTTACCCAGGGCCCGTGCTCTGTGGAAGAAGGAATTCCCACTCTTTGGAATGGATTGTGTAGCTGGAAACTTGCAGCAAGGAAAAGCTGAAGCTAAAGCCAAAGTTATCCCAACTAACTTCAGTTATTGCAGCCTCTGCTGCTTCTTGCATCAGTTACACCTGCACCTAACACTGTGCTGGGAATGGGACCTGCCAGAGATCTCCAGCACTTACCAGTGACAGCACATGGCATTCCCTGATTTGTTTGCTTGGTTTAAGAAGCTTGAGGGCTTTGTTTTGATTCTGCAGATTTCCTTCAAGCTTTTTTTACCCATGTAATTATGCTGCTGTCCTGCAGAGCAGAGGTCCACATGATGCCGTGGAGCTCAGTCTTGATCAAGTGTATATGAAAATCTACTTGCAGAATTTCAGTTCTGGAAGGAGTGTTTTTGAGGTCCTTGTTTTCAGTTTTCCTCTGTGCCAGTCAATTTGAATGAGAAATTATTCACTGTAGCAAGAAACTTAAGGCAAGAAGTACCTGTGGGTTACCAGCTTTGAGCAGCAGCAGGTTAACTCAGAGCACCTTCTCTTTCCATTGGTGAGGTTGCTCTCCACATGACTGTGTGGAGGGGGAGGTGGGTATTTTCTGGATGTGGATATGCTGAGGAAATAGGGTTTTTAGCTCTGATTACAGGAAAAGACTCATGTCCTGTCTTCTGCCTTTGCAGCTATGAAGCTTATGACTGCTCTTGTGAATGTTGCCTTAAACCTGAGCATCCATCAGGATAATACACAGAGGCAGTATGAAGCTGAGAGGAACAAAATGATTGGCAAAAGAGCTAATGAGAGATTGGAGCTGCTGCTTCAGAAGAGAAAAGAGGCAAGTGAAAAGATGATTTGGTTTTTGCCTGTTCATGTTCGTTCCCTCCGCCAGAAAGCCCAGGGTGGTTTGTGAGTGCTGTAGTGAGAAAGAGATGAGTCCTGCAGTGGTGTTTGTGTGACCTCAGGCCTGTTACCTGGGCTACATTAAATCCTGTGTGGACACATTCAGCTGAGTTTGTGCCTGTTCTGCACTCATGGGATGAGTTCTCAGGCTTCTCTGTGGCCAGGCAGGAAGAGTCTCAAGTTGTAAGTAGTGACTGTTCTGATTATGCAGAGAGATTCTGACAAGAGGATCACCTTGTCCCTCCCTGCACTGCCCATTTCTCCCTCTGATCCCTGCAATCATTCCATTGTGTCTTGTTAGTGCTTCTTATTGTAGCTGCTTTCAAGGAACACTTCAGTGGGGCTGTAGAACCTGGGCTCAGGGACAAGAAGCTGGGAAGACATTAAAATCACTTTTGGAAAGTATCAGTCTGGCATTAGGGGAGAAAAACCATTAGAAGGTTGCTGTAATCATGTCTAAATAATTCAAAGTATTATGTCACAGGAAATTTCAGTTTAGAGTTGTTCTTAAAAGAAACTTCAAGATGACAATTAGTAAATTAATACATATACAGCCAGACAGCCACAATCTGTAAAGATGACAAGTAAAACTCATAAGAGTGATGGAAAAATTGAAGTTCATAGGACTTTGATTAAAATTTATTATTTTTAATATATTAGTTTGAATATATTTCCTCCACCACAGTTTTACTCTGTGGTAATTAAGGATGTCTGGGTGCTTTAACTGTGGTGCACCTTAGATTCTTTTAGGTATAACTTTGACTCAGAATTGCTTGACTTTATAGCCTTTGTCTGGGGATAATTACAATTGTGTATTTTCATTTTACTCCTATATCCTTGACACAATTATATTTGGTTTTCATAGTTCTTAAAAATCATGCATTAAGGCATGAAGCAAGAACAATCCCTCCATGCAAGAGAAACATTTTAAATGAAATATCAGATTGAATGCCAGCTTTAAAGCATTTTGAAAAGCAAAATAGCTGGAACAGAGTTTGTATTGCAGTTCCTGACATAATGCTGTGTGTTCCCAGTGTTTTACTATGCTGAATTTACAGGATGTTCTGTGCTGGCACTTTGTTAGACAATTCTTTTGATGAAGTGCCATCATAATAAATGCTCCTAAACACATCCACACGTGTTTCTCTTCCTGAAGTGCCAGAGGGACAGCTCCCAGGCTGAGTGTGGCAGGTGAGTCTGAGGCAGAGGAGCTGGAGCAGTGGCTGAGTGTTCCTTGCCATGTCACCCCCTGCACACTGGTGGCAGAGCTCTGCCCTGTCAGGACCCCCTTCAGCTCAGCTGGGTGATTTATGGAGCAATCTGCCACCCAACACAGCAAGTTGTGTTGTAGCTGCTGCCAGGAATTCAAATCTCCTGCTTGTCATACATGTCTTTTTGAGCTTCTGAAACTGCCTGCAGAGTCAACAGGAGAGAGTTTCCCTCATTTCTCACTTAGCTTCAGGAATGGGGAGTATTAAATCACTCTTGCATTGGTAAGAGCAGGAATCCCAAGACACAGGTGTTCTCTCGACATGCCTGAAGTTAAGCACTCAGATTCAAGTGCATGATCTAGAAAAGCTGAGAGTGTAAAAAGCAATTACAGTTTCAGAGAAAATTCATTACTGAATCTGAAATACAGCTGGGAATTGTATC
Source organism: Pachyramphus minor (assembly GCA_013397135.1). NCBI lineage: Eukaryota > Metazoa > Chordata > Aves > Passeriformes > Tyrannidae > Pachyramphus > Pachyramphus minor. The sequence goes on along the minus strand of VYXB01002948.1, from coordinate 83,649 downwards.
CTTTAAATGTTAGTACACAGAGGTAGAAGGGATCTCACATGGACCTACTGAATGGCTGATTCTGCTTCTACAGCAGCTCTGCCCCAGCACCTGGAGACCTGGATCAGATGATTTACCACATTGATAGTGAGCTGTGAATTCTGGGCAGAAGAGGGAGGAAGCCATCCATGCTGTCCCTTCATCAATGCTGCTTCATTTTGCTCTCAAACTAACATCCTCTTCAGTGTCTCAACTGGCTCATGGCTCAGGAAGCCCAGTGTGTCCTACTGTGCTGTGTTTGTATGCCAATGATTCCTGCCCAAGTTCTCCAGGAGCTCCCCTTTCCCTGCCAGGGCCGTGATAGTTTCTCAGGAAGCCTCCTGAGGCTCCTTGGTTCATTCCCATGCCCATTTTACTGCACACCCTGTGCCTCTACCCCCCTGTTCCTGTGGATGTTTGCCTGCTGTGGAGTCATCCAGTGGAGGAGTGATTAGAAATTCATGCTCCCCTTTGGGTTATGAATTCTTGAGCAGGCACTTAGTCTGTGCCTATTTGGGTTGAGCTGATGCTGCAAGTAGAGCTGTTCCCAGAAGCTGTGTCTAGATATGCTTGTTTTGTGTGGAGCCCTGTGGTATACACAGAGCTGGGGGCATCAGCTTTGCCCCTTGTACACAGTCCCTTTCACTGTGGAGTTCATTTCTTTGGCCTGTTAGTGACAATTCAGTCAGGAACACCTCATGCCTTGTTTTCCCCATGTGCAAAATGGACACAGCACCTCCTTACATTTTAGGAACCTGAGAGGCTTTATTGACTGATTTCTGTAAGCTACTTATACTCTTACCTGGAAGATACTGGAGAAATATTTATAAACATGGCTTGAAAAACATAAGCCCCTGGGTGAAAGTGTTTTTGAGCTCCTGCCATGCAGGAAGTCAAAGCAGCTGCCTCTGGCTGTGAAATATTTTATCTGTTAAATATATACACCCATAATTATCCAGGTTTCATTATTTTATACATAGATGCACTCTGTTCTAGCAAGGCTCTGTTGTGGTTTTTGTGCTGAGATTGTGGGCACATTTTCATTCCCACACACCGTGGGGCCCTGCTTGGACATAGGAAACACCTCATGGAAGAAGGAGGGCTCTGCATGTGGGAGCAGGGCTGCTCCTGGAGCTCAGGGTATAAAATTGGTGCCATCTTACTAAAAAAGATGCATTTAGGCGTAATTAAGTCATGTTTACTTAATGTAGTACAAAAGCTGACAGTATGAGAATACTGTAATTAATTCCAAGTTGTGTTAACATATTCATTGACACAAGGTGAGCTTCCCATACTGCTTGCAAAACATGCTCATATGGTGTAGGAAATGTAAAGTTTTTTAAAAAAACACTCATATTTATAAAACACCTTTTTCATTTGGGATTGGGCTTTGCTTGGGTTTGGTTTGGCTTTTTGCAGTCTAAGGCCTGGATGTCACATGTGCTCCAATTCTGGAAAGCGTCCTGGTTACTCAGGGTTACCCTGGGTGCTGAAGTTTAGAACAACTGACACTCAGACTTAAGACTGAGAACATCTTCAGCTACTTTCTGTAAATCGAGCATGAATTTTGTCCAGATTAACCTTTGTTTCTGCAGCTGTCACTCCCTCTGCTCTGTCTCACTGGGAACACAGCCCTGCTGACATCACTGAACACGTCTCTGCTTGTTTTATTTTCAGTAGCAAAAATTGGTGATCGCTTCAAAGGCTAATCTGAAACTACTTTGGTGTTTGTAGTGAATGTTAGTTTTCTTCCATTAAGACATTGTGTTTGTGAAAGTAAATATTTGTATGTATATGCACACAATACAGGCACATGCTGGAAAAGCAGAAATGGACATTCCTCTGAGGTGCTCTTCCATGATCTTCCAAGGTTTCCCCATTGGGAATTGTAGAATATCAAATTATAATAAGCAATGGGATCTTATTTATTTGTTTTGTTCTGTTTTTTGCAGCTACAAGAAAACCAAGATGAAATCGAGAATATGATGAACTCTATTTTTAAGGGTATATTTGTTCATAGATACCGGTAAGGAAACGCTAACAAAGTACAGCCATAAAAAATGGCAGGGGCAATTTCTGTGCTGATTCTCTTGTGCTGTAATTTTGTAGATGCCAAAAGCACCATCAAAGACACTTGAAGTTGTGGAAGAACATAATAAGTGTAACCCTCCTTGATTCCACAACAGAGCCCATCCACACCTCTTGGTTCTGATTCGGTGCAATGGCTTTTAAGAGCTGTGGGAACCTGGGCTTTGAATGTTGGTGCTTTGAGAAGAAGGGTTGTCCAGGGTGGGAGCTCAGACTGGACACACCTCAAGAATCATCAAACAACCACTGCATATCATGGGAGGGCAGCTGTGGCTGCTGAGTGTCTTTAGCCTTCATGTCCTTTTGTATGGCTTGGATGTAAAGCAGATTGTCAGAGAGCAGTAGTCTTTTAAAATAGATTGAGGGTGGGTTTGCATCACAAGATGCCTCAGAGCATCTGCAGCACCTCAGTGCAACCAGTTCTTTAAATGTTAATTGACGTACTGAAGTCAAGAAGATAAAATTCAAGGATACTAAACTATGCAATTAACCTTTCAGATCTAAATTCTGGTTTAAAGGTTTAGAATGTATGAAATCTTTTAGAAAAACAGCAGAAAGTAAGAAAGGGTGTATGAGCAGAGGATTAGAAGGTGGTGAGGAGCCCATAGTTCAGTTGGACAGAGGAGTGATTGTAAATATGGAGAAAAACAAGCAGGAAGGGGTTTGTGCTGAGAAATATGTGAGTGTGCCAGTGGAGCTGGAGCTTGGATCCTCGGTACTCAGCCTGGGTCCTGGAAGGGAAGGTTGTAGATTATGGTCAGTAAGCCTTGAGCTGCCTGGCAACAGAAGGGTGGCTGTAGGGCCAGCAGGTAAATGAACCTGTTGGGTCAGCAGAGCACTCACTGTTTGTTCCCTTAGGAAAGCAGATTCCATGGCAGGGAGGTAAAAAAACGGAAGAAATTAAACCTTAAGAGTGTTCCCATTTCAGTCCTCTCAGAATTTAGCATATTGTATCAAACAAGAAGTCACTTTAAAATATTTTCCTCGTAGTTCATGCTGTTCTGTGGGGTTGGGAAAAGATTCTACCTGTTATGGTCTGCTGCTTGGTTTTATCCTCCCAGGCCCAGGGGGGATACAAATGTAAAGCATTTCAAACTATTATCTGCTTTCATAATTTCTTAAGCATTCCTTCTCTCAAACAGTTCAAATGTTTTATAAACTTGATATGATCTTACAGTCCTTAGACCGAGTGGTAATGATTTCAAAAGAATGTTATTTTAATTACTCCCAGAGAATAAATCCCATCCCATAATGGGATTCAGCCTCAGCCGCAGTGATTCGTGCCTGGGGACCTTTGTAACTTAAATTGCAAGTCCTTGATCTAAACAAAACCCCTAGAACTCATTCATTCAGAATGTCTTCTTACTGCTGTTCTTTCTGTAGATTGGCTTCAAATGTACTGGAAGATTTCAGTGCTCACTTGTGTCATTAAAGAAAATTGTTGCAGCAACAGCTCAGCAGTTTTGTGGGTGTTCTGTGAGCGCTTGGGAAGCTCAGCCCCTGGGGAGCAGGGCCTGGCTGTGGTTCTGTGCAGAGCCCCAGCCACCTCTGTGTGCCTGAGCAGTGCCTGGGGGTGTGCAGGGGGACACTGCTGGCAGGGCAGGGAGCTCCAGAGCTAAACCATTGCTTGCAGGGTGCATGGCTATGACTGCAAAAGAAAGCAGGGGAGGCCTGTTTCTTCATTGCAGTTGTGTGTGCATGTCACAGGTCACTCTGGCTCAAGATTCTTGCCACAGAGCTGCTCAGGTGGAACAAGGGTTCATAAGATAGTCATCACTCAGCTGTTGTCTGAGGTGCCAGAGTTTTGGGTTTGGTACTTCCTTGCTTGTGATATAGCACTGTGTGTCCAGACACATGTCCCTTTCAGAGGGGGAGGATTCTGATTACGGTCCTACTTCGTAATATCCTTTTGTTTTCAGTGCTCACAGAGCTTTTCCTCCAGATGTGAGTGTCCCCCAAAATAGAACTAGGCCAGTTTTGGCTTCTGGCAGAGCAGAATGGGGATCCTGGGCCTGAGAACATGATGGGTGCAGGGTTTATGCAGGGCAGAGAGCTGTCCTGAGGGAATATTAGGGCAGGACTGACAGTTAAGGTAAAGCTGGCAAAATCTAGATGGCATTGTCATTTTTATGGGGAAGATTGTCTCCTTCCAAGGTGTTCCTTTGCCTCCTGCTGAGTAAATAGGAGGATGGGGACAAGTTACATGGGAGTTGCACTCTGGGAAACAAGAGGGTTGCATGAGCAAAAGCTAGAGGGGATATTGGATGGCAGTCTGGTGAGGAAGCAAAAACCAGTCAGCACAGGGAAATGAAAACCCAAACCAAACCAGAAAAAAATCCTTTTCCCTCCACCCTAAATGTGTTATCCTAAGGAGGTGAAACATATCTCCTACATGACAGGAAAATGTATTTTGTTTTTATGTCTTTATGGGGTCCAGAAAAAAAGATAAGACATTTTTGTCCAGTTCTCCTCATAATTATGTCTTGAAAAAGTTTACAAACTGCTGAGCAGCCCAAGAAACAGGCCCAGTTGGGTTCAGCTGGCAGTGGTGCTATTGTAGAGCTGCACCAGTTCCTGTCCCTGGGCTGAGTGGGGATTAAAGATGCCAGCTCTCAGAAAGCCTAAGGCAGGTGAGGCACCCTCCTTTCTGTCCTTGAGGAAGTTGCATCATGGGGGATCTCTTTACCAAGAGAACTATGACCAAAAGTTAAAGAGTATTGAATTGGTGTAAAACTTAGAAGATTTTGAGTGTAATGACAAGGAATTATCTAATGCATAGCAAAGGTACAAAGGTTTTTTGGTTGTTTGATGCAGCATTGTGTGGGCATGGAGTCTGTGATTCCTGCAGTGATTCCTGCAAGGACATGAGGGGTTTGAATTGGTAAGAGTTACCTGGGAGATGCTGCTGGGGTGGGAATGGTGTCACACAAGTTCTCCTGCCTCTCCAGCAACTTGAGTGTATTTGCTAGTCCCACATACCTTATCCATGATTCTTTCCCATTTGCAATTATACTGAAGGTGTTACATTTTTGTTACGCTAAAATCTTTGAATCAGTTGAATAGCCTTATTTTTTTTATATTTTTTTTTTAATTAGCAGCTTGGAGTTAGTGTCTGTCCATAGTGCCTGGGGATCCCAGAGAAGTTTTTAAATCAAGGAGCAGTTTTTGCCTGTCTGCCTAGGGAAGATTGAATGCATGCTTACAGAAAACATCACTTTTCCTGATTTTTGGCTGGCTGTGCTGCATGATTAAATAGTTGTTGACATTTGGATTCTTTTTGGGATTGCCATTAAATCCTTCCAAAATTCTTCACAGTCAGTGAATTTCTAAGGTGGTGAAATAACCTACTTGGATGTGAGGCCCTGGGCTGTCATCTCCTCATGGAAATGTCTTTGTGGCTCCTTTGTATTGTTGTGGCTGCCCTTTTTGCTTGGTGCAAGCTGGCCAGTCCTTTAGACTTTTCCATAAGTCTTGCATTCTTGCTTTTAAAATGAGGTTGGAGAGCCCTCAGGGGGGTGTCAGAGCAGCCCCAGGGCTGTGCTTGGCAGTTGCTGAGGTCAGTGTGTGTCAGTGGGCACAGAGGGCTGGCAGTGGCAGGGGACAGTCCCCAGAGTTCCCCTCAGGTTCCTGCAGCACATGCCTGCTTTGTGCTGTTCCATCAGCACAGTTTCCTCCCTAGAGTTTAGAATTCCTGTAGAGGTTTCCCTCCTGGCCCTGTGTGACACGGGGAGTGACCCCTGGCTCCTGTCTGGGTGTCCCCTCAGTCTGGAAGGTCATGGACAGTGCAATGGCACTGAGGGAGGTGGAGCAGCTGGAGGTGGAAGTACATAGGCAGTTCCACTGTGGAGTGATCCTGGCTTTGTTACACTGCTTTGGGGGTGTGAACTTGTACAAGAAGTGTCTTGACCATAAGAGTGAGTGTATTTTATTTATATTTTGTAAAATTGAAGACTTTAGGAAAAATACAGTTTCTCTTATTTTGCAGTTATTTTCCTGCTTGAAGATTTTCTTCCTGTAAATTAAATTTCATTTTGGGGCTCTGTTGGTTTGTTTTAGAATTAAATTGTTGTTTATTACTTTTCCAAAAAGATCTTTTTAATAAAAATACAGAACAAGAATCTCAATTACAAGCAAGTCCAGTGTTGGTTAAGCACCAGGCATTCCCTTCTTCTGTGCAGCAGCTCTTTCTGCTCCTCTTTTATTGCAGCTGAAGTTTGGAGCTGTGAAGCAGTGCCAGCTGGAGTGGCACAAGTGCTTTCTCACAGTAGCAGATGTCTCAGAGCCGAGATGACTGAAGGGCCAGATGGCCCCAGTCCCTTTCCCGTTGTTGAGCCGTCCTTCCCGATCCGTGGCTGTGCCTTGCTCCGAGTCAGGCAGGCACAGAGTGCCGATCACATGGGAATCCTGTCCATCCCTCAGCTCTCTGGTGATCTCTCCAGACACTTTCCCGCTGCCCCTCCTCAGGGAGCAGCTGCTGAGCCTGAGAAGTGTCTCTGCCTCTCCCATCACTTACTGCAGTCAGAATGTAGGAGAAAAGCAAGAAAACTGGAGGAAACCAGTGCTGAAGTGCAAATATTCCCCTGAGGTTTGGGGTAGGGGCTTTCTTGTGGGGCATGAAACGAGATCTGTTTATGTACCAAATTCCATTCTGCTCCTCTGGCAGGTGCCTTTGGTTAAACCAGATAACTTTTCCCACTTTGCAATGGTTCTACACCTCGAGCTGGAGGCAGTCAGGGCTGCAAAGCAAATGTTGGGGACGTGGTTTGTAGGGATCATAATTCTCTTTGAAAAGAGAGAGGCAAAAGATGGAGTAATAGGGTGTGAAGCAAACTACGGTGAGAATTGTTTTACATAGGGGAAATATCAGAATATAGAAATACTGAAATTATTAGATCAGTGAGTTCAGGGACAAAGGAAGAGAACATCAGTGAGATGGCAGTGGGAACAGTGACAGCTCCTACCTAGTGAGGTCATCAAAAGTAAAAGCAAATTATTACAGATAGGGCAGGGGAATGAGCATGGGGAATGGTCTGTACTCTGGTTAACACTGGTTCTGTCCTTTTTTCCTTGCTAGTGATGCTATTGCTGAGATTAGAGCTGTCTGTATTGAAGAAATTGGAGTCTGGATGAAGATGTACAGTGATGCCTTCCTGAATGATAGTTATTTAAAATATGTTGGCTGGACACTACACGACAGGGTAAGTGTTGTGTGTTCCTGCTCTTGTGTTACTTACATTACTGCCCAGGCCATGCTTAGTGTATCTCCTTGGTTTATAAAGAGGTTGTTCTATTTTCTAACCTATCTCAGGCTATGTGCTTACACTAGGATGCAGCACTCCCAGGCTGCCTTGGTTCCTCTGCTGTTGGTGTTCTCAGGCTCTGGTGGAACACGTTGGTTTACATTTCTCAGGCCACCCCGAGAACCTCTTGGTCTGAAGCAGCATGGAACAGAGATTTCCATGTGTGTCTTCCATTTACATTGCCCAAAGGTTAGGGGCAAGAACATCTCTGAATCCCCAACAGACACCACTGGCTCCACAAACAGTGAAGTTCTCATCAATTCACCTTCCCTTGAAGAATCTTTTCAAGTTTCCCTGTAGCTTTTTCTTCAAAAACTTGCTGAAATGCCAGGTGGAAGCAAAAGGATTTGTGTCCAGAGGGGCTTTTCTGTGTCAGCAGAGCTCTCAGTGCTGGTGGCACCCACAGCACACTCTGTGGGGTGGGAGCAGCTCTGAGCCCCACCCAGGTGCTGCAGCAGGAGTAGCCCCTTCTGAACGCTGGTGGAGCTTTGCACTCTGACTGGGGGGGTTGTACTCCAGGCAGAAGTGGGACTGGCTGTCCTCCCACTCCCCCCAAAACCTCTAGAAACACCTGTTTTACTCTAAACTCTTTTCTAACATTATCCAAGGATAACAAAGGAGACCTACCTGTGCTCATTAAATTCCAGCATCCTGATTCAGACTATTCTCTTGTTTTAGAAGCACTGGTGGAAGAAATTAAAAGTTTTCAAGTTCATTCTGATGACTTACATAGTTGATATCTAACAGCTGATTCTTTTAAAAGATCATTTTTCAATAACTTCAAACATCATATTAATATAGAGGATATGACTCAGTCACTTATTTGCTGAATCACAGAATATTCTGGGTTGGAAGGAACCCACAAGGATCCTCAAGTCCAGCTGAAGTCTGAACAAGATCAGTTAGAAAGGCTTTCACAAATGAAAGAAGTTGGCTGCTGCTGGTTCTTGTAGCTACAGCTGACAGGGATCTGCATTCTGCCTTGATCTGGATGAGCAATTTCCTTCTTAAGAGTATCCTCTGTGCTCTAGAGACTGGACATGTGATTTCTTCCTCTCTAAACGTGAAGTTCTCAAACTTTTTTTTTACAAACTTTCCCCAAACTTTTACGTTAGATCTCATTGTACAGAAGTTGAGCAGGAGGAAGATCCTGCTCAGTGCTGCACTGGACCATGAGCAGTGTGGAGTCCAGAGACACAACCCTGTGTGCCAGGAAAGCTTGGACATGGGAACACAGCCATCCTATGGAGGGACAGAGCTGCTGCTCCAGTGTGCCTCACTGGTGCCATGCTCCAGCAGGGGAGATAGCTCAGGGGGGAGGATTAGCATTTCAGGTGTGCTGGAGGGCTTTGTTTTTTACTGGGACTTTTAATTTAAAATAAATTCTCCCTTGAATAATTGCAGTGCATCTCTGGGAGCACATTCTAAACCTTGCAGAACATTTCCACAAAGTAGGACTTGCAGAATCTGGTCAGGGTTGCAGTTGGCAGCTCTCAGCCCCTTGCAGTGTCTGTGAAGTCCATCCATCTCTCCCATCACTGCTTTAACCATCTGTGAAACGCAGCCATTCCTCACGGTGCTGTCTCTGCCTGGTGTCAGCTTCCCACACCCTTATCTGTCACATCCAGAGATTTCTCATGTCGTGTCCAATACTTTCTCACATCCTCTTCAGTTAGTTTAACCTCAGGCCAGGGTCTAGTCATCTGCCTGCAGCCTTGACAGATGTTTATACCTCAGCTTTTTAAAAATTTACATATCCCTTCATACCAGAGAAATTTTAAATTATGGTGTTATGGTAAAAAATTGGCCCATCTGGACAGAATTCTGTCAGGCTGCTCTCCTGCCTCTGCTCTGGAGTATTTGTCATTGCAGGCCTCAGAAGTGCCTTGGGGTTTTAAGTCTTTAAATCACAAGTTAATCTGTCCAGTGTGAAGGCATATGTGATAGGTGATATTTTTTATTGCTGCAGTGTATATTTGATGTACAGAGGTACAATGGGAAGAGTCTGAGGCAGGTGAGCCACATGTCAAAGGATGAAAAGGGAGAGAATGGAGAGGAAGAGACATCTGGGGAGGCACAGAAAGGAGGATGGAGGTGCAGTGGGAAGAATAGGTTGGAAAAAGATGGAATAAGAACCAACTGAAAATGCAAACCATCCAGAAGTACAAGATCCCTGAACAGCCTGGTTTTCATTGGCACTGCCTGAAAAACTTCCCAGCTGGTAGCCAAGTTCCTTGATTTTGCTTTGCTTTGGTCAGGAGAGAATTTTTGTTCTGATTGGTATTTAAAACATTGCAAAATGAAGGCTGAGGCAATAGCCATAAGGTATTGCATGTCACAAGAACAGAAGTCACCCCAAAATGATCACCTCTGGAAGTTGGTGCTACAAAAAGGAGAGGGGGCAGCAGTGCAGGACATTCCTGAGCAGTTTCATACAAATGAAAGCACAGAGAAAACACAGTTTCACACTTCTCTGTAGTAGCTCCAGTGTAGTCTTCCAGAGGTAGTAGACAGAAGTTTAGTTCTCTAATTTGGGAAATCCTTAGATTTTGTGTGTTAATCCTGTCTCTTTCCCAGATTTCAGACAAATGTCTATAGGGCTTTTTGTTTTTTATAGATTCTCATCTGAATGTGGGTTTCAAGGTCTGCCTTTCTCTCCTTTTCAGCTTTTTTCTCATTCTCATCTATCCAGAAGCACAAATTAAATGTTTATCAACTATAATATAATTGCATTTTAAAAGACTCTTTAAAAAAACCAGTAAAATCAGACTGTTCAGTCTTAATTTTTTCCTGCCTCATTGATGCCTGGAACTGTTTTGAAACCATAACTGTGTCTCTAGATACAAAGACAGTCCTGGCTCTTAAACCAGTTCCTAACACATCCAAAAATGCCTTTTCCTTCTTTGCATTCCTCTGCTTTGCTTGTTGTCTATTCCTGTGAAAAGGCTGAGCCTGGGCTCCTCTGAAGCCGATGTTCCTCTTGTGCTCCACCTCTTAATTCATTCATTCATTCTTTAAGTTCATCTCTTAGTTTACAAAGTCTCTTCCTGTCCTTCCTGCCCCTCCTGCTGGCCTCAGTTTCTTAGGAATCACCCTAACTCAGCATTCCCACACACGTCCTTCCTCACTAGCAGGTGTTTGGGTGTTCCAAGCTCCTGGTCCTTGGATGATTCTCGTAGTTACCAATGAACTTGTTGTCTCAGGCCTGGTGCTGGTCTGTGGCACGTGGCTGCTCCTCCATTCTGGGCGTAGTGTATCCACCTTCACTCCTGCCTTGCTTTGCTCCTTGTCCAGGTCATTGCTGTTTAGGCTTCCCAGGGCATTCCTGTCCCTGATCTCCACTGACTTCATTTGAAATCCTTCCCAGCAGGATTAACAAGCTGATGTGCTGGGGCTCTTCTCACTCCAAAGAGGTGGATTCCGTCCTTGACCAGCAGTTTAAAACCCAGAGCTTTAGGCTATCAGAGAGAGTGCTCCTCCTCTCATTCTCCTACCAGGAGGAGCAGTCATTTTTCAGGGAGTGCCTCTGTGTCTGCTGGTCCCTCTCTCAGCCAGAGGGACCAGGTGTGACACCACCTTTCTCTCCTCCCCTCTGCTGCTGCAGTGCCTCGGCTGTGGGCAGTGGCAGGACAGTGCCCTGTGCCAGGAGCCTCCTGGCAGGGCACACAGGGCCTGGGACCACTGATTCACGAGGGCTTTGTGCTCCATGGGCAGCCTGAACCTTTCCTGCACAGGCCTTGGGGCTGTGCTGTGGCCAGAGGTTTGAATTTTGTGCTTTGGGTCCCCGGCCCTCTGCTCACAGCGGGACAGCCTTCAGGGAGCTGGAACTGAACCTGCTGCCTCACTGCAGCTTTGGAGTGCTCATCACATGCCAGAATAAACTGCCCCTGACCCTCTGGGGCTCAGTAAGCTGAGGCCATGAGAGGCTCCCAGGCCTGTGAGGAGGATGCCCAGGGATCCTGGCCCTTCTGAACAGCACACAGCAGAGGGGACACCATTTCTGGCTCTGCAGCACAGGCACCACAGGCAAACAGGTCTTTCTGTGCCTTTGTGGCACTGGACCACATCCACATAGAACTTTTCTTCAAGGAAGTTGTTTTCTCTACCTTGAAAGGTCTTAATGCTAGATCCTTTTAAACATAACTTTCATCTCACTGATTTTCTCTGCAGTGGTAGTCAAAAAGATCCCAGCAAGAGAGCATGAGTGCTCAGAGACTCCCCATGGATGTAAAGAGAGGATTTCTCAGGAGTAATAGTTCTCATGGAAATTCTGAAAGTCCAACTTCTGTGCTTCTTTTATCTTCTATTTCCATTTTTGAAATAGGTGTGAAGGAGGAAAGAAGCTTTGAAAGATTTAAAAATAAGGATTTTTGTCTTCAGTTTTTATGTCAGTCTCTGAATGTTCTATCAGTTTTTAGCTTGAGCAGTTTTAAAATTATAAAATAGACAAATTCAGAAATGAAGCCCTTTGTGTATGGAGCTTTACTTATGAAGTTCAATAATTTTAGCTCTGGAGCAGCTAAAGGCCTTAGACTTGGTAGTGTCTTCCCTTTCATAACAGTGAGTGCACACTGCAGGGAACTCTACAGATGAAATTTGAGTAGATTTGTGTTTAGAACCTTTTTGCTGTCTACAAATATTTTCCAAAAAGAATCCCTAGCTTGCTTGGACTGTGCAGTTGAGTGGAGTTGTGCACCTGCAGCACAGGGATCCTTCCCTTTCATCAGGGGTGTTCCTGTAGGAGACAAGCCTGGATCCAGAGGCCCTGTATGGTGACCCCCATGTTTGCTGCCTGCAGCCCAGCAGATCAGAGCAGTCCCACCTGAGGAGCAGCTGGGAATGAGCTGCAGCCACCAGGACCCTCAGACACAGGGACACAGGCTGCTCTTCCCCAGGGCTCCTCAGGCTATGCCTGCTCCCAGCTGGAGGGTCCCTCAAGCCTCTTCATCCTCCAGCCTGTGCTGTCCTGTGCTGACATGGGCTGTAGAACTTCCAGAAAACAAATCCAGGTGCATTCCCTGCGTCCCTGCCCTTGGAGATGGTGGAGCTGCTGAACCCATGCTCAGTCATTTTGAGCATTGTTTGCAAACAGCAGGTATCAGCCCTGAGGTACCTGGATCTCTTTCCTAAAACAAACAGCCCCACTGCTCCAAGCACTGCAAATTGTACATCTTCAGGTTGTGTTTGCTTGCTGCTTTCTTTGTCTTCTCGTGGAGTTACTTGGAAGGGAAGCAGTAACAGACATGGGGGTGAAGGCACATTAAATTCTCTCTGTATGCAGATGGGGAGGAAGTGGAACACTGTAGGCAGCTGCACTTGGTTCTCGGGTTTAGCTGAATTGCAAATTGGCTTCGGTCATCCATTTGCATAAAATTTTAAATGTATGTTAAACAAATTACAGGATGATGTTCTTTAATATTCATGTGCCTTTGATGAGGGTATTCTATCAGCTAATCTTGCTGTGTTCTGTTTAGCAAGGTGAAGTGAGGTTGAAGTGTTTGAAAGCTCTTCAGAGTCTGTACACCAACAGAGAGTTGTTTCCCAAACTGGAGCTGTTCACTAATAGATTCAAGGTAAGAGGAAATACAATTTTTGGAAGGAGTACAGAAAGTAAAAGTATCCTCATCCTGTTGTGGTCTTTGAGTCACGTCTATTAAATGCAAAAATAAACTCCTTTGTGGCAAGGCTGGTACCTGCACTAGCAAAACTGTATTACTGAGTGCTGAGATGAAGCCAAATCCGCTTTACAGTGTTTATCCTGTGAGATTTGTCAGACTTGGCCAGGATGATTATTTATCTGCTTGTATTACTGATAGCTTATATATTGTCGTTAATCAATCTGCCTGTACTTACTTAAATTTAGATTTATTGAATTTTAAGGACATGTACTTACACAATCTAAAATATATCTGAAAGTAATGGCCTATAAGAAAAGATTGGTTGTTCCACAGCTTTTTATCTCTATATGGTGGTGTTTGAAGGGAGACACACTTGGAACTGCATCCCAGTCCTCCAAACAGTGAAATCCCTTTTGCTGCAGAAGTGGAGTTTATACTGTGCTTCCAGACAACCCCCTGAACACAATTGTCCTGTTCAGGAGAGAAGTGCTGGAGGAATGGCCTGTGGGTTTTCATTAGCACAAACTTTTTGCTTAATATCTGGCTGAGACTGTGGCTGTTCGTTCCCTTCGTGGCACATCTGCTTCATTTCCCAAGTGGAGTGTCTGGAGAGCTGAGTGTGGAAGTGCTGCCCTTGCTCCTCTGGGGTGCCTGGGCAGGGCAGCTCTCGGGCACTGTCAGCACATCAGCTGGCACCTCTCACATTGCCTCGCTGTTCTGGAGAGCACAGAGCTGTGGGAAAGGCTGCCCCCCAAGGAAAGAGTCATTTATTTTGCTCTAAATCATGGTTATAATGCTGATGATAAATTCTGTTTGGAAAAGAAGTAGAGATTTAAATACTCATAAATACAAGGCTTAAACCTCTCCCTGTAGATTTTATACTGCTTCACTGGTGTTGTCTGTCATTGCAGTGGCTACAAACTCCTCCAGTTTGATCTAGAAAGCACAAAATGTAGAAAACTTTCCATCTTCCATGGATGGAAATAAAATTAATAGAAACAATAATTTATAACATTATACACTTATAAAATTTATTACAAATAATTTATAAAAACATAACAGTAATAGGCCTTTTACCACATTCACTTGAGATGGAGGAAAAAAGATGCTGTAAATTCTGAATATTAAAGAAGGCTTTTTGTCCAAAATAATAGTTATTTAATAGGGCAGACTCTTTATTAAAACTCTCCATCGTTTTAGATTGTTAAGGGCAGATTAAATAAATAGGAATGAACTAGGTATAGTTGAGTCTAAAAAAGGAGAGATAACTGGATCACTTTGTGAGGTCAGCTGCGGGCCTGCTTTTTTCTGATTCTGGAAAGTCAGTTTGTGGGACTGTTGCAGTAAAGACAAAGTTTCCTCTTACAGAAAAGTCCCTGGCAAACAGGTTCAGACCTACAACTATTTCTCTAATACCTTCATAAGTCTGGTTTACTTTATTATCTCAGGACAACCAGAAAAATGGACTCTCCAGCTTTCCTGTTCTCTTTGTGCAGATTTAGATTTGCCCTGGGATTTACAGCTATGCTGACAGGGATGTGGCCTTTGGCACCAGGAGGGAGCAAAGTCTCAAATTAATGCTTTTTGAGGCTGTGATACATCAGTTAAATGTCTTGACATCACAAACTCTACCACCACCTCTTTGAAAAATAATTGACCTAAATGCCATTTGCAGTTCCATGGCTACTTATTTATATTTCCTCATCAGAATTAACTTGACCTGCACACTTCAGCTGCTCTTCAGCTCAATACATTCAAGCTGTCAAGAGAAGTCTCTCTACAGGTCTTCTGGCTCTTTAAAGAATAAATTAATTGGATCCAGAGTGCCTTGTGCTGGGGTGTTAATATTTCACCACCTTCCAGATAGCTGTGTCAAGGATCTGCTCGTGTCACTTTACCAAAGGAAAGTTGTAGGTGATATGCTGGAAAATAAGGTTTGTCCATCAGCAAACATGTTGTCCATCAAAGAGGAGACTTTTTTTCCATCAAGAAGTCCTTTCTGATGCAGACATTAACTGAGGCCATCAGTGCCAAAGGCAAGACACCAGGAGATTTAGGGGCAGCCCTGGAATTCCTGTCCCTCATCCCTGACCCTGTGCAGGACAGTGTTGTCTCCATGGCCTGAGAGGCAGAAAGAGCAAATCTGCATTTGCTCTTCAGTTTGCCTTGTTCACAGCCTGATACAGAGTGGAAAACTGATCATCATAGGCACTGAAAATGCATATTTCAAGTTCTAAATACAGGCCTGTGCCTGTTGTGCAGCTGTACATGGTACAGGGAATCTCTGCAAAGGCAGATGGAGCAGCTGGACTTGGCAACTTCCTAAAGCACAGAGGTTACACCTGCAGAGGCATTTGGTGTGCAGGTCTCTCTGGGGAGGCTCTTGGTGCCTGGCTGGTGGCACACCAAGGCAGAAAACTAGAAATGACACTTCTGGGCTGGTTTTTTTAAGCCTGATGTTTGTGGGGAGATTTGAGAGAACGGCATTTTTGGATAAGAAAATGTTGTCCCAACAGTCGGTTTCGAAGTGCCAAAGGACTCAGAGTCAGAAGGCCCCTCCTGCTCTGCAGGCAGCAGAGGAGATCCCCTCCCTCCCTCCCAGGCTTTTTTCAGGGATGTAGAAGGAGTTTTAGACCTGTGTGCTTACTCCTTTGCATGCAGTTGGTTCCCTCCCTGTGGTATCCCGGAGTGTAAGACACACTTTGAAGGAGTACATGGAATTCCACTGAAAACCGTGAGATCAGTATCTCTGGTTGCTCTTTCTCTTGATGTTGTATTGGTTGCTGTGCCTTGGCCAGGACCTTAGGAAAAATCAAATAGCAATGTTTTGTCTTGTTCATACACAGGATTTCCTGTTTGGAAAGTTGTTTCACTGAGTCTCTTCACGGGCTTCTCACAGTCTCTAAAACTGTCAGGATAAAAGTTAAATGTGTCAAATTCCCCAGCACTTACTGTGGTTGATAGAGACCCATTCAGTCACAGTGACACAAAGTGTCTCTGCAGCCCTGGTGGTGTTGGGAGGTGACACTTGGGACAGCCACAGTGCATTCTCCACATACTGATCCAGATTTTCTCTATTGAAATAAGCATCAGTTGCTTGATACTCCCCTTTGGCCTTTAAATGCCTGGAATAGTATAGAAAAGAGGTGAAAACCTTTCATTTGTCCTGATTTGTTCTGGTGATTTTCACTGTTGTTGCCTTGTTTCTTTTCCAGTCCCTGACTTCCATTTTTTCCCATCCCAAAGTGTCATGTAGTACCTAAGCCTTCCTGAAGCAAGCTAAGCCAGAGAAATCAAGTTTTATTTGGCTCAATTTTTTTTTCATTAACTTGATCAGTCAAGCAGAGAGCATCAAGGCATCCTGAAGGTTTGTGTCTGGACAGAAATTCTCCCCAGATAGGAAGGACGACACACACTAATCACAGCTATTTTTGTGCCAGTAAGCAAACTGAAACTAGGGAGAAAGAAACCCTTAGGAGACTTCTCATAACGACAGGGTCCTTGAAGTTATAAAATCATGAGATTGGCCTGCAAAGTGGATGTTTGTCTCCACTGGGAAGAGTACAGGAAAATACAAAGTCAAACCATGGAATTTCCTACTTCCCTGGGGAAGATCTGTAGCGTAGTTCTTGAGCTTCAAACCTTTGGATGTAGCCTGGTGTAAAGGCCACCACTTTATAGGCAGTTTGCAGTGTGAGTATTCAGTTGTGATTTTCTTCGCAGTATTTCCAGATATGCAGCATTCCTTGCTCTAAAGTGGTTTGGTTTCAGGGGAATGGAGTGGGGCAATTTTTGTGCTGTTGTCCAACCCCACTACATTCCTTTTCAGGGAAGACCTGCTCAGCTAATCCAGCCCAGAAGAGTGCTTTAGGTGCTCTAGCTGCAGAGTGTCCTTGCTCAGCTGCTGGGGAGCACAGCTGGCTCAGGACACCCTCAGCAGCTGTCCCTGCCTGTTCTCTGGGCACAGAGCACTGGGCTGTACTCAGTGTACATTGGAGGGCTCCACTGGCGGTATCCAGTGTCCACACCTTTCCCCACACAGTGTCTGTGATCTCTGGAGTTCTCCCTCTGGGAGCTGGTTGGTTGTGTTGTGTCCCTGACATGAAGTTCCCTTCCAGGACCGCATTGTGTCCATGACCCTGGACAAGGAGTACGACGTGGCCGTGGAAGCCATTCGATTAGTGACGCTCATCCTGCAGTGAGTACTGCTCCAAACCCTCTGTTCCCCTGGGAGTCACCTGGGCCAGCAGCACTGCACTCACTGATTGCTTTGCTTGTGTGTTGAAGGGGCTTTCTTACCTTACACTTCATATGAAGTTGAACTGCACATTCAACTTATGGTTGTAGGGACAGGAAGCTGAATAAGAGATTCTGTCTCATGGAAGTACAGTAGGCAAAGATAAAAAGTGTTTTGCTGTGTTGAACTGTTGGTACCTCTGTAGTTGTGGAAGAATGCCAAGGATATTTATGCCTTTTGCCAAGGGCAGAATGACTGTCCTCCCCAAAGCAGGTGTCTGTGGGTCCTGTGGCTGAAGTGACTCAGTGAAGATGCAATGTGAGGAGATTTGCTGGGTTCCCTGACACAGCTGGAAAGAGAGGCACCCGGGAGAAGGTGACTTCCAGGCCTCCAGCTGTCCCTTGCAGGGCTGCAGTGGCTTCCCTGAGGCACAGATGCAGCCCCAGAGCCCTCCCCTGTGTGACTGACCCAACCTGTCCCCCCAGGCTCGTGATGTGCTGCTGGAGGGGCCCTGCCCAGCTTTTGGGATTATCCACCAAAAACTGTCTAAAGGAGATCTGTTTGACAAACAGATGCACAGAACTTTTGCTTCATACTTTGTCCCCAGTAGCTCTACTTCAAAGAATGTTTTGGATGTGCAGAATTTGGATGAAAGATTACAGTAGCTTTTCCTCTCAATGAAGAGCTCTGGGCTTCTTTTTTTTTATTTATGAGTCACCCTGCTTTGCAGAGATTGCATTTGTAATATTAGGAAAAAAGGAAGTCTGGCATTTACTGTCATATTGTCAAAACAAATTTAACAAATATGATCAGAAATGAGGTGCAGAGCACTCCTATTTCCTACATTATTAGCAACATTTGGGAACACAGTAAGATTCGAGGACAAAAATTACCCAGTGCACCTTTTTTTCCCCTCTGGTTGCATGATGAAAGCACAGCTAAATGGATTTAGCACCAGAAGGGCCTGGGTCACACTGGTGAGCACTGGGCAGTGTTCTGACAGGCAGGAACTCCAAAAAGGTGTCTGGAGCAATCCTGGTGGGCAGTGACCAATTCAACTTCTTTGTAGTGTGAGGCCAAACGATGTAGAGTCCTGCTAAGTAAATGTTTCTGATGAATGCTGAGAGAACAAGGATGGAAGTAACACTCCCAATTGTGACAGTGCTTGACTTTTTAATGTCATTGTTGGAATATAATTGTTCATAGCATTTTTCAAGAATGCTGCTGTAAAATGGGAGTTTTTCTGAGTTTCAGAACACTCACACAAAATCTGCCTTGAACTCAGAAGCTGCAGAAGGCCCAACTGAGTCTTTTACCCAAGACAAAGGTGAAAGGTGGCCTGTTCTTGTCAATAAATAATTACAGAAAATAAACTGTTTGTCCTCTTTCATGCAGCACAGCAGGGTGTGATCACATGCAGCTCCCAGGTGTTGAAAGAGAAGTCTGCCTGCAGTCAGACAGTGAGCACTGCACAAGGGGTGGCAGTTTATTGTATCAGCATTATTGGAGCTCCAGCTGCCCCCCCAGTTCAGCCCTGAGGTGGCTGTGTGTTGGTTTTTGGGGATCCTCAGTGCCAGGTCTGTGTCCCCATGTTGTGGTGTAACCTGGTGCCCATATCCAGAGCATTTCTGTGCCTTCTCCCATTGCTGAGACAATTTATCCACCCAGCCTGGCCCTTTCAGCAGCTGGAATTGGGAATATTCCTTCCTACCTCCCAGGGCACCTCCTGCCCGCAGCAGGAGCGTGCAGACTGTGCCATGGAAAGGTTGGCTCCTGGGCACGGAGCAGACCAGGGGGCTGAAGCAGGTTGTCCCTGGCCCAGACTTCAATAACATTCAAAAACATTCAGAGTTTTGACAGCAAGCAGACATAGCTGTAGAAGTGAGTAAGTTTAGGCAAGGAATTGCATTTTCCCTGTGTGACACTCTGAACAGACTGCCCAGGGAAGGGGTGGAATCACCATCCCTGGAAGTGTTGGAAAGATCCATGGATGTGGCACCTGGGGACATGGGTTAGTGGTGAACATGGTGGTGCTGGGCTAGTGGTTGGACTGATGAGCTTGGAGGTCTCTCCCAACCTAAATGTTTCAGCAATTCCAGGTTTTTAGTTTACTAATGTTGGATGAGTGTTTGGCATCTTAAACATTTATGGCTTAGTGTGATGGTCTAAGGAATGAGCAGGGTGGGATTTGGAAACAATTATTCTAATTTTTCCATAGTATTATTTTATCTCTATATTGACACAACTGGGAGATTGACATCAAACCAACTTTAAATACCTTTAAATACCTCTGTGTTTGGAAACTGAACCAGAGATCCTTGAGGTCTGTGTTCAAGCATTTCGGATTTTGTAGGAAGTCAGTGTGTGCAGAGTGAGCTGTGGGAGGTGAGGGGATGGGAGTGAAACATCTGTGGTGGTTCAGGTGCCACTTTCTGGCTCTTGCAGTGGGAGTGAGGAGGCTCTGTCCAACGAGGACTGTGAGAATGTCTATCACCTCGTGTACTCAGCACACCGGCCCGTGGCAGTGGCAGCTGGAGAGTTCCTGCACAAAAAGTAAGTTCCAGTTGCCCTGGAATAAGACCAGAGATCTGTGAATGCTTCCTAGACAGGTAAGATCAAAAGGCAGAGAAGCAACAGAGTGAAATATCCCAACTTAGCAAATCAGGTATTTATTTTAAACCAGAGGTTTACTCTCTTGCCTAAAGTCAAGACTTAAAGATTTGAAAAAACTGAATTTACATTTTTCTTGCTCTAGAATTCAGGTAACTTTCCCCAACTTCTCTGGGGTTAAATATACAAAGGCTGTATCAACTTTTAAGGTTGGCTTAAGTCCTGCAGCACTCTCTGAATTACTGTTGCATGATGTATTTATGTAGGGCCTAGCTATCTGTGATGGTCTGCCTGATAGACAGTCATCATTTCTACCAAGCTTTAAAGCACGTAGTGAACTTGAGAGGGTTTGATGTAGTAATAATTACAAAGTTTGTTTCTGAACTCACTGACTTCCCCTGCAAACACATTTCACCGTGGTTCCATTCCCACATGCCCCCTCTGCCAAAGGAAGTGAGCTCCCTTTTCCCTGGATGTGAGTCACGGCACATCAGGAGCTGTGACCAGGACACTGCCATAGCAGAGAATTAACCTCTTCATTTTAGGATTTGCAGTTAAAAATATTTTACCAGGAATTTTATTCTTTCCCCTCATGGTTGTGACATGTAGAGTTCTTTATATGGGTATGGAGAACCCAGGTTTTCTGATCTTTCATGCCAAGATACAAATAGAAAAAACCCATAACATAAAAACTCCCATTTTCCTTTGCCAGTGTTCTAATCTTCTATGGATTTAGAAGTCCACATGGTAATTGTAAGCTTTCAGTGGTGGAATTCCAGCTTTATGATCAAGTATTATCTGTTTCAAGGAATCAATTTATAAAATTCAGTTACATTTATTTTCCTACGTGACATTTTACAAGTTATAGGAAAGGGTGGGGTTCTTTTTAAAAACATTCAGTGAAATTACTTTGTTAATCAACACATGACAAAATAATTTTGAAAAATGCCTCTGAGGTAAATGAGGACATGTCTGCACCTTCATGCACTCAGGGTAAAGACAAGACTTTATCCTGACTTTTCTTTACAGGATACTGTTCTGTGGATGTCTCTCAAGGTAAAAAGGCAGAGATAAGATTGCCCCATTCTTAACAACTCATTTTTTTTGGTTTCTGCAAAGAAAATCCCCAGTTAAATAAGTTAGAATCTCTTGGAGGCATTTGAGGTGTGATGTATCTCACCTGATTTTATACATTTCACTCTCATTTCCTCCGTGTGAGCTGTTGTTAGACCTGCTGTCTGTAGTGAGCAAAGAGAGCCAGTAACACAGAGCTCTCTGACTCCTGAGGGGCCTGTCCTGAGGTATTGCAGCACCTGCAGAGGGCCCATTTCTGAGCTGGTGGGGTAAGCAGGGGGATAGGGTGATATCCTTACCTAAAATACAACATTTGAGTGTAACTTGCCTTCTCTTTAGTGGATTATAGCAGTGAAATCAGAATACTCTGTTTTATGTTCTTCCTTGGAAAAGCCAGGAACAGTTTTCAGACTTGTCCAGGTGACCCAAACTGTCATGTGGGCACAGCTGAGAGCTCCTTCAGCTGTGACATTTGAGCACTGAGAGGGGTTTGGGGTTAGCAGCAGGAGCTCAGGGCAGAGTGCATCATTCACCTCTAAAAGCCCCAAGTAGTGTTTTATCCTTTGTGCTCCCACTGGTCCCTGAGGTTGGCTGGTCCCTGGGATGGCAGGTTTGATTCCACCCTGTCCCAGTCACGGCGAGGACCCGAGCCCAGCTCTGAGGCACTGCTGGAGGAAGGGCTGCCACCACTGTGGGGCTTCAGAAGCTACAAGAGCAAAACCAGACTGATGATGCAAATATTGAAAACTCTGCAAACCCCTTCAATATAAGTATGTTTTGGAGAGCTTTTTCCTGTATGAAATTCTTCCAGCCCTGTGAAGATGAATCCATCTCTCCAGAGGTCGTGCTCTCTTTCCCCTGAAAGAGGGAGCAGAGATACTTCCCCTGTGTCTTACAAGCAGTTCTAGTGTGTCAAGAAAGAATGCTCCTCGTTATTGCAGAAATGAGATTTGTTGTGATAACCATGAGAGCTCCTTTTGCTTATTTTCAGGCTGTTCAGCAGACATGATCCCCAAGCTGAAGAGGCTCTAGCAAAGAGGAGGGGGAGAAATAGTCCAAATGGAAACCTTATTAGAATGTTGGTTCTTTTCTTTCTTGAAAGTGAGGTAAAAAATTCATTTTAACCTCTACATGGTTAATAAAACTTAAGAAGTGATTTGTCATCATAGAGTAATAAATTGTCTTTCTTTTCCTTTCTTTTCCTATTTTCAGAAATACTGTAAGCCCTTTTCCCTGCCCCAAATTTCCTTGTCCAGGAAGCAAATTCAGCTGCAAATCTTGGTTGTGGTTTATTTAGCTCATGCATGTCCCCACTGTCCTCACACTGCTGTGGGGAAGGGCTGCCAGGGCTCTTGGTTGCATGCAAATGGAAAGGGTTTTTTTTAACATAACCATGCAAGGAAAACACCCCTGGAGTTACTACTCCTTGTGGAGTAAAACAGTTTGAACAAGGAAGGAACAAAAATTGTGGAATATCTCAAATTAAGATTAGAATCCTAAATTAACTCAGTGGGAAGGACCTGAGGGGCCTTTGAGCAGAGTCAGCTGGAGATTAGAGGGCTTTGTGCATCCTGAGAACATTGGAGGGTGGAAATGTGAACAGATGTGGTGACATGAAGTGTTGGATGAACACACCTGGGGGAACTGGGCCCATAGTTTGTGTCTGTAGACACAACACATATGGGAAGTTTTATGGGAGACCTACTGATAGTAATTTGGGGGAAATGGCAAGGGAGTGGAGGAAAACTTGGGAATGTTCTGAACATAGAGAGGGGGAAAGGTTTGAAAATCACACATTTGGGTTGGTAATAAATAGACTGAAAGAAAGGAATACAAAACAAATACATTAGAGCTCTCAGTCTCCTGTCTCAACACCTCACCTCTTTCTAATGCAGTGAGAAGGTGAGGAAAGGTAAGTTCACAGCTTCTGGGCCAAAACTCTGAGAAAGCAGAGTTTTCTCAAGCAGCTTTATGGAAAAGAAGCTCAGTTTAGGTTTATTCCGTTTTCTGTTAGAATGTAACCCCATTGCACTTGTATCATTCAGCTGGAAGAAAACCTTCCCAAGTTAGTTCCCAGTTGAATTTTCTTCCCAACTAACGTAAGATACGTGCCCAGACACTCTGCATGCCCAGATGACTGGGGAAGTTGTAGAACTGCTTGTACCAGCTGCTGTACTGATGGGTGCCTTGGGTTTTCTAGTTGCATGAACATGCAGCCTATTTGGTGGACAGCTTGTGGGAGAGCTCCCAAGAACTGCTGAAAGACTGGGAATGTATGACAGAACTGCTCCTGGAGGAACCAGTCCAAGGAGAAGAAGGTATTGCTTTAACCTCTCTGTCTTATTGTTATTGTACAGTACTGTCAATTATTCCTTACATACCACTGTCACCCACACTGAAATATCTTTGTATGTTGTGGTTTGTTTAGAAAGCGAATTTGAAGAGGATTTTAGTTTAATTCATATTTAATGCACGTTGCTTTAAAAACAGCAATTTGTATTTTATTTGTACTTTGTTTTTCTTCTTCTGAAATCTGATGTCCTGTGGTTCCCTAAAATTAAATTCTACCAGAATGTTTAAAGAACCAGTGCATACATGAACATTTCAATAAACTGAATAGCTAATACAATTTTGAATAAACAAGCACTTCAGGTGGTGCTGGTTAAATCTGGGGCTTTTCCAGGCAGTGTGAAAAACCCAGTGAATTCTCCAGAGGAAAAAAACTAAGGGGATTCTTTCACCATTAGTTTCAACTTCCTTTTGCTAATAATCTGTGTGTGCAAGGTGGCCAGGGGGGTTGGGGGCAAAGAGTCCCCAAGAGCCATGGGTACCATCCAAGATCCTTTATAATCCTCCATGATTCTCTGGCTTCAGGGCCCTACACAGGTGGCTGAAAAATCCAGGTACTCTTCCTGCTTCCTCAGCAGGAAGTGAAGTGATGTGCTCATCACCCCTTTTGGTACCCCCTGCTACAGTGGGGCCATTTAACAGGGCAGTTTCCTTAGGAGATCAGGCACTTGGGTTCTTTGTGTCTGCTTAGCCCAGCTGGGTCTGATCCTCCACAGGTACGTGCCAAAGGGCAGGAAATGTGTGAGGCAGTGACGGGTGTGTCGCTGACTGTCCTGCAGGACACGCTGTGTTTTGTGGATCTTTGTCACATTCCCCTTCATTGATCCTTTCTCCCAGCCTACATTTCTCTGGACTTCTCTCAGTCCTGCCGCGTGCGTTTTAAGACGCCGCGAACGGTGACTCAGAGAGGAAGCAGGGAAGCCCTGACAAGTGTGGCAGAAGGAGATAGTCCCTGGTGTTCCCTGTGCCTGTGCTTTCCCCTCTGCACCCCTTGCCGTGCCTGAGCTGTCCCGTCTCCCCGCAGCGATGTCGGACCGGCAGGAGAGCGCCCTGATCGAGCTGATGGTGTGCACCATCCGCCAGGCCGCCGAGGCACATCCCCCCGTGGGCAGGGGCACGGGCAAGAGGGTGAGTGGGGCAGGGGCACCTCGGGCCCCTCTGGGGTTGTTGGTCTGGGACTCCACGTTCGGTCACCTCTGGGTTAGACTTTCCTACCGCTGCTTAAACCGCTCCTCCTTCGGGAGGAGAGCTGTAAGAAATTGGATTGCTGGATGTGTTTGGGTTTTTCTTTGTTTCTCTGTTCCATCTGGGGGGTTTGCATGGCCAAGGCAAGCAATATAAATTTCCAGCCTGACAGTCTGTTTTAATGGGTTTTTTTAGATGTTTTTATCACATTCCGGGCTTACACTTGTAATGTACCCACGTGTACAGCCCTTAATGTTAAATCTGGATTAGAGTGGAAAGTGCAGAGCTTGGCAGCAAACAAGATTACCTCTGCCTGTCTGCCATTAAATGAAATGTGCTGCTAAGATGGACGTCAAATTTGCAGAAAAGCCAACAGTATCTTCACCATGAGAGTATTTAAGCACTGGAAGAGATGCTGGGAGTTGGTACCCCTTCCATCTTTGGCAGTTTTCAAGGTCTGACTGGACAGACCCTGAGCATCCCAGTCTGCCCCCTAAGTGAGCTCTGCTTTGAGCTGGAGGGTGGGACTGGGACCAGCCTGAATGCACCTGTGGATGGGCTTGGGTTTCCATCCCTACCTGTCTCTTCCATTTATCTTCTGGTGACTGTTTGAGGATCAGGAGTCTGTTCCTAAGGCTGGGCAGGCACCTCGAAGCCTTTCAGTATAAGTCACAAGGTCAGGGTGATAGCAGGCTCTCAGCTGCATTCTCCAGACATAACAGCATCCATGGTCCAAAGGACACCCAGCTTCCCAAACATGTCCCCCCGATTTTTTGTAGTCCTCATCTTATTTAGGATCAACTAAAATGAAGTAAACCTGTGTGAACACGTGGTATTTCTGTTAGCTTCTGTTCTAAATAATCATAACCACTTCCTTAAAGAAAGTCACAGTTAGTGAAGGTGAAATCTGGAGACAGAGTTCTTTATTGTTAAACTAAATGCAGTTACTTAACTTGTTAATTTTTATATGCCAAAAGGAGAGTAGCCTCATGTCCAGAAACAGCATCTCAGGAAAGGCTCCAAGAAACCACCAATTTAAATATGGTTTATGTACCTTCATTTAAAAAGCATGTTCTAAGAAATTTCTAATTTATGAAGACATTTCAGTGTGAGGGGGGAATCTGTGAAAGCACTTAGTCAAATTTACACAAATGTAATCCTGCGTTACCAGAACTGTATTGTAAGCACAGCTTCTTTTGTCTGGAGCTGCAAACCCTTCTAGCAGGCAAAGTGACCTTTAAATTTAACAAAAATTTCATGTTTCTGTTTTCTGTTTGGAGCACCACATAATGCCACTGTTTAACTTTCTCAAGAGATCTACAGTTCTGTTCACTTAAGCTCAGCAAATTGCTTAATCTTAGATTTTCGATGTCTGTATTTCTTCAGAGCTACATAAAACACATCAGTAAAATTAATTTTGCCTTCTCAAGGCTGATCTAAAGAGCCCCAAGGTGACCCTGGGGACCCAGGTTAATCCTGGCCCCAGGGAACAGCAGTATTTGTGCCCCAGAGCACGACTGGGCTGTCGGGGTGGCTGGTGCTGCACTGCTGGTGCCCAGGGGCTGAGGCTGCTCCGTGGCCACCTCAGGCCACGTGCTCTGGAATGGTTTCTTACCCTGCTTAAAATCCATTCCCCCTCACCTCCATGGTTGGTTTGGATTCCTGCTGACACAATACCCATCACCCAAGCATGTGTTTTGTTTCCAGCTGTTCCTCCTCACTTTCAGAGAGATGTGGGGATGACACAGAGCTTTTGCTTCTCTCCAGTTAGCCATGAGTGGTGGGATGGTAACTGCAGGTGTCTCTGCCTTGTCAGTGGAGGTTTGTCGTGTCTCCTCATCTCACCACCTTATTCTCAGTTGAAATGGAAGCAGATTTCTAATTAAGCACTCACCTTCTTGTGGAATAGTTTCTCCTCTGACTTCAGCTTGTAACCCTTCCTGTGCAGTCTGGCAGCTTTGCTGTATGTGAATCATTAGCTGACTCGAGCATTTGATTCTCATGATTTGTTTTCAGAAGTGTGCTTTCCTTTCTGAAGCCAGCTCTAGGCTTTCCTGAGGCATGTTTGGGTGATTGCTCCCTGTTCCCAGGTGGTTTTGTGACAACATTAGTGCTGCATGTCTGTCCCTGACATTGGTGATGAGTTCTGGGACCTTGGATATACCTTCTCACTGAGAATTACATTCCAGATTAGAGATGAGGCCATGAGTCTGCTGATGAAAATCACTGTCACAGTGTGCTTTGGGTTTGGTTTTCTTAATTATACTTCAGTTCACCCTGAGGTCTTACATTAACACTTGGTGTAGTGTGTGAAGGCCAGAGCTTGGAAGCAACAGCAAAACTTCCACCAACTTGGGGTATATTTGAAAGCCAATCCTCAAAAGATGCCAATGTGTCAAAACAGTATCACACTGGGTGATATGATATTATCCTTTTCAGTCATGGCTTTTAGGATGGGTGGTTCTCCCATTTAATCACTCTTCAGCCCAAATGTGTTTGAGTTATTTGTTCCCTCCTCTTTTGATTTATAAAAAATACACTTGCATGGATTTATGTCTGTAATGCAACGTTTAGAAAAATTAAGGAATGCTATAGGCAGAAATTGAACTTACTGTAGTTATTTTTGATCACTTGCAGGTCTTGACAGCAAAAGAAAGAAAAACCCAGATCGATGACAGAAATAAATTGACTGAGCATTTCATTATTGCACTTCCAATGTTGCTATCCAAGGTACAGTTTTCCACTCTCTCCCTGGGATTTACAGCTGTCTTTAAGCTTTCTCAGTTGGAGTACAGGAGTTTGGTTTCACTTCCCTGTTTTTGTGCTGTTTCCATGTGTTCCAGTACTCTGCTGATGCTGAGAAGGTGGCAAATCTCCTGCAAATCCCTCAGTACTTTGATCTGGAAATCTACAGCACGGGCAGAATGGAAAAGGTACAGTGCCCTGGGGGCTCTCAGGTCTGGGATCCCCATTCCAGACACCCAGAGTTGTGCCTTCCTGGCACAGGGACAGTCCAACCCCCACTGGTTTGTTCTGGGAATGGCTTTTGCTCTGAGTTGCACTGTTCAGGTGAGGGGAAAGCTCAACTTCTTTTCTGCTCTGCAGCATCTGGATGCCTTACTGAAACAGATAAAGTTTGTTGTGGAAAAGCATGTGGAATCAGATGTTCTGGAAGCCTGCAGCAAAACCTACAGCATCCTGTGCAGTGAGGAATACACCATCCAGAACAGGGTGGACATAGCCCACAGCCAGCTCATTGACGAGTTTGTGGACCGATTCAACCATTCCGTGGAGGCAGGCAAGCAGGAGGTTTGTTCTCTTCACAGTCATTTCATTCATTACCTAAAACATGCCATAATAGACTGCAGAAAAACGTTCTGACCAAGCCATGAATTTGGCCATCTGAAGGTGTAGAGCAGCAGCTGCTATTCTGTAATTATTTGGGGCTGTTTCTCCGTGTGGAACATCCCTTACCCTGGCCACTAAGCCTACAAATCATTGGTGCTGTAAAACAAAGACTATGGGACAGTCCTGCCTCTGAAAACCTGCTCTAGTATTTAAACAGCCCAGATAAGAAATTAAGTGGGTGAAAGCTGATGAAAAATGCAAAGGAAATTGCATTTACATTAATGCTTGTGGTGATTCCAGAAGTCCCAAATAGATATGCAGGCAGCAAAATCAAGATGAGATTATGTTTTGAACAGAAGAAAGGATATAGTAAAATATTTATAATGACATTTATTTATAAGAGCCCTGGAAAGAATGAAATAAAGATACAGGTCTGAAACCTGGAAGTACCTGGGATTTAGTTGTAAGAATTTATGCTTGAAAAGGCCTAAGACAGAATACATTAAATAAGAATAGAAACCTCACTCAGTGTTTCCTACTTTGCATCAATTTAAATTTGTGTAGCATTACTTAATTTGTTGTAATTCTCATGCTCTTTAAACATAACATGAGGGCTGCATAGATCTTGTTCTTCCCTTCCAGTCATGCACTGCCCTGTGGTGGATGCATTTAATTTTTGATGCACATTGAGAGAAGGTTAAGCTGCAGTCTGTGTTTTAGAATGGCATATTAAAGGAAATACACCTTTGTTTTCTGCTTTTTATGTGACATGCCACATACAGACACACTGTGCCTGTGCCTTGTCACCAGCAGAGCAAACATAATGTTTGTGTTGCTGCTGGAGTGAAAAGGCAGTGCCTCAAAGCCCCTGTGCATTCTCTCCCAAAATCCACTACCTTTGCTGTCCACCTGGTGCCATTTCACATGTACTTCCTTATAAACATCAGAGCAGGGCAGTGAGAACGTGGGATTCAGAAGTGACTTCCCAGCAGCTTCTCAGGAGAAATGGGCTTGGAGAGAAAAATTCTCTTCCTGCAATTTTCCTTGATTTCTCTTTGTAACTGCTGTGGAATCAGGAAGCAGGTATGTGCTTATTCCCACTCCATTTCCCTTCACTGCTCCTTGCCAGCAGCTCCCCTTTGTGCAGGATTGCAGTGCAGAAAGCCCTGAGGGATGCACTGGGAGTGGTGGGCAGCCAGCACTGGGCTCCTGGAGGGACGTGGCCCAGTGACACCAGACTCCTCCTGGGCTATCCCCTTCCTTACTGCAGGAGGAGCAGAGAAATGCAAGTGAGGGCTTAGGATCTCTGTGGATATTCACTTCTAAGAGAGAGGGATGAGGACTGAGGCTTTCAGAGAAAAGCTGTGCCTCAAAGTCATGTGAGAAATCAAGTATGAGTTTTAGAGCTCTCAGGAAAAGCGAGTGCATAGGTCAGATGTGGGACATAAAGATGTGGAGACAGAGTCAGGATAGAAGTAGGGGAAGGCAAGAAAGAGGATTTAAAATTATGGCCTTAGTGGTATTCTTTGTTGAGTGATACTGGCTTGAATAATTAATTTTAATAAGTCTGTTTCATAATTTAAAGACATTTTAAATGAAAAAAATTTTCATACTGGTACCCAAGCAAGTATCCCACTGCTTTATGGCTTCCCACTGGGCTGATAATGAGTGAAACATTGACTGGCAATTGCATCTGAAGGCAGGAAGATATCTTACCTTTAGGCTTTTAGATGGAAAAAAATTTAACAAAATGAAATGGAGAAGAATTGTTTTAAGTGGATTTCCAGTTTCAGAAAGTTGCTGGGAAAATTTGGTTTTGGAAGTATCTTATTTCCACTTGTTTCACTAAGGGAATTTGCTGGTCAGTTTGTATAAAATATCAGGATAATGATATTGTAGCACGTTAAAGCCGACCAGCCCTTTTTATAAAATAAGGCAGAACTCAGATTTTATCTTGGGGATGATTTCCACTGCCACAGGATACTGGTTTGGATGTTAACACAGTAATGATGCTTAATATTGTCAGGTGATCTTGCTTGTTTTTTAGTGCTGTGTAGTGGTTACTTAAATGTTATGGGATTGAGATGCAAATCACTGGAACACTTGGAGTCAGTTTTAGTATCAGAATAAACCCTCAGAGGAACTGCTCCTGCCTGCAGTGATGGACTCTCCATGGATTTCCTTTCCTTTGCAGGGAGAGGAGGCTGATGATGATGACATTTACAACGTGCTCTCCACTCTGAAGAGGTTGACCTCTTTTCACAAGTAGGTGGTTTCTTCCTCTCTGTTAATTTGCTCCTTTCAGCAAGTATCAGGAATGTCAAGTGTTGGGAAATGAGAAAATACATGGCCTGAAATATGAAGTGCAGGATGATTGGTGGTATTTGTCAGTGTAACTGTTTGGACTAATCTGGGTCCTTGCTTGGTTCATGCCATTGCTTTTGCAGATTTGATTTGCAGGTGGCACATCCTCCCTTGCACTCAATGCTTTTGCACTCTGAGTATCTGACTAAAAGTCCTGCTCCCCTGGGGACAGACAGGGCACAAGGGACACTGGCACCAAACCTGTGCTTTGAGCCTCAGCTTAGGAGAGCCCGGTTTCTCAATGCCTTTCAGGTATTTCTCCTCAAAATTAGAGAATTAATTCATAATAGTAGCAATAATAATTAATGGTTTATGGTGAGAGCCTGGAAGATGTGTTTTCTTCCTGCAGTTGAATTGTTGGCCAAGTTTAACTGTGTGGATTGCACAGAAATTCCTCCCCTGAGCACAAACCAGCACAAACCAGCAGCTCCTGCTGCTCTCAGAGCCCTGGGCACCCTCACAATGTGTAGAGCAAGCTGGAGGATTCTACTTGAACTGTGAATTTTGGGGCACAAAGACCTGACCTTCCCCTCTGTGAGCTGTAGGAAGAGTTTGCTCCTGGGCAGCCTGGAAAAAACTCCATGTGCAGGCAGCTGAGAGCCACAAATCATTTCTTCCTTTCCACAAGGTGTGAGAGGACCTTGCTTCACTGCCTCTTCTGTACCACTTGTTTTCAGTGATTTAATTTCTCTTTCTGTGCTTAGTCTTCACTTATCCTGAATCCTGCATGGGGTCACTGTATGAAGTGATTCTGAAACCATTTCTACTCTTTGTTTCCATTCAGCAGGAATCCCACAAAGATCATTAAATCGTTACTAATTTCCACAGTGCAGCAGGCTGACACATGTGCAAATGAGGCTTTCAGTCTCCCTGGTAACACTGGAGCCACTTCTGCCTTCCTGAGAGGACTGGTGAAAGCTCCAGTTCACATTCAGGAGAGAAGCACAAATCTTAAGGCTTTCCTGAGAGTCTCCCATATACTTTTCCCCTCAGGGTTGCAAATCTGTAGGGACTTAATTCAGCCCATAAACCCAGTCTTGTTGAATAACACACAAGTCAGGGTAGGGGACATGTCCTTCCACCTTCACAAAACAGGGAAAAGCAAAGAATCCCAGCTGAAAAGCAGTTAATGTGTCATTCCCCAGCTGATTTGTGATTTATGATTACAGCTCAGTGAGAATTTCTAATTAATATCTGCTTGCAGATAAAGAAGTGATGAAATCTTTTCATTACTGTGCTGAATGTTGCATGAGATGTGACTTCTTTGTGCAAGGAAAAAATGACACCATCCAAGACAGTTTTTGCTGAGCTCTGGCATTGGGATGCTCAATGCAAAACTCCCAGGGAGCGTTCTCGTCTCAGAGGCCATTCCCTGGGACTGGCACTGTCTGTCAGCAACTGGGAGCCAAAAGAAATTAAGTCAGTGGAAAGGTGAAATCACAGGCTAACAACTGATACCCTTCAGATCTTCTAAAAGTGCCCTGATAAAGTAGTTTCTGGGGCTTGAAAAGGAAACAAGTCCTGTGTCCTTCCAGTGAGAGAAGCTCCACTGGACCTTGTCTGTGCTTCTGTTTCTTTGGTTGCTGCTGCTGCTGCTTCACACTTTAGGAAAAAGAAGACCAACAAGGTGGAAAATACATGGTAAGGGTTTATGAGAGAAACCTTCCAGACCAAAAGCTCCTATACTTAGATTTCTCAAGCCTGAGCTAATCCTCCTTCTGGGAGGGTCATGTCAACAAAGGGCTCCCAGCACACTTTTTAATTCATGTCTTTCTATCAAACAAGGATATTGGTATTCCAGTACAAATGAAATTCATCTTTTAAACTTTTCCTTCCACATTTTCAGAATACAATAATAAATTTTCTTGAGATCTTCTGAGTAGAACCCCTGGAATATCCACTTGGGGGTTTTTTTTGCCAGAATCTCATAGTCTTTTTTTGCTGTCCTTAAGTACCTAGGGACATTTTTTCTATACTGACTCCAGCCTAATTCAACTGTAAGAACTCTCCAGATAAAAGCACTGTAAGTGTGATCAGCCAGGGTACCTCCCAGACAGCTGAATCCATGGTCAGATCAGCACATCCTCTCTTCCTATTTTAGAAACCATTTGCTTAACCTTTTTTGCAGTAGTTGGCCAGTGCATCCTTCAGACTGAGTTACTCAGCAGTTTGTTATATCCAGAAGAAGTAGAACTGGTGAGAAATGAAACCTCACCAGAGAAGTTAGACTGTGTCCAGCACAGCTGCTCAAAGCCCGAGGTACAGCTTCTCTCACTTTGGGTCTCTTTAAAAAGGGAAGCAGTTTTGTGGGTACAGAGATCACCTCTTCAAAAAGAAACTTTTCTCAGCTGCTTCTTGCCGTGCTTTGAGAAACACTGTGGCACTGGTACCTTTCCTTCACCTGCCAGCTGTCTGGAGGATGTGCCCCAGCAGACAGGGCTGGCCAGAGGCATGAAATCACACCCTAAATAAATGCTGGGCCTTGTTTTCTCTGATCCCTGAAGACCCTCTGACATGGAAGGGACTAAGGGGAAATTCTTGGGGTGTGAATTTTCATTCTGGGAGTCTGTGTGTCAGCTCTGTGGGATTGTGTGGTGTCCAGAGTACATTTGTAACTGTTGTTTTGATTGGCATGAAGCTCAAAGGGGTACCACAACAGGCCTAAACTGCTGCTCTTCCCAAGGCAGTGTATATTGAAAAGCTCTGTGCAGCTTGCATGCAGTGAGGATTTTGGAGCTCTGGAAGCTGCAGAGCTCATCCTGGGACGAGCTGTGGGGCCCCTCTGAGCCCAGAGGTGTCCCAGGGATGGGGCAGTGGGACAGGGCCCTGTGCCAGCTGCCTGACAGGGGGTCTGACAGGAGAGGGCAGGGATGAGACAGCTCTTTCTTCCAGATTCTCTGTGGGATAACCTGTGTTGGTGTCACCAAGGAGACCCTCCTGCTTTAATTACAGCGCTGTAATTAAGGAGGGACCACTCTGCACTGCTGCAGTCCTGTGACTTGCTGAAGCAGCATCTGTGTGCTTAATGTCACTGGGCAGGGACACTTCTCTGACACCTGTAATTTATCTGTGAAACATTTTGTTTTAGTACTTCACAGATCATCTAAGCTTGGGAAGGATTTTTACATTTTTTATGTTTTATAGCCATTATTTTTAAAAAGTTTTCCTGTTGTTCTGTTCATGGATTTGAATTGGAAGTCAAGATGCTCCTTGGTTTAGTGACACCCCCCTGGAGTGCAACTACACTTGGTCTCAGCATGAGGACATTCATTGTTATGTTTGCTGGGAAACTTTTATCCGTGACATTTCCCGGGGCTGGCACACTCCAGAGTGGGAAGCATTTCATGCCTGGGGCTTCAACAGGATCTGGGCATCCCAGAGTTTACCCTCTGTCCCTTTCAGAACCAGAGAGTTATTCTTTCTGGCAGAGCAGGGCAGGCAGTGATTCAAACCAAGCCAGGCAGCTCCAGAGCAGGGCAGGCACCAGGGATGGGCAGAGTGAGCATGTCCTGGAGATCAAGGTGCTGGGTGCAAGGGAACCAGAGCCAAGAGGCTGCTTCATTTAACTTAGATGTGCCAGGTCAGTCTCAGTATCCCTTCTTCCAGGTGAGTATTTTAATCAACAAGTTTCTGATTATTCTGAGGTGGTTTTTGCTCTTTTATAGATATATTATAATCTTCCAAATTATCTCAGTTTAATTCCACGGCAGATAAATGTGTTAAACCTAAATTTTCTTGTGAGGGTATTTTTGTCTTTCAGGCAACCTGATGTTTTGCAATTTCTTCTGTATTTCTCATTTCTGTATTAAAAAGCTGCTTCATGAGCTGTTGAGCTCTGTAAGGCTGTAGAGTGTTTGGGTTCCTCTCACTGGTGGATCAGGTTGGTGCCACTGAAATGTGAAACAGCGAATGAGGGTGGCAGCACCTTTTCTGTCTCATGTACATCTTGTAAATTGTACTGTCTCACTTCACATAGTTCAGGATATTTAAGAACTAGTGATAATGTAGGTTATTTTTTTCCAAAGGAGACAGCAGCAAAATATATGTTTATTTTGCTTAAAGATATTGCCAGAGTTTGGCCGTAGTTTCTGCTGCAATGTCAGAGAAGAGTTTCCTGGAGTTCTGTCAGTGCTTAGAACCAAAGAGGAAAGATGATTTAGAGGCAGCCCTGAGGAGGAGCTTGTTGCTACCTTAGGTAACCTCTATAGATGTGTGGAATGTAGAGAGTTGATCTCCTCCCTACAGAAATCCCATGAAGTAAAACACTTTTCTGGATTATCAGAAAGCTGAATTTCTGCTTTTAGGCTGGTGTGAGCTGCCTGGTCAGCAGCCTGGGTTGTGTCAGCTGGACAAAGCCCAGAGCTCTCTGGGCTGCTCATCCTGGCGGGGCTGGGGGTGTTGTGGATCACAGCTCATCTCTGTGCCTCTCCTCTGCTTGCAGTGCTCATGATCTCACCAAATGGGACCTGTTCAGTAACTGCTACAGACTGCTGAGAACTGGAATTGAACACGGAGCGATGCCAGAACAGGTACAGCAACACCTGCCCCACACCTGTGGCTTTCAGTCCAAGGCTTTAAAGGGTCTGACTGCACAGAAATTCAGCAGATCAATGCACTGCACTTTGGTTATTTAGGGAAACCAGGGAGTTTTGAATTAACTTCATTTTGTAGGAAGGCACTGACTACAGGAGGTGAAAATGCTGGGATTGTTGAGCTACTTCCCTCACCTATCTTATCTGTAAAGTAGGGAACAATTAATGTTCCTGGCTGGGAAAAGCCAGGAACCACAAATCATGGTGTTTACACTGTAAACCTTGGCTGCAATTGGAATTACCACACATGATTGTTGTACATTGAAGGTAAGATGGAAAGAACATCGTCCTAGTGGGGTTCTTCTAGTGAACAGATCTGGGACTTTGTTTCCTCTTAGTTCAGTTTTAGTTTCACATGGATAAGCACAGAAACCGTCTCATGTTCTTCCAGGATTCCAGTTTAAGCTGCAGGATTCCTACTCCACCATTTAAGCACATTTTAAGTTCTAATTTGATTTCAATTAGAAGGCAGTTGTTAATTCTACCTCAGCTTCATTTAGAGAAAAAAGTTCTCAATTCTCATGAAATTCAGTGCAAGTATTTTGCAAAAGGACCCTGATGAGGAGGCATTACCACATGGCATGTCGAGGTCATGGCTCTGAGCTTAGGAAGAAAGTCCTGAAATCTGAACTCTCCTTAGTTTTTCTTCCTGCAGACCACTCTAAGGAGTTTGAACATTTTAGCACCTAATGCAGAGTTGAAATGTTATAGGACACCATGGATTGTTTAATGGGCACCACAACTATGAGCCTGGTCTTCTCCATGAGACAAGTTGTATTTTCTCCCTTATTTTAGCCATTGGGCCATGTGTTCATGTGACAGTGGAACAGATTTCTGGGCTGGTTTAGCTGTGGAGCCAGATTTAAACAGGCGCTTTCGAACTGAGATCCACAGATGTTGGGTTGTACCTCTGTCCTGCTGCAGCATCACCTTTGCTGTGCCCCAGTGCAGTCTCCTGCTGTTTCCCAGCATTTCCACAGTGGTTTGTTCACCTGTACTAGGCTGGTTTCTTAGTACTACCTGAGAGCTGCTCCCCTCTCTCGGCCCCAGAATGCATTATAATTTTCCAAGCACTTCACTGCTGCGATATTCCCATCACATGGATTCTGTGTGTCCCTCCTGTTTCAGATTGTTGTCCAGGCACTGCAGTGTTCCCACTACTCTATTCTCTGGCAACTGGTGAAAATCACAGAAGGCTCCCCTTCCAAAGTAAGTAGAGATTTGGTCATACACATTTTCCTGATGAAACACAAATTGCCTAAAAAGTTGTTAAATCTGATTTTCTGGAGCTCCACCCTCTGTGCCATCATTTTATGTCATCTCTAACATGTTTAAAATGTTAATGTCTGGTTTGTTCCTATTTCAGGATCTGCTTAACATCACATACACGTCTCAGCTATGCAAACAGTCTTTATCAGGATTTTATGGCAGCTGATTTTTACATTTTTATTGCTCGAGATAATGAATGCATTTATTGTGAGTCCAGCAGTTTGCAGAACTGATAAGTGAGTTGGCAACCCTGATGAATAGCTGTAAGAAATACTGGTGGTGTGTAGACCACAGATAGCTTAATATTTATGTACAGTTACGTTACTTACCTTTTAATTACATCTTTTATGTTGCAGTAGAAATGTAAGGTACTGGTGGGAATGATTGCTAATAAAAAGGAGGGCACACAAGTGTCATACAGGGAAGACAATGGGACATGTAACTTGTTTGTTAGACTGAGCTTTTCCAGGACCTTTCCTTACCTCTGGTCTCACTCAGAGGCCAACATCCTGTCTTTTTAGAGCTTTTCCAAAAGTAATACATCAAATTAAAATGGTATGAAAACTGAAGTAATAATTGTACTTCCCCATCAGCATCAAAAAGAAAAAGATGCTCTACTAAAATGCTACTAAAATGAGCATTTTATGCACATAGAAATGATAAAAACACATTGTAGATTCTTAGAGTTGTTTTGAATGCTGACCTGTATTGACATTTAAAAATAGCTACTAGAAAAAAAAGAATAATTAGTGTTCTTTATTCTGGCTTTCATTCCCATTTCCCCCTGCAGCCTCTTTCTTGAGCAGCAGGGCCCCCCTTGCCTTGCTCTGGGTGCAAATGTCAGGACACAGAGCCTTCAGTGGGGCTCCCATCTCCTTCCCCTGCACGTCTCCAGGTTTTGAGCTCAGTCCAGCACAGATGGTGCAGAGTGAGAGCTCAGCATGGAAAAGACTTTCACGTTTCTTGTGTCTAAATTCCAGCCAAAGGAACGTCCCTACCATAACCACAGTGGGACTGACACAGAGCCCCCCTGCCAGGCCATGGCACCCGGGCATTGCTGCTGTGGGACCAGGGGGGCACTCACACTGACAGAGCACAAGGCCTGGGTTTATTTCAGTGACTGGGTTTTGCCTGTGGGCAAGTTCAGTGCAAGTGTCTGGCTCTGCCTGCTTTTCCAAAATAGGGTGCATTTGACTGAGACATTGTTTTGTGAGGTGAGTGCAGAATAGCCTTCATCTCCCCTGGGTTTCTGACACTGTTCTGATCCATGTGAGACATAGTAGAGGTCATAACCAGAGCCTCTGAAGGTCCCTCTGAATGAACTCTGAATGACCTTTCCAAATACAATTCTGCTTCTGAAATCCCTCATGGAAATGGGAATTACACTGACCTAGAGAGCTCCTACCAACCTACTGTTCTGAGTGCTTGGTCCAAGGGCAGGCATTAAAGGGGATCACTTGAGAAGTGTGGGTAGACAAAGGCATTAACCCCAGCAGCTCAGAAGGAAAACTAGTGTCTTTCATGAGCATTTTTTAGGTATTCAGGCTTTTATAGGACCATTTCTGACCCAGTATTTTAGGGTGTAGGTCCATCCAGGTTTCTAGTGTTACTTTGCAGTACTATAATGGTCTGAGGGCAGGCTGGGGGTGAGCTGTAGCCTGAAGTGGTACCTTTTGTAGACCAGTGGATGTAACTGTAAAAAGTAGAGAGGCTTTGGGACACACAAGCCTTTCAGGTTTGAGCTGAAAGCAGAAGATTACAAAGAAAACACAAGCTAAGAGCAAGTGCTTGGTTTCTGTTTAGCTACAAATCAGGTAAAGTCTGAAAGAGAAGGCAAAGGTCATTGGTACCTCTGAGGGGGTGAGAGCAGGGGAAGGTGAGGTGGTGAGAGTTCCTGAGGGGAAAGTGGGAGCTGGGAAGTGGGGAAGGAAGGAAAGTAAAAAACAATGGAGAGACTAATGGGGAGAAGGGAATTTATAATGTCGTAAAAGTCCTTGTTTTTCTGTATCCCACAGATTTATGAATTTTTGTTCCCAGGATCATGTTTCGAAGATGATTTCTTAGATTTCCCGTAGGCATCCAGCAGTGGGCAAACAGGGAGGAAAGCACTGGGTTGGATAGATGAATGTAGCAGATACACAGCATTTCTAGATGTGCTCAGTGGAAAATCAAGCTTCAATTTAAAGCTAGAAGGTAGCTGCAGAGTTGGAGACACCAGTCTTGGGAGCAGTTGTTTGGTTTTGGGTGGTGGCAAAGACACCAGTCCTTGCTGAATGGGTTGTTCTGTTCCTGCCATGGATTAGTTAAATGTGCAGAGCTGTGAGCCCCTGGTTTTACCCAACACCAAGAGGGTGTTGAGAGTGTTTTGTACCAGTTTTCTGCTGGAGGCAGCAGGTCAGGGGTTCACACCTCAAGAGCCGTGGCTGGGCCTGGGAGTGGTCAGAGACTGAAAACCTAGTTCATTTTCTTTCCTCTCATTTTCTCTTTTGGAAAAAATTGCCACTCTGTGGTAGTCTGGGGATTTCTGCAAGCTCAGAAGATCCCAGATGGCTCCCTTGCACTGCTCAGCTGGGCTTTCTCCTGCTGTCTGTAACTTTTCAACAGGAATCTGTGTCATGTGCTGCTGTCAGGAGAGAGGGTAATAAATAACATGTACTTCTGTGTTACTTTGGCAGAAAGAAAAATGGGAGACATTCTGATTCCCTTTTTAACCTTTATATAGGATTTTTCATAGGTTTCAGTTTCTCTGTGGAATTCCTGAACATCGGGTAGTTGTAATAGAAAGTAGGAAGCATTAAAGTGATTGTAATGCCAGTGTTAAAGGTGCAAATCAGAGTGAACAGATAAGCCTGGCACCAGTCCCAGGTGAAACCCTGGACTGGCAGAAAGCAAACACAGCTGGTGCAAGGCTGAAGGGCCAGGAGAGAAGGCTGGAACACATCCGGCTGTTGTGGGAAGATTGCATTGTTGATGGAGAAGGAAACCAGTGGAGCTCCCAGTTTCTGTAAGACACTGGTACCACACTGCTTTTCAGGGAATATTTGGATTCAGTGTCATTCATAATTGATAGCTCCAAGCTGATTAATACATTAGGAAAATTTGTAAGTGAGAAATCCTCACACAGTGGGATGGCTTCCAGTGCATTCAGGAGAGGTGCAGTGTGCTCAAAACTGGTCATTTGTATCAGTCCTCTGGGAAGGTGAAGTGAAGGTGTTTAGGGTGGGGAGGATAGAGATCAGCTGGTAAACAAAATACAATTTAAAAAAGAAGAGGCATTCTAACCCTGCCAAATAGAAGGTTATATCCAGGAACAGGGAGGCTGAGCAGGGGGCAGCTGTGTCTAGAACAGAGCAGAGCTGTGTGCCAGGTCGTGTGAGGGAGGGCACTGCAGTGGCACCAGGGGTCTGTGGTTGTACTGGCAGGGAACAGCAGGGTGGGACAACTCCCAGCCCCTCAGTGTCCATGTCAGAACATCACACTCACTCTGGTGGAAATGGGAAGAGCTTCAGAGCCTTGGGGATACTTGGGGTGCTTGGGGACCCTCCAGAGCTGAGTACCCTCTTCTGCTGAGAACCAGGACAGGGAACACAGGGCCCAAAAAGGCTTTTCACAAACACAGAATGACAAGATCTTGTGGCAGGAAGCACAAGGAAAGCTAAAACCAGGAATGAGACCCAGGGACTGAACAGGCAGCAGGACTGGAACATTCAGCAAGGCAAACACTGCATGGGCAGGGTGTGGGTTCCTGGAGTTTGGGTTGGATTTGCCGTGTAGGACGTGCTCCTTCCCCCTGGAAGCTGCTGAAGCATCGTGGGGGGAGGGCTGCAGGAGCACTGGGAGTTCATTTGATGCCATTTGGGGTTCTGGTTTCCTGCTGGGTGTTGGGTTCATCACTGCTGTGAGATGTGTGTGCCTGTTCCTTGTTCCTCCAGAGTTGCTCCTGGCTCTTCTCACACCAGGGGCTTTTCTACTGGTCCTGATTTCTGCTGCCATGTGGCCACTTGTCTTGTCATAATGTTCCCATGTCTTACATTTTGGGTTGATTTGTTTTCCCCAGTTTATTTTGTTATCATAAAAATTAGAAGCTCCTCAGATTTCTGTGCTTTGCCTTCCCATCTCCCATGTCTGCAGGATAATGTTTGTGTGGAGCTGGACACATTCATTGGTATTTTATTTTTTTATCCATGTTGATTTATCTGAAAACAGAATTCTTTATAAACCACCAGGTGGGCTGACCTTGATGTATTCCACTTTTTGTTCTGAAACATTTATAATTTACATTCAGTGTAAAATAGAGACAATTTAACTCAGGAATGTGTTGTTTTATTTTTATTATTTATGACAGGGAAACTTTGGGTCAATCCTCAGAAAATTAATGGCTTTTTTTTCCTCCATGCTCCTTGAAGAGCATATTTTTTCACAACCTTTTTGTTGTGTGTATAAAATTGTCACCATTTTTTAATTTTGCTTCCTCCTAGCAATGTTTTTTTTTAATTTTTATGCACTTTTCCTTTCTAATGTTGATTTTAGGAGGACTTGTTGGTGTTGAGGAAAACTGTGAAATCCTTCCTGGCTGTGTGCCAGCAGTGTCTGTCAAATGTCAACACCCCAGTCAAGGAACAGGTAAGGGAAATGCCTGGCACATGCTTTTGGAAAACTGTGAATGTTAAATGGGAGTAAAACTCCAGACAACACTGTGTCAAACTTGGGGTAAAATCATCTGTGCTTTTGTCTAAATAACCCTGAGCAGTCCCTAAGAAGGCACTTCACTACCAGTAAGGGTTCCCTGGGTGCTCAGGCTCCTGTCCAGCTCCCACAGCCTCAGGCATCTGCCTCAGTCTCCTGAGGTCCCCTCGAGACAATTACTGTGTTAACAGACGGCACTTTTGGAGGGTGGTTGAGACCTTAGATGGGATGAATCTTTCTGGATTTTTTCCCATTAAATCAAAGGGTTTGTTGAAACAATTCAGTCTGTATCTGAAGAACACCAGAGCTGTTCTTTGTGAATATTCACTGGTTCGTGTCAGGTCTCTTGACATTTCATCTGTCTACAAATAGCGTTTCTATCAGACCCTCCCTAGATTTTGCAAAGGCTTACTTGGCCTGTGGTATTTAAAAGGTAATAGTTCTTAAAAGACATTTTTGTTTCTTTGAAAGCAAGCCCTACTTGGCATTTACACTCTCTTCTGTGGGCTGATAAATATAAATATTAGATGCTCAGAGATGTCAGCAGTTTATATATGTTTAAACACTCGTGTCATTGGCTTCCAGCAGATTTACCTTTAGTAATTGTTTTTAATATTCAGAGTAGTTACTCTTGGCATATTGTATTAATCTTCTATAATGTGAAAATATCATGTAGCCCCGTGCAAATGCCACCCAGTGCAGCTTAAAGCAGCACTGAAACCTTCCTGCCTCAGCCAAGGGCAGCTGGTCCTTCCCATGGCTGCACAGGGTTTGTTCCTGGTCTCTCTTAACACCCACATTAACACATGTTCATGTACATTAACGTGGGTTTGTTCTCTCATTATGGGTTT
The DNA here is from genome assembly GCA_013397135.1 of Pachyramphus minor. Lineage (NCBI taxonomy): Eukaryota > Metazoa > Chordata > Aves > Passeriformes > Tyrannidae > Pachyramphus > Pachyramphus minor. Next base: position 42,060 of record VYXB01002948.1, on the reverse strand, counting down.
ATTTCACTGGTAATTCAAACTTTCCAGAGAAGCTCCTTTGCAGCTCCCGGTTTTGGGGAAGTTTCCAGGTTCAGCCACACAAATCCAGACCCAGCCAGGCCTGGAGAGAGCAAGTGTCCCAGTCAGAGCTGGACTGAGGCTCCACAGGTCCCTCCCAGATAACTCTCTGTGATTTTTGTTCATTTTCTTCCTTAAAATTACATTTATGGGAGTGCAGGACTACTTCTCGATCCTTTTGCTTGACTGGATGTTTTTGGAGAATTCTGTGTAAATTATATGGTTTCCCTGCCATATTTGATCCTTAATCTGGACATTCTTTCCAGAGAAAGTCGATGTCCATATCAAAGGAGGGAAAAATACAGTAAGTATTTAGAGAAACTGGGCTGAAACATTTCCAGTGTTCCTGGCCTGGGGGAAATAAATACCTCCTCACACAGTGGTCTGCTGCTGTGATGTGGGGCCCACAGCAGCCCCCAAACCTGCTCCTCTTCAGACATCTGCAGTAGGATGAGCTTCGATTCTGTGGAGTATGGAGGGAGTCAGAGCAGTGAGGAATAAAAGTAGAGGAATTAAGAAGGTTGAAAAGTCCTCTCTAAAAGGTGTTGAGTGTGAGGTAGGTGTTCACAGCTGGCTGTGACACCCCAGCATGAGCCATTCTGGGGTAAACAGTGTAACTGTGGTGCAGGGAAGTGCCCGGAGGAGCCCTGGGAGAAGGGAGGGAACTGATGGCTGCCTTGTGTCCTCAGGAACAAGGGTGTGACAGCAGTGAGCAGAATCAGGGCCAGTTCTGCCCTGCTTGGCTTTTGTCTGGCTTTCAAAGCTGTGCATAGATACTTACTTTTTTTTTTTTTAAGGAATTGTTGATGAAATTCTGCAAGAATTTTTGTGCTATGGCCGCTTCTCTGTATTTTTGAGATTTGACAGTGGCTCAGCTTGAATTTTCCCTCATAATGTGAGGGAAACCCATATTTTTGCTTAGTTTGTCAAAAGAGGTGTTTTTTCTTTGCTACAAATTTGGCTGCAGCCCTTGGATCACAGGTAGATTTAGGGTTCTTTTCATAGAGAAGAAATGGCAGTTTAATCTGAATGCTCCAGGGTGTGGAAGAGGCAGGAAGCACAGTTCCTTGGAACCAAAGGTATTCCCCAGGCATTTACATTTTAGAGAAGATCCTTGTGGATACTTTTCACAGCACACAAACAACTACAATGAGTACAGTTCAAGAAGCCATTTAGTGATAGCAGGGGATATCTGGAGATTAAACCAATGGTATTTCATTTTATTTTGTATTTCTGTGTCCTGCTCCTCACTGCCCTCGTTTTGCCTTCCAGGCTTTCATGCTGCTCTGTGACCTGCTGATGATCTTCAGTCACCAGCTGATGACGGGGGGTCGGGAGGGGCTGCAGCCCTTGGTGTTCAACCCAGACTCAGGCCTGCAGTCAGAACTGCTCAGCTTTGTCATGGACCATGTCTTCATTGACCAAGATGATGAAAACCAGAGCATGGGTATTCAAAGCTTTCATATTTTCTTCTTAGCTTTTGTTCATAACAGACACAGAAGAAAGGAGAAAACGGCGTTTTCTGATCAGTTTGTTCCAATGTGTTTAGAAGTATCCCTTCTTTATTTCTGGGAGGTCTGAATGTGAAATATGTAACAGGGCTTCAAGGGAAAGGAGTACAATGGCACAGCACATAGAAGGGAAATCCTTCAGAGTTACCCAAGTTACAGGATCCTGAGGGCAAACCTTGGCAGCAAAGCTCTAAACAGTGAAGGCCTGAAGAATCTGATGCCACTAAATAAACAGCCCTTGTGCTCCCTCAGAACAGTCAAATCAAGCTGAGGACATCACTGGTGTGCTTGGAGACTGGGAAAGTGCCTGGGACAGTCTGGGCACCTGGCACTGGTTGCTCTGGGCCAGGAACCAGCGTGAGAGGAGGGGGTTTGAGGGGTCCCATCTCTGCTCCTCACAAGGATGGCTCAGGTTTTTGCCTCTCAGTCAGGGAGAGGCAGATTTGTCATTTAGGCCTGGTTTTAAAAAACCTGGTGCTGCTGGGGTCCGTTATAAATTGCCTAAATGCAAGTACAGAGGTGTCCAGTGTCTGAATCCTAAATAGCTTTGGACAAGAGATGGATTCCCAGTCAAACTATGGGAAGAGCTGCTGTGTGAGTGCTGCAGTGCTCTTTTGGACACATCTTCTGAATTTCTGCTGTGCTCAGTTACTTGTATGTCAGCAGCACACGCAGGGACAGCCATGTATGGAATTAAGGTCTCAGAGAAAGTATTCCTGCTCTTGAGGGGGTTATGGAAGTTGTGGAGTATACTTTTATTGTATGATACAATATTTACCATTTTATGTGTATAGTTTCATTTTCACTCACTGAGTGAAGTCTTGCAGGGGGACTGAATACTTCTGGCATTGCCATTCAATGTTAATGCTTCTTCCAACGGGGTTTTACTTCCTGTTGTTTAGAGCCATTGATTTCACATCTGAAAATCCAAGGCAGGCAGTAGAAGCATTGCTGCTTCTAACCTTCCTTTTGTTAAATATTTATAGCTTAGTAAGGTAATGAAGCAACTCCAAATGGCCTGTGTTTGAGAAATGAAGCAAAAGCACTCAGCAAGAAAATAAGTGACTCAGTCCCATATGGGTCATGTCCAGGACTACTCAGGACTATGGATAGTCCTTGGTCAGTGGTGTGTCATGTTCCTGAACTTCCCTGGGAGTTCTGAAGTAGACAAGGCTCAAGAATGATCACTGTTAGCTTTAGCTTCCCCAACAATCCTTCTTGTTGATGATCAAGAATTGATTTTTTTCTGAAAGCTCCTTTTCCATAACGTTGCTTTGGAACATAAGTTACTTACAAACATTTTGTTGTTGATGATGCTTTCAGAGGGAGATGAAGAAGATGAAGCCAACAAAATAGAAGCTTTGCATAAGAGAAGAAACCTTCTGGCTGCCTTCAGCAAGCTGATCATCTACGACATCGTGGACATGCACGCGGCAGCCGATATCTTCAAACACTATATGAAGGTACAGCCCTGGGCATCCTCCCCGTAGTGCCAGGGCTCCTCTTTCCATCCCTTCCAGGGCAGTAGCTAAAGCCAAACACTTCTGAAAGCTTTTTCAGCCTTATTTGATTGTTTTGTGATAATTTTTCCCTTCTTACACCTGCAGCAAAGCACTTCCTCTGCTGTGTAGCAGCTGTGCTTTAGTTAATGCAGCACCAGAGCTGGTCCTGGGAGGTGCTGAGTGTTTCCAGAGAGGCTCCTGCTCCTCACATTCATCCCTAGAATCCTCAATAAGTTCTCTGCTCAATGCCATGCTTCCCTGGCAGTCTCCCAGCTCGGTGCTTGCCATGAGGAGACAGTTTTTTTGTGAGAGAAGGTTGTTTTAAACAGGACAGCAGTAAAAAACCAACTCTGTACAGTACTGCTGCAAGTGGGGATGTCTTAGAACACAAACTGGAAGGGTCTCTGTACCAAAGAAGGCAGGAGCAGCATTTCAGAGGGAATGAAAATAAGTGGCTGCAAATGCAGAAATGTTAATGAGGCTGAAAGAATACTTTGGGAAAAAATCAGTTCTCAGCCTGGAAGTTTTAATGACAATACAGGCTTTTCTCCCCAGATGGTCAGAACCAGAGGCTGTGCTTTCCAGCAACCACACAAAGAAAAGGAGCACTTCAAGCTGACAAATTCCTCACTCCCCTTTGTGGCCTCAGTGAATCCCTCCCTTGGCCACCCAGCTCCTCCCTGTCCCTGAGCTGCACACATGGCCTGGCTCTGCTCTCACCTGCTGCTTGGAGGCTGGGCTGGGTCACAGGCTGTTCTTCCTTAGAACTGGCAGCCATGGACCTTCATCAGGGGCTTAGTTTGGGGCAGGAGATACTCTTTTGTTGTTTTTCAACATACTTGTTCCCAAAGATGATAACAAATACAGAAGTTCCCTACCTTAGCACTGGGTGCAGGTTAAATTTTCATATCTGGATTTGAGACTAATTGTTTTGGCAACTGCTGCCTTTTCAAAACAAGAATTACAAATAATCTTTCTCTTGGGAAAACCATAAGAAGTTGTGTAAGAAGTTCAATGTAAAGAGGTTTCTTTCACATTTTTCCTAGTACTACAATGACTATGGAGATATCATTAAGGAAACCCTGAGCAAAACAAGGCAAATTGATAAAATCCAGTGTGCAAAGACACTCATCCTCAGTTTGCAACAGGTAAGTAACAGGATTTTTGTTAGAAATGCTCACTGCTGACAATCCTGGGCAGGGTAACAGCAAAGCAGAAAGGCTGCACTTCTGGGAGGAGATTCTCTTATTCCCAGGTCAGGCTGTCTCTGCTCCTCTGTGTCAGTAATCCCTGTGTCCATAAACCCACTCTGGCAGAGTTTTGGTCACACTGAAATGGCAGGAAGGGAGAGAAGAGCCTTGAAGGCAGTTTGGTCCATTTGGTCCATGGCAGTTGCCTACTGCTCCCAAGTGAACAAGAATTAGGATGATTATTTCTTATCATTTGCTGAGGTAATGCATCTTCCTTCCATTTTGTCTAAATACTGATTGATTTTTCAGATTTCAAGCTAATTAAGTCTTCCAGTATTGTTAGACATGTTTTTTCCCCTGAAAAAATTTGCTTCCCATCAACCATAAATTACTGTGTTGATGATGAAATCCATCTGCTGACAGCAGCACTAAGCACCACTCAGGCCCTTAAAGTAGCAGCTACAGCCATTGCACAGAGAAATTACTGCTGTAGGTTAGAGGTTCTCAAGTCAGCTCCAGAGTACTGAGGGATTTCCTGCAGCAATCTGGAAGCTGAGGGAGATCTGGGAGAACTTCCAGAAGAATCGGTGAGTGTCAAAGCAGCTCCTGTGTTTAACACCTGGAGAGGAGGAAGCCAAGTGCCATCAGCCAAATATCAGCTCAGGAAGAAGTAATGAGACAGGCTCTTTGCAAGGGGCTGAGTGAGAGGCACCAGCCAGGAGGAATTTGTCAAGCAGGAATCCTGTCAAATTAAGCTGCTGTCATTAATTACATGGTACCAGAGCTTGTGGAGATCAGAGGAACAGTAGGTGTAATGCAGCCTGATTTAATATTGTCCCTGACACTGTGTCCTGTGATGTTCTCACCAGCAGGTCAGGGAAATGTGGTGAAAGTGGCAGTGCCAGGAGGAGACAGACCTGGCTGGAAAACCACTGAGAGTTCATTCTTGTCCTGGGGGTCAGAGCAGCAGTGCTGGGCAGGCAGGAGGGGAACACTCTGAGGACAGGCTGGTCTGATGGGGCTCAGGGAACAGCAGGAGAGTGCAGGACCTGCCTGCTGAGCTGGGACCAGGAGAGATGCTGTTCAGGGAAGGGGGGTGCAGGACTCTGTCTGAGTTATTGTCCACACAACTACAAGGTGGAGACACTTGGCAAACAGCAGCTGGACAGAAGGAATCCTGGGAACTGACGGGGACTCTGTTATGCCTCAGTGAAAAAGTCCCTGCAGTGGCCACTCTCGGGTGGAACAGGTGAAGAACACAAGATATCTTTCCCAATGAAAGTGTTTCTGAGCTCACAGGTTTTCCCAACTGCTTTTCCTGCAGCTGTTCAATGAGCTGGTTCAGGAGCAGGGTCCCAACCTGGACAGGACCTCTGCCCACGTCAGTGGCATCAAGGAGCTGGCCCGGCGCTTCGCCCTCACCTTTGGCTTGGACCAGATCAAGACAAGGGAGGCAGTGGCCACACTACACAAGTGAGTGGTGGTAAATAAACCAGATTTTTCTGTTACTTGAAATTAAGGCTTTTGTTCAGCATGCCCTTTGTAAAGGTACGTAATCTTAATAGGTCCTACAATAGTTATGGATATGATTCCTGGTTTGTGTAGAAAAATGGTGGGGGATGTACATGGATGTGTGTGAAAAGGAAGGAAAACCAGCTGCTACCTTGTTGGAATTGGTTGGGTTGGCCATGTTTGTTTAGCTCAGGTAAAGCCAGGGGTGTTCTCCACACTCGTGTGGGTTGTGTCTAACAGCTGGGGATGGCTCTTTGTCCCACACCACAGGGGATTCTGGAGGCACTATAAAAAGACTTCCAAAAATATTTTGGACATCTTTTAAAGGAGATTGAAACTTTGTACGTAACTGCTGCATAGGAAAGTATAGAAAGGTGCTGCTAAATTCCAGTCATGGCTGGGCAAGTTTTTATTTTGTTACAGATGTCTTCATCAAGGGCTTAGTTTAGGGCAGGAAATACTCTTTTGTATGAATGTTAATATCTGACCATGTTAATGTTTCTTTACTGTAGGGATGGCATAGAGTTTGCCTTCAAATACCAGAACCAGAAGGGACAAGACTATCCCCCTCCAAACCTCGCTTTCCTCGAAGTGCTCAGTGAATTCTCCTCCAAACTCCTGCGACAGGACAAAAAGACTGTGTAAGTGATCTCTGTGTTCCTCTCTGGCTTCTCTGGGCTCTGCCACCCCTGGGGGTGTGTTCCAACAACGTACAGGGGCTCTGGAAAGTCCCAGGGAGACATTTCACACACACTTAGCCATTGCTTTCTGCTTCAAGGCAATAAAAATAAATGGGAAAAGGAAAATCAGGTCCACTGATGAGGTGAGTTTGAGACCTCCCAAAACAATGTTCTTTAAAATTTCCCATGGGGCACTGAAAATAAAAAACAGTCTTTTTTCGGGCTAGAAGAAAAACATTAAATGTTAATAGTGCAGGGAAATTACAGGCTGTAACCATCCATTTCTGCTGGATATTTACATAAGGTGTAAACAGGTATTTGTTGTTTATTTTAATATCTTGGAAGAGGTGCCCAGTCAAACATCAGCCAAGCACTACGTGCCCAGTGTAGAACTGAATTAATTGAAGAACTTTATGACCTTTTAAAAAATGCAGTTGCCAGATCTGCTGATTTATGGTCGTAGATATCTTTCCAGTCAGTTTTGTGACCACAAGTGTAAGTAATAAATATCAGCTATAAATACTTTAGCTGACTCCTTCTGTCAAGCCTTGCTGTAGTTTATCTGGGAAGACATTGGTTTTAAAGGACTTTGCTGTTAGGGTTAAGAATGATGAATGTTATGGTGTGATATGTTATCTGTGTGGTAAGAAATACATCCTGGGTAACTTTGTGTAATTTTTAATGTACACACACTTGAACCAATTGAACTTTGTGTCAATAATTTGTCAGTTCAGCAAACACTGCAGAAGAAAGAGCTCAGTGAGGATGGGAATGGGATGATCCAGCTGGTAAACGTGGCACTCTGTTTGTGGAGCTGCTCTTCACCAGTACATCCTGGAATCTTGTCAGCCTCTGTCCTGTTCTTCAGGGCAGGACTGAGGGAGAACAGGATTTCATGGGTCTGGATTCTCCTCTCTATTGGTCTAAGTGCCATTGGACTGTTTCCTGTTTGATTCATGTCCTTTCTGTGCACTTCTCCCTCCCCCAGGTTCCTGCAGTGTCCAGCCTTTGCAATTCCATCATTCTGTACCTGACAGTTTAATTTAACCTGATCCTGTGCATGAAATTTGGTTCCTCAGGGCGCTTTGTTCCTCCACTGTCAGTGCTGCCATTTAAATTGCTTCCCCACGGTTCTGCTGCTCACTGGTGCCCACACACACAACCACTGGCTGCTCCTGCAGGACTGGGGTGGAGCCCATTTCTGGTTTTCTCTGCCTTTACTGTAGGCATCTGTTTCTGAGCTGTTGGCTTCAGCTGAGTCAGAAGATCAGGGAAAAGAAATAGGTCCCCCAGGGCATGATTGACCTGCTCTGTGCTAAACTGCTGCTTCAGTGGAGCCCTGGGTCTCCCTGGCTGGGGTGACCATGAGCACAGTCAGTGCAGCTGCCCTGTATGTTCAGATTTCCTTGGAGGTGCCTCCACAGCTGCCCTGATGGGCCTGTCCAGGGTGCTCCTCTGCCAGGAGCTCAGCTGGACTGGGATGGTTGATCTGCCCTTGTCTGCAGCTCCTGCAGTGCACAGGGCCCTGTCTGTGCCCCCCCTCTGCTGGAGGGGTCTCGTGTGCCAGATCCCTTCCCTCCTCCCTGCCCAGGGACCCTTCCCAGCTCTTCCTTGGGAGCCTCAGGTGCTCAGGAACGACCCTCACAGTCCCACCAGCATGTGGCTGCCTGTGCCAGGAGTTCTCCAGCTTGGAATGGGACTGGAGAGTGAATTTCCTGCCTCCAAACCCAAATTACCTGCCCAGCACACCTGCCCTGGGCCAGAACAGCCTTCCTGTCAGTGCAGCACAGCCCTATTCCACAGGGCTCCTCTTGCCTCCTGCCTTGCTGCTGGGTTTTTAACTGGGGGATGAAAGGGAGATATTTCCACTTTGGGAATGGAGCAGCAACACTGGTTTCCTTTAGTTTTCCTGTCGTGTTTATTTATTTGGCTTCTTGTTTTCTGAGCAACCTCCCGAATTTGGGAGAGCCATTTAGGGATCCATTCACATGTTTTATACTAAAATCCAGATACAGAGAGGAATTAGTCTAGGGCAGAACAGAGGAGATTTATTTCCATTTATTTCTCTCAAAGAGGCTGTTGGCTTAGACCAGACACTGACTGATGGGTGTTGGATGAGGTGGAGCCTCAGTATTGGTGCTCTTACTCCTGGAAATTCAGAGTTTCTGTCTTTGTTGAAGCTGGTAAGAGCTTCCAGTGTGAAGCTCCTCCAAATGCTGAGCACAAGGTTTGGCATGTGGGCAGTGAAGGACCCCAAGTGGTGCCATTTTGCTGCCTCACAGTTTGACCCTAACCAGGCACTCGAGCTCTGTAAATAGCAATTGAGGCAGAAAAGCTTCATGCTTTCCAAGACCCTTCTTCAGGTGGGTTCTCTGCAGTCATGAAGCACTGGAGTTGAACTGTTTGGTTCTGTAAAGACAATAAACCAAGGAGTTCCCATTAGTGCCAGGTTTGGGGGTCACTCAGTGAACACATGAAAGGGGAAGGAAGAAGGGTTCACAATATTGAATAAAACAAGAACCTGCTGTTTCTTGAGCAAAGTCATCCCATTCACTGGATCAGAGCAGAATCCCATGAAAACTGGGTGTGATTGTTGCCCAGGCATGTCCAGTGTGGCTCCTTGTCCTCTTCTGAACAGGACTGTGGAACAACTCCAAGCTGCCATGAGCTACCAATCTTGTATTTCCTATGGAATGTGTGGGGTGACTCCACTGCTGCACACATGGCAGGGTGGTTTTAGAGGCAGTGGTGACCAAAGGGTGCAGGAAGTGGTGCTGCAGTACCTGAGTTCCCTTACCAACTCCTGAATGTTCACCTCTGCAGCCTGAAACTCGTTAGAGTCACTTCATTTTAGGGTTTGCTTCCAATACCATAACTAAATAACCCCTGGACAAAGGAAACAACTTGTGTGCCCCCCAGCCCGGGAGGGGGACTTTGGGTCCTCCCTGCAGTGCACTGGGCTGCTCCTGGCAATGGCCCAGATTTTCAGGCATTTTATGGAAAAATAACCACTTGCATTTGAAGGAACCATTTTCCTTGCCCCAGGATACCCTGCAGTGCAGTGCAGCCCGTGTGCTGGCCCAGTGGCAGTGCCCAGGTTATCCAGAGTTCCTTGTCTTGTGTTCGCAGTCACACCTACCTGGAGAAGTTCCTGACGGAGCAGATGATGGAGAGGAGGGAGGACGTGTGGCTGCCCCTGATCTCCTACAGGAACTCGCTGGTGACGGGCGGGGAGGACGACAGGATGTCAGTGAACAGCGGCAGCAGCAGCAGCAAAGCCTCCTCCGTGAGGAACAAGAAGGGCCGACCCCCCCTCCACAAAAAGAGAGTGGAAGGTTTGTCTGGGTGTCTCCACGTGTGTGTGTCACTCTGTGCCTGTGTCACTGCTCCTCTCCTCAGGAGCCCTGGGCCTTGGTTAGCTAGTGCAGAAATACAGGGTATTTTCTCTATGGAGCAAAACCAAGGCATCTGTTCTGCAAGTTCTGTGAACGTGTCCTTATGGGAAATGCCCTGTTCTTGTTTGTCTGCTCCAGAATTGGCTGGTTGGAACTGCTCAAAGCTGTTCCTGACCTTGGAAAGGTGTGCAGTGTCCTGCACTGCTCCCTCCTCACTCCTGGACTGCAGGTGTTGTGCCTGTGCTCCCCCTGGGGCTGCTGTTCATTCACAGGGAGCTGCAGAAACCCCAGGCAGAAATTCTCCTGTAGGTCTCTGGTTTTGCAGGACCACTGGAGAACAGTAAAAAGACACCATTTTTCTTAATATGTGTTGATATGTGTTAATATGTGTTGATATCCAGTGTCTGCATTCACTCTTTCTGAGACTTCAGGCAGGCATGTCCACCAGGAATTTGGCTGGGACAGCAGATTTCTTACAAGGCTGCATCTGGTCCTGGTCAACCTGTGTGACCTGTGTGCACTTTTGTGAATATTAATTTACTGTTCCACTACAGAGTAGGTGTAAGTGGGATCTTTAAAGTTTGGGGGTGGTTCAGGGTCAGTGTCTGTGACAGTAACTCCTCAGTGAGGAATCTAAAGCCAGTTTGCCTGAATATACAGCAATTTCCCAAAATACTCCTCCAAAGTGTGCCCCTTGCACTTGTACAGCCAGGTCCCTTCTCCCCTGCAGCCTGTGTTCAGTCCTGCTCCAGCTCCTGTTCCTCACAGCCAGCCTGGAGTGTAGGGAAACACTGGTCTCTTCCCTCAGACACTGCTTTCCTTCCTTCAGGATGCCAAGATTTTCATAGAATTCAACTACTGAGGTTTCTTTCTTTCCTCTTGATACCATTTTCATTCTATTTTATTGTATTTTGCCAATATCCTTTTTTTTCCCTGGGAAATGCAGTAGCACCTTTGCTTCCCTATAAGGCAAATCTCAGCCTTCTGACATAGTTTTTAGGCATTGTTTGCCTCTTTTGTGCTCTTTGTGTCCCCTCTTTTCAGTGATCAGTAGGAGACAATTGATTTCCAACACTTTGCGTTTGAGTACCTCCTTTTTTTTTCTTTTTGTCTCTAAAGGATCTAAAATAAGGGCAAGGTCACTGCAGAAACTCTCCTGGCACCAGAGAACCATATCCAGTCCCCTCTGGTTGCTTTCTGCCCTAAATGGAGGACATTCAGGGTTCAGCAGGCTGGGCTTGGGGACATTCCCTGTTGCTCCTGAGAGCAAATGTGCCCTGGGACATTTCTTCCTGGTGCCTTGAGAAAATCAATAGGATTTTTTTATTAAATCCCTAACATGAAAGAGATTCAAAGGTAAATTCAGGAAAAAACAGGCAGCTTTTTAGACAACCCCAAAGGGTAATAAAAAGCACAGGAAGAATGAACAGATCCATGGAGATCCCCTTCACCTTTCTCACCACATGTGTCCTGTCAGGAAATCTGTGACCTTGCCACCTCTGTCCTCATCTCCCCTGTAACTTGCATCTCTCCAGCAACTTCTTTTTTTTCTCCATGTGTCTGGTGCACTTGCCTGCTCTGTGCCACTCTCCTCAAGTCCCCCCTGTTCCCTCCTCTCTGCTTTGCTTCCCAATCCCAGCACAACATCCCAGCTGGAGCTTCATCACCCTGAAATTCTGATCCCTGTGCCAAGTGCCCCCTCTGTGCCCCCCTCGGGTGCTCTGACTGATGTCTCTAAGGCTGACCACATTTTGGGTTTGAGCTCCACCCTCATCTTGGTGTTTACCTTTCTTTGGTTGCTGTACACATATGAGTTACCAGTCTTATTCTGAGTTTGTAAACTCAGGGATTGGGAATTACCTTGGTTAGGTGTGTGCAGGATGCCCAGCAATGGAGGCAGCGCTGCAGGATGATGGTTTTGTTTGCAATAACTTCTGTGTTTGTTCGGTATTTCTATTTTAAATTGCTGTTATTGCTGGGAATAGCTGGTAGTAATACTTAGAAGAAGAGAATATAAAATTAGAGCTGAAAAACTTCCCATTCCAAGCATTTCCCCAGCTGATCCCTCAGTGCACACCTGTCTGATGCTGCCCTGCATCCAGAAGTGCAGCAGTGATTTCAATGTTGTCTCCAGATGAGAGCCTGGAAGGCTCCTGGCTGAACAGGAACGAGAACATCCACACTCCAGGGGCACTGCAGGCACCACAGCTCACCTCCACTGTCCTGAGGGAGAACACCAGGCAAATGGGGGAGCAGATCCAGGAGCACGAGTCGGAGCAGGGATCTGAACAGGACTTTTTACACAAGTAAGTGCTGGAATTGCAGGATTGAACACAGGGAGCCAGGCAAAGAGTTGCTCATGACTTGCAGTAGTCTTAGCCTGTGGCCCCATGGGTGCAGTTGTCTCTGCAAAACCACCTGGGCATGCCCTGGCTATAGCTCAGCAAGACTTCCATTCTCTTCAGGTCCCAGGAAGACTATGTTGCAATGAAATAATTATTGCTTATGCAATTTCTACTAACTACTAATTACTAATTTCTACTAACCACGCAGTCGTGGTTACATCCTCTGAATGTGTGTGTCCCTGGGCTGGATTGAAGTGTTTCTCTAGAAGACCTGTGGATGTTTTTTTCTCTCCCCCTGCCCGATGTCAGTTGAGGTTCTCTTGCTGCACTCAGGGGTTAATCCTGGCCAGAGGAATGCTTGGGTCTGGGCTGGTTTCCCATGGCTAATCCCAGTTTATCCTGTCAGTCATACAAGAGGCATCATGGAATACAGTCATGGAAGGGCTGCACTGGCCTTGGTTCCCCTGTGCTGTGCACAAATCCCCCCAGAGGCACTGCTGGCTCTGCTGGGCTTAGGGGGCACTGATGGTGCAGCCTGGCAGGTATTTCATGTGGGTCAGGGACTGGCCCTCAAGGTGATGCAGATCAGGGTCTGTGTGTAAAAACAATCTGATTTTCATGCTGTGGGACGTTTTAAAACATGTGTCCATTTTTCATTTGGCTCTATTCTTGCTCATATTTTTCCTGATCTGAGACAGTGAAGTAGGATTTAATAATAAATTGTAGAAGTGCTCCCACTCCAGTGCCTGTTCCCAATGAAGGAGCAATGTCAGTGTTTCCCATACCTGGTTTTACTGCACCAATTAGTGGATTTTTTTGTGCATGAACAGTGAGAGGAGCCAAGTTGTGGAAGGGAATCCAGAAGACATGTACAGTGATGAATGTGATTTAATTACCCTGATCTGAAGCATGGCCAGACACAGAACTTGGAGAGGGATGCTGTGTGTGAATAGGCAGCTCAGAAGTGTCACTGTCCTGACGCTGCCCCATGTCAGTCCCCAGATGCAGATCTCGTGGCTGGGCCAGCAGAAGCTGGAGGATCTCAATCGGAAGGACAGGACGGGAATGAACTACATGAAAGGCAGGACTGGAGTAAGGCACGCAGTGTAAGTGCTCCCAGTGCCCCTCTGTCAGAGGCTGGGTGGGACAGCAGGGCCACAAGGGGACCCTGCCTGTCACTGGCAGCAATTCCTGCTTCCCCAGAGCTGCTCTGTGTCCTGCACAGCGTCTCCAGCCGAGGTGTCCCCCTGAGCAGGGATGGAGCAACACACGTGGTGAACGCTGAAGCACCACATGCTCTGGTGCTGATCCCACCCAGGCTTCAGGAATCCTTACAGTCTTAGAAACTGGGCTTGGATTCACTGCAGGATTCCCAGGGATTTACCATGATCTCCTTCTTGGAAAAGGGCAAGCAAACACAGAGGGGTTATTGCCCTGTCCTTGTTGAGGGTGGATTTGATTCCTCTTTGTAGTGCAGTTCCATGGGACTTGCTGCTTCAGCCTCTGCCAGTGCTGGGGTGGGTTTTACAGACAGTTTTCCTCCCACTGATAATGATGAGTGTGGCTTTACTCAGAATAAGGGTTTGGGGGAAGGCATTAAAGGATAGACTTTAATGACAAAGATGATGGTTGGGCAGTTTAAGTGCCTGGAAATGACTTTGTCCTTGTTTGCTCAGACGAGGTCTAATGGAGGACGACGCTGAGCCCATCTTTGAGGATGTCATGATGTCCTCACGAGGTCAGCTAGAGGACATGAATGAGGAGTTCGAGGACACTATGGTCATTGATCTGGTCAGTAAATCTCACTAATGGCAAGTTTAAAAAGGTTGAAAGATAATTTAAAAGGAATTTTAGATGTGTCAACAAAAATGTCCAGAGTGTTGAGCCTGATTTCCAGTTGCCTGAGTGTTAAGGAGCTGCAGTGCTCCAAATGCTCCCTAGAGTTCCATACACTGGAACTGCTCCCAAACAGGTCCTGTCAGCACTGGCAGCCTCAGGTCCTTTCAGGTGCTGCAATGGCTCCAGGCAGGAGTTCCTGTGCAGCACTTCCTGGCCTCCCCCTCTGGAATGAGGGCTTCCTTGGGAAATGGGAGAAGGGAGCAGTTTGCATTCCCCACTTCACCGTTTTTAAGCCTTCCCATTTCTCCTTTCATGTCTGCACAGTAAAGCAGAGGCTACTTTAGGTAGGACTGGGCTATAATGCCTTGGAGAGAGAATTCAGGCACTGATTCAGTTGCAGCTGCTGAGCACTGAGGTTACTGCCAGCATTCAACTGCCAAGTAACAGCCAAGGCAAGGAAGGAAAGGGCTGATCAAGGAAGTGCAGCTCACATTTATTCTTGTGCTCCTGGGGAAGGACCACCAAGGGTTTGATCCTCAGAAATATTACAGAATCTTATTGTCAGGATCTTTTTTGTTCTAAACCCTTTTTTGACCATATCAGAGCTCAGGTCTCACCATAAACTGAAAAGCATCAAGACAGTTAAGAGAATTTCAGTGCAGCCCAACACAGGAACACCCCTAAGTCAGCAAAAGCCTTAGGCAAGTCCTTAGTGGTGGGCACAGAGTTAGCATGAAAACAGACTGTGGGGCACACAGTCCCGGGTGTGGGAGCTCCCTGGCGGGGGAGGTGCCCTGGCAGGGGAGGTGCCCTGGCAGGGGAGGTGCCCTGGCAGCCGCTGTCCCTGTTTTGCAGCCGCCGTCGCGGAACCGGCGGGAGCGCGCGGAGCTGCGGCCGGACTTCTTCGACTCGGCCGCCATCATCGAGGACGACTCAGTAAGGCCCGTGTGTGCTGTGCCCCCCAGCCCTGCCCCCCGCCCCAACCCAGGTAACGCTGTCTTTTCCCTCCCTCCGCAGGGATTTGGCATGCCCATGTTCTGAAGCCTTGGGAAGACGTTTTACAAACTTGGAACTCTATTGTTTAGAGCTAGAGGCCTATATACTGTGATAGCTTGTATGGAAACCACACTTTTGATGTGATACGGTTTGATTTTTAACCAAATGATTGAGGTCAACCCCTTTTTGTGGTGACGGAGAGAAGAGGAGCTCCTCAGTGACACCCAGGAATGTTGGCCACTCCAGTCACCTCAGAAGGGCTGACCTAGAGAATCATTTGTATCCCTGTTCTTGACTGTCCTAATACAGATTTTTTTTTTTTTCTGGATGAGGAGGAAGTTTTAAATTGTTAAGACAGCTGTCGAAATAAACACTGTTCTACATATGTTTTCTGAAAACAACATTGAGTGAAAACAGAACTTTTTAACTTTATTTTTCTGCTGTACAATTTAAAACAGTTTTAACATTTGCCTTTTTATGTTTTCAAAGCTAGCCATTTTTATTAAACCTATGCCTATCAGCCACTGACTAGCAAGGATGCTGTAAGCAGGTCGTTCTGGCTACAGAGAAGTGTTTTTGAACACACTGGATCTGATTCACATTATGGTACGCTCCTGTCCTCTCCCGGGCATGGAGAAGAGCACTCTCAGAGAAGAGGGTAGAATCCTAATGACGTGCATCTCTGCCAAAAAATTTCAGATTCTGATATGATAAACCCAGATTTTATACTCTTGAGAAGATTTATTTTTATTTATAATGGGACATAAAGTAAGAGATGTCCATGAAGCCACTTTTCCAACAGATGCTGTGTAACATTCATTTTATATAGCACATGGGGACACAAAACAGTAAATTTTCTATTGGTACTTGCTCTGTGCATTTTTAGCAACTTATACCAGCAAATAAAGTATTCTCAGTAAAACACACAAATGGTTCTCAAGTAATCACTTTGCTGTTTTTACTACCTACTTCAAGCCTGCCAACCCAAGGTACATAAACAGCAACTTTCCTATTAAAAAAAATAGTCCAAGGGTGGGGGAAAGGATCACTTTAGCATATGAGAAGTAATTTTCCTGTACCATAAAACAAAGTCTACTTTCCATGCCGTAAATACCCTTTTCCGCTATTTTTGTAAATTAATTTTGCCAGTTAGAAGTACTGTATGTGCTGCATAGAAATTTGTGCTTAGATGGTGAAGTTCTTAAGCTTACAATGGACTACAGCTACATTTTCAGTGTTAACTGTGCATATTGAGAGTAATTCTTTGGAAAAAAAATATGATTTTTCAAAAAACCTAAAAATGTCAAAAAAAAAATCAAAAAGACCCCAAAACATTCTCAGCTAATTCATTGTAATAAGAGATTCTTTTCAATGTCTTCAATAATTTGGAATTTCATTATGCTTCAATTTGATGACTCTGCCTAGTAGCTGCTCCTTAGTTAGACTGGCCTGACACCAGCAGAGCTGGCCTTCCACAACTCCAGGATCTCCAAAACCGGCCCCAAAACGTTCCTCTTCCTTCCTGCACTCCACCATTAGCAGCTGAGACACAAACCAGACTTACCCATTTGGAGCACAGCAGTTTCACAGGTGCTTTTATTTTTTAGCAACTGCAGAATATTCACAGAGCTTTTTTCTGTTTGGAGCTTATTGGGAACCAACCCAAGCCCTCGGTGCCCGGGGCTGGGGCGTCTCTCCCACCAGGGGCACTTCTCGGACACCAGTTGCCAAAAATGTTTGCCCAGGCCCTGCAGCCGTTCCCCTGGGGGTGGGGATGGATCAGCCAAGCAGCAGCTGGCACTGCAGGAGCTGGCACTGCAGCAGCTGGCACTGCAGCCACAGCTGTGCCCCCTCCAGGCACCCACCGCGCCCGGGGCACCAGGGGCTGCGGCCCCGCTCACCAGCGCCCCGTGAGCATCGGGGCAGAGCAGATGCTGCCTGGTTTGAGTCATTCTCAGACAAACCTTGTGCTTCACAGTCCTCTGTGTGGAAAACTGATTCCTAATTTAACATTGTAGAATACTGTATAACAAACATTGATGATCACGGTACCTGCAATGGGTCTCCAGTTCAGTTTGCAGTCTATAGGTTTTTGTATTATGAGTGTCTCCTTGATTGGTTTTGCTAGTAATTCTGTAAATTGTACATTTACAATATGAGGTTTTTTTTTTTCCTTTTGTACAATTTAAAACTGATGCTTCACCTTTCATTTAATAAACTATTCAAAATCATGAGTATGATGAGCACCCTCTTCACTATAACTTTTTTTAAATGCCCGTTTGGACCATCACATCCTGTCATCCCATTGACTAGTAGGAATTCAAGGAATTAGTACAGGAACTGCTGACAGGTAATTTTCATGTAGTCCAGGCTTCACAACCTGGTCCTGTACCACCACCTTACCCACTCAACCTCAGTGATGGAAAACCCTCCCTGGGCTTCTTCTCCGCACCTCCACCATGGTGTGTTTCTGGTTGATCTGGGGGGTTATTGTGAGATTCTGTAAATCTGGGAAGGCCCCACACCTCTGGGAAAGCTGCACTGTTAAAACTTACAATTGCTTGAACTGTCATGAATTTTGAGAAGAATTTGCCTCTCCTGCCCTGCACGTCTGAAGTGACCTGGACCTTGTAGGAAGGAGCTGCAGCAGCAAAGGCTTGGAAGGTGCAACAGCCAGCTGGGCCAGATGGAGTTTTACAGATTCCTGAAAAGAAATGTCCTCCTTACTCCCATGTCTGAGAGCAAGGTGCTATTTCTGTCCCACCCAGGAATGATTTCAGCTCTGTAGCACCCCAGCAAACTGATTTATCACCTGGCCCACTTCCTCAGGAAAGTCACCCCAGTCAGGAAAGGTAACAAGATGCAGCAGGTGAGGAACAGGGATAAGATTCAAGGTCTGAGCTGCTCCCGAGACACAGCCCAAATACTTGTAAGTTATGCTCAGCTCCTGCTGCCCTGGAGAACACAGTAAGTAACCTGCCTTGCTGCCCAGTTGAGGGGCTGCTCACTGCTGCAAGGATTTCATGTTGTACCTCTTGTTTTTGCAGGTGACTGCAATTGAAGATCTCCAGTAGCACGGCCAGAGCAGCTTTCCAGCCTGTTTCCAACATGCTGTGCTGGAAGAACAACTGCTTGGAAATGAAGAGAGAAAATCCAAACTTGTGCTGGCAAGGGACTGGAGAGGAAGAGGCTGTGGCACCAGTGAGGTCAGGANCATGCTGTGCTGGAAGAACAACTGCTTGGAAATGAAGAGAGAAAATCCAAACTTGTGCTGGCAAGGGACTGGAGAGGATGGAGGCTGTGGCACCAGTGAGGTCAGGAAACAACTGACAAAGCTGTACTTTCTCTCTGTGGCAAAGACCACCGGGTTTCTCTCTGTCTCCTCCTGACCCTGAGCAGGCTGGAGGAGCTGTGTGTGTATTGTTTCCCTTCCCATGGCTTCTGCCTCTAAACCTGGCACAGCCAACAGCCTCCCTCAGCTTTGCCTCTAAAAAATCTTCTTGGGCCTTACAAGGCCTTAGAAAAACTGCCAGCTCTGAGTTAACTGAGCCCTCCTACCATGCAATGACCCCAGGCCAGGAGCAGTTCAGCTGGCCTTCCCCTGGGGGGGAGCTGGCTCTGTCCCCTGGGGCAGAGCCCATGTGCTCAGGTACAGCCAGGTTCCTTCATCCAGCTCCTTAAATGTGCTGCAGCCAGGACAGACCGTGTGTCTGGAACCTGAGTGTGCTGCCTCCAAGGCATCCAAAAACCTGTGGAGCTGGGATTCACACCTGAAATGCTCCTTTTGGACTGTGCTTTTAGGTGGTTGTTAGTTGTTGCCTTTTCCCCCCCAGGTGCAGGCTCCAAGCTCCACAGCTGCACTCACTGCACTTACCCAGGGAAGTGGCCATCCTGCCTCTGCTCCTTCAGGCTGGGAGTGAACAGCAGCAGCTCCGTGTGCAGGTAGGGCAGTGCTGTGTCTCCCAGTGCATCCCTGAGGTCACCCCAGGCCCTCCTGTGCCCACAGCTGCTGCAGCAGGGCTAAGGGTGACAGTGGCTGCTCCTCAGCCTTTGGGGCTGGGGGTGAAATGCAGCTTCTGCTGAGCAGAGCGAGCACAGGGCCCAGGGCTGAGCTGAGGGAACACCCACTGCAGCTCTGGCAGATAATCACAGAAGAATGAGGCCTCTGGAGGCCTCTGTTCCAGCCTGTGCTGAGGGAGAAGGATTTCCATGTCCCACCAGAACTGCCCTCTGTTGTTGCTTGCCCTTCAGGAGGGGGCTGGCTGCACCTTCCCTGCACCTCCTACCTGTGCCCCAGCCTGGAAACGCTGTGCCTTGGACAGTCTGGCAGAGCAACACAACAGGTTAGTCTGGGATCCTGCAAGCCAGGCTCAGGATTCTCCTGTCTCAGTCTGTGGTGCAGGTGTCTCGAGTCAGAAGCCAAAGATGCACATGGAGCTACACCTGAAGGCACAGGGGCCCAACCTGTCTGCAGGGAGGGGTCACTCAGCTCTGCCTGAGCCACCTCAGGGCCTATGGAATGAGGGAGCCAAGGGAATGTTTGACCTTGAGCAATTAGTAACAGCTCATCTGCAGCATGCATGGCAGGGGGTGTTGATTATTAACCACCAAAAGGGTTTAGAGAGGTGAACTGGTCAGACCTCAGAATTAAATGAAATATATACTATGATTTATTGATGGTTATCAGCCAAATCAAAACCAAAGATTTCCACTGCCAAGTCTCCCAGCAGGGCCAGCCCCTCCTCACCCTCACAGTGGGATATTGGCATGTTTCTTCCAGGGACTGGTCTGGGATTTACTGGCCAGCACGTCCAGGTCGTGGCAGATGCGCCTGCGGGTGGTGGAAGGCTGGATGATGTCATCAACAAACCCTGGGAATATGGAAACAAGGAGACACCAACCTGAGTGAGCAGGAAGGGTTTTTGCCTCTCAGCCTTCTGACCTAGGCTGCAACATACATTAGCAAAATCAAAACAATATTCCTGCGTTGATAATTTTTAAGTTTTAAATTTGCAGTTCCTACTGCAAAGCTAGAGGCCAAAACAGTGGAAAAATTTGCTCCAGAGAGTCCTGGAGCACATAATGGAACCGGACCCTGTCCCTGTCTTCAGGCCACTGCTCTGCATCCAGGGCTGTCAAACAGATTGGAAAAGCACATGTGCTACAGAGGAAAAGTTGTGAGATGCTTTCTACCATCTACAAAATTGAAAATGCACTTTTCAGAGCAGTCCCCACCTTTGACCAGGCTCTTTCCAGCTGAAGATGTGTGTTGTGTCTAGATGTGTTTGTCCTTCACATGCACAAGCTGTGGTTAAGCATCACCTTTCTGACTCAGGTCTTGCCTCAATAACTTGTTCATTAGCAAAAGGTTTCCATAAGAGCTGTGTGCACTGGGAGAGCCAGGCAGGGGACACAGTGGGGGAGATATCCATACCTCTCATGGCAGCAGGAAAGGGGTTTGCAAACTTATCCACGTACTCCTGCTCTGCATTGGCCTCCTTTCCTCTGAAGATGATCTGCACAGCACCCTGGAACAGCACGGGCAGGTCAGGGCGTCCTCTGCCTGCAGGGCAGCCCTGGCCCTCACCAGCCCCTGCCCCACCCCTGGGCTGCTGCAGTGGTGCTGGGGGGGCCCTGGTGGTGTGAGGGTGGCTGGGCTCACCTTGGCTCCCATCACGGCCACCTCGGCCGTGGGCCAGGCGTAGTTCGCGTCTCCTCTCAGGTGCTTGGAGCTCATCACGTCGTAGGCACCTCCATAGGCCTGCAACAAAACCAGAGTCACTCCTGGGCCGTGGCCTCCCAGCAGCAACAGCCACACTCCTCCTGCAGCTTCTACCAGGCCAGGGGCAAGAACTGGGGCTGCACTTTACCTGCCAGAGAGCAGAGCATCCCCACGCTGCTGCACCTCCTGGGACTGCACACCTCTCCTAGCACAGCCCCAGGGGGCAGGAAGGGGGCTGCTGGTCACCAGGACATTGCCCATGGCAGGCACAGAGGGGTCAGTGTGTGTCTGACCTGCAAGCCTCGACCTGCACAGGCACTCACACCAAGCACTCAGGGTGCCTCTGGAATTCCCTGGCCAGGGAATGCAGCACTCGGGCTCTGCAGTGCTCCACTCTGCAACTGGAAGTGCTCCAGGCAGCAGTGCTGAACACGCTGCAGAACTGCAGAGCAACCTGCAGTGCAGTCCCTGGGCACGGCCTGGGAACACTTGCAACAACCAGAGAAGGCAGAGAAAAAGAGGAAAGCTCTTTTTTTCTTTTTGCCATGAGAGGCCAAAAGCCTCTCAGAAAAATGAGGAGGAAAAAAGTGAGCAAGGAAAAGACTAATCCTGTAAGGACCCAGAGCTTGTGGAGTGTAGTGTCAGGTACCTCACAGAGAGAAAGGAAGATATGAGGGAGAGTGTGGGAGGAGGCTGTGGAGGAAAAAGCACCACTGCAGACACAGCAGAGGACAGATGCAGTCAGTGCTGGGCTTGGACGGGGAGGCTGAAGGGGCAGGAGGAGAGAAAGCACATTTGCTGTGTGCACAAGGTGTGTCCTCAGCGAGACAGGTCCAGCAACATGGGACAGTCCTGAGTGAAGGCATTCCAGGGAGAAAGCAGGGCAGAAACAGGAGGTTGCAGAGGGATGCAGACACAAGAGGAAGGAAGAAACTGAGGTCTGGGAATAGAAGAAATGGGCTCTTGTATCCTACACAAAGAGGTGTTACCAGGTGGGGCAGATGGAGGTGTGACAATGGGACACACAGACAAAGCTCTGTGTAACTAAAACTGCCACTGGTGGAAACAGCAACTCTGGAAGAACTCCATGGAATTATCCCAACTTACCTTCCTGGTGATGACAGTGATTTTAGGCACAGTTGCTTCTGCAAAGGCAAAGAGCAGTTTGGCACCGTGCCGGATGATCCCCCCGTACTCCTGAGCTGTGCCTGCAAAGAACAAATATTTATTTCACTGCAGGGAAGTCACAAACCCCATCATCCATCACCAGCAGCAAACCTGGCCCCACCACAGCCTTGTGAACATCCTGGAGGAGGTAAGACCAGGTAGTGTCCTCTGTAAGATACTGAGCAACTCTGAGAAGTCTCTGACCAAGAGCAGCACCTGTTGGTGTATCAGCTCACCAGATGTGCCTCCCTAGGAACAAAATACAGCATTTTGCAGACTCTACATGTGACCAGCAGTGGGAAACACCCTCTAGGTTCACTGCTGGTCATCCTTCAGGCCAGCCCAAGTTGATGGTCCTTAAAGACAGAGGGATTCTCTGTATGGATTCTCACAGCAGGTGCTTCTGGAGAAGGGCATGGGCAGCAAACAGGCCTGTAAGTCATCCACGTGTCCCCAGCACAGGCTACCTGACTGCACTGGAACCAGCAATCCTGTGGATCTCTAAACGTCAGACCACTGGGTGTAACTCTACAGTCAGTCTCCAGCAGTTTAATCCACCTATGGGCTTTTGCTTTCAGCACATGAGAAACCTCCTAGGAGTACCTGGGATCATCTAAGAGATGTGGGGGTTTTAATGTTACAATTTTAAGTAAAAATTCTTTGGTGAGATTCAGTAACTTACCTGGTTGTCTGTTTTTGTGGCTTGACTTTAATGCTTCCCCTCAAGAGTGATTTCAGGGTCTCTTCCCTGTTGTCTCTTGACTTTCCCTGCAGCCACTGGGACCTGCCTGGGCACAGCTGGGACACTCAGGGGCTGGGGAGCACTTGCAGACCCCAGGTTCTAATCACATCTAGAACAGCCAGTCACTCAAACTGCCTCAAGATCATTCACTCATTTGAGTTATTTACACTGGCACCCATGACCAGTTAACATGAACTCTTTTCTAGCCACAGATTCAGTCCCAAACTTATTCTAAATACATGTTTTTATCCAGTTCCAGGTTATGGACACCTTAAATGTCATCTCTCTGCACACCTATGAAACTGGGGACTATTCAGGTGTTTGGGTCACTGACACTGAGATGTTCTGTGCACCACCACAAGCCAGTGTGACAGATTCTTTCTTCTTCTGTACTGAGCAGGGAGATGGGATGATGCCATCCCCAGAATCTGTTACTTAATTTGAGATTTCTAATGCTAATAACGGGCCAATCTTGCCAAACTCCTTAAAATGCAACAATTCAGGATCACAATCCAGCCTGAGGTCTCCTCCCTGTAGCTTTCTCTGGTTAATTCTTCTCCTGTTTACCTACTTTCAAACCAATGTACTGTTATGCAATATTAAGTCACTACTTTTAATCAGCTGTATGGAAATAACTTGTGCCTGGATTCCAAGCAGCTTCCCAAATGTGGATTCCTGTGGTGTCCCCTGAAGTGAACCAAGCTGGTGCCTGGCCCAGGTCAGAGGAGGAAGATGAACCAACAGGGGGAGAGGAAAGTTCTGTGACCCCTCTGCTATTGCCTCATGGTTAAAAGGTGCCAACTCCAAAGAGTTAGAGCAGGAACTGGAATGCTGGCCAGGGACAGTTCAATGCTGTGATGGCTGGAGAGGCTGGAGCTGAACCATGGTTGTACAACAGCACTAACACTGACTGGATCCTGTAACGTGTTCCTCTCACAGCCTGAGGGGTCATGGCAGCACTTCCTGCTCCCAGAGCCTGTGCTGAAAGCAGGCTCACTGCAGCCCTGTCCTTCCTGAGGCACTGCAGCCTCTAAACCATGGGCATTTTTAGCTGAGAAGGGCCTTGGAGCATGAGAGAACCTCTCAGAGATGCTCAGGGGGGCTGTGTGTAACAATCAGTGGCAACAAGAACATCCTTTCCCCCACAGCTCTGTCCTGTCACACCTCTGGGCAGCACCTGAGGCCGTTTCTCCTGCTGCAGCAAAGCAAGATGTGCCAGTGTTAGCTGGGTGACTCCAGAGCTGAGCACATGTGGGAATGGTGCCACAGCTGCCACTGCTCCCTGCCCTGGGCCAGCAGTGCCAGCTCTCAGTGCCCAGGGCTCAGACAGGGTGCTGGGCTGCCTTCCCTGGCACTGGGGCAGCCACAGCCTGTGCTGGGCTTCTGCTGACAGTGTCCAGCCCAGAGCTGTGGGACTCAGCATCTGAACACACAGCTTGTGCCAGGGCAGCATCTCCAGGCAGTGCAGCTGTTCACCTTGGACAGGCCACAGTCACAGCTCTGACAGCTGACAGAGCTTTCCAAGAGCAGGATACCCCCTCACCTGGCCCTGGCAAACTGCTCACCCCAGTGTCCCCATCAGCATTCACTGACCTGTCCCTCTCCTGAGGCCACTCCAGCACCGTGCTCACACCCCAGAACACAGTGACAGTGACAGGACAGTTGGGCACCATTTCATTTTCCTGCAATTTCTGGCACATTTCACCATCCTCTGGTGATGATTCCTGTGTTTAGAATACAGAGTTCCTGTCCCAAGGAGTGGGATTTGAAAACCTGTTTATGTAAGTCTACCACAGTTGAGGGTTTCTACACAGTTCTTAAAATGTGTTTTTAGCCCCCAGAGTGCCCTGCAGGGCCAGGCTTACCTGGCAGGAATCCAGGAACATCCACAAACGTGAGCAGGGGGATGTTGAAGGCGTCACAGAACCGAACAAAGCGGGCCCCCTTCACTGAAGAATTTATGTCCAAGCACCCTGAAGTTCAGAACACAGAGAAAGGTGTTACCAATGACCTGCAGTATGCAAGACAACTCAACACTATTTTAGCTGTATTGTCTTCTTAAAATAAAGGAAAGGCTTATCTGGAGGTAATATGGAGATAATGTGTCTGAAGTTTTCCTGGTTTAGAACTAAGATTACAGAACAAGCTACATTCAAAGGCTGATTTCATTTTTCTAATCCCTGTGCACAAAGACTCTCTGTCCCCAAACAGAGCAGTTTAATTACAATCTTGAAATTTAAAATATTTTTTCTGTAATTTTCTCTTCATTGGTCTTTTTTAGATCAGTCATATTGAAAGGTTACAGAGTTCCCCATTAAAAAACCCAAAACATTAAACAGCCCAATAATACTTTGAGAAAGACCTGAATTTTTGGTAAACGTGCTGCAAAGTGTTTCTGTTCTGTTTCAGTGCCATTTAGAATTATATTATGCACAATTATATTAAACAAAAAAAAAACCATTTTGTATAAAAGCATCTATGTGAAACATTAAAAATAGTTAAATTTGAGAATATCAAGTGAAGATTAAATTAGTATTAAAACCTTCTGTCTTGTATCTTGACAGGCATATCTTGTAAGGGTAACAAACACCATACTGGGTCATCTGTTCTTCCCAGACACAAAGGCACAAGAATTAAAGCCAAGGAGTGAACCATAAAGTTCTGACTGGAGAAGGTCACTCCAGGAATTACTGAGTTAAAGAGAGCAGGCAAAGGCCCTGAACAGTTTAAAAGGGTGATCTTTAGAGCTGCACATTGTGCCTTCAGATCTGCACCATTTGGGGTCAGGAGCCCCACACCTGGGTGTCTGAAGGCTTTGCAGTGTTCTGGCTACAGGGACATAAAAAAAGAAGTCCCCTCACCCTACAGAGGGGTTTTAGGGATTTTCCTGCTGTGGAAGGAAGGGGACAGTTCCAGGTTATGGTTAAGCCAGTGAATTGCAGGCTGCTCTTCCACCCCCTGTGTGTGCTGAATGCAGCACTCTGGGTACCTGGGAGTGAGATCCCCTTGCTCTCACAGCTCACAGGGACATTGGAAAAGCAGTGGAAAAGCCCTGAGAAGGAGTGGAACAGCACAACACAACCCAAACAAACCCTGGAGCCACATCCCCTTCCACAGCACAGGACAGACAGAGGCACAGGCACTGCAGGCAGTCTCACTGCACTCTGACCTGATGCCACCTTGGGTTGGTTGCCCACTATCCCAACAGTCCGTCCGTTCATCCTGGCAAATCCAACCACGATGTTCCTGGCGTAGGATGGCATGATCTCAAAGAACTCCCTCTCATCCACAATCTGCAGGGGTGAGAGTCAGGCAGAGCCTTGTGAGGACAACAGAAGTGTATAAATACACAGGCAAACACAAACTCTGCCACCTGAGGATGGGAACTCTTAAACCATTTCAGAACTTGCACAGTTCTGAAAGAGAGGAAGGGAGGAAGGGAAACCTTTTAGTCTTTGCAGCCTGTGTGCCAAGAATTAACTAGTCCTGCACTTTCCTGAGAGAACATCTTTATGATTGTGGTGAGCCTTTTTCCCAGCTTACAACAAACTAAAACTTCCGATCAGATGTTAAGCACCTCTTTCCACATCTCAATCAGTGGCAGACTTAAAGAACAATTTCCAGTGGT
The DNA here is from genome assembly GCA_013397135.1 of Pachyramphus minor. Taxonomy (NCBI): domain Eukaryota; kingdom Metazoa; phylum Chordata; class Aves; order Passeriformes; family Tyrannidae; genus Pachyramphus; species Pachyramphus minor. The sequence goes on along the minus strand of VYXB01002948.1, from coordinate 15,774 downwards.
GAAGCAGCACCTCATGTTGCTCAGAAACTGCCCGTGCCACAGTTCCTGTAATCCCCCTCTGCACACCTGTGTGGCTGCACTTCTCCCCGGGGCTGGAGCTGGGTGTGTGCCCTGCCCAGTGACATCCCTGGTGCACACCCACAGACACCAACCATGCACGGCGCAGCAGCGACACCTACGTTCCCCATCCCAGCCGTGCCCACACGCTGCAGTCTGCACTCAGCTCCTGTGCCTCAGCCTCACAACAGCAGTGCAAAATGTGTTTCTTTCCTTAATACTTCGCAAAATTTCTGGGAAGGTTTGGGGTTTTTTCCTAATTTGCTTAAGGACTTTTCTAAATGCCACCTTTTATCTTTCACCACACGTGGTGCTGTCATTCAGAATGGAAGAATCCAGCTTTTAAAAACACCCTGAGCTTGCTTTCTGCACTAAAATGAGTCTAAATGCACCAGTTACAGACTGAATGTGTTGGCTGAATGCACAGTGGGGAGAGAGTCAAAGAGAAACCATAAAGGTCCCACAAACACAACTGTGAGCTGCCTGTGTCATCCCTGGCTCCAGCAGCCCCTGGGAACCCTGGATCATCTGCTGCTCAACATCCCACTGGAAGAAAGGGCAGCTGGGAATTTTAATATCCAGAATTTGGACTCTGAGGGTGCTCTAGAGAGGCTGTAACAGCTTCAGGTGATAAAACTTCTTTTACAACCCTGTTCTCTACCCAGTGTTATAATGGATTGAGTTCTTACCTGGGAAAGTGAAGTACTTGAAATTAGGCAAGAGAATTACCAGCATTGCCTGTGCTGCTTTAATAAAACCTGTTCCTTAGACACTGGCTTTCAGATTTTTCAAAAAATTGTAGGATGTTCCTTCCCTGCCCCCTCCCAGGAGATCTGCCTCGTTTAATGAAACACCAGCTCAGGAGTTTCCACGTGCTTCACTGGTAATTTAAACAAATAAATATACATTCTTGTACTGAGTGTGCATATAACTGCCTCTCAGCATAACCAGGGAAGGGGGAATCCTCACAGGCACTCTGGGTAGTTTATTACTTTTATAAAAAGAGTGCCAGAATTCAAGACAGGGAGAACAAGGTGCAGGGAGGGGCAGTGACAGAACTCAAGGGGAAGAGGCTTCAACCCCAGAGAGAAAACTGAACTACAGCCTCCCCCATCTGCACAGCTGTGCATGCAGCACCAGGTGTATCCTCAAAACAAATCTCAGGATTCCTTTCATTTGCTAAAATCTTTTGTTTCACGTGTTAAAATCTGTTTCCTCTGCGGTTTTTGTTGTCCCTTCACTCACGGCTACTAAACAGGTAAAACCAGCCACTTGTGAAGACTAAAATAAATAAATAAATGACAGTGTGCCTGTCCAGTGCCACTCTGCTGGTTTCTGACAGCCCTCAGCCCCAGAATACAAGCCCTGCACTCTGCTCCCAGCCCTGCAGACTCACAGAGTGGATGATGTCCAGCATGTCGTAGGCTTTGGTGGATTCACTCGGGACCACAGTGTCCAGCTCGGGAACCAGGCGGTCACTGCAGAGGGGAGGGAAGGGAGCCACGTTATCCCAGAGCAGATGGACACAGGACCAAAACCTTGGGTGAATAATCCCACTCTCAGACACTTCATGGGAACCCCCTCAGATCTGGGGGAAAGAACCAGTTCCCTCATCTGGGGCAGCCTGACCCTCTCCCTGAAGGGGAGCTCTGCCAGGGGCCCCTGTGCTTGGGAAGGCCTCTCCTGGAGCTGTGGGGCTGCAGGGGGCACTGGTGGCCCGTGGGACACGGGCACAGGGGGTGGCAGCAGCAGTGTCAGGGTGGGAGGGCAGAGCCTGCTGAGCTGAGGGGCAGCTCCAGCTCTGCAGCTCAGGAGTGCACCCCCACCCTCCCTGCCCACACTGGCACCTCTGAGCACCCTGAGCCAAGGACACCCCCCATGCCATTGTCCAGCCTCCCAGACCTCATGGATGGGGTCCCACAGCCACACTCAGTTTATTCCATAGCTGCATTTAAACATCTTGGCTGTTCCTGCCCTCCATAGCAACACACTTCACCTGCAGCTCCCTGTCACAGCCACAGCACCAGCTCCCCCTGCCTTGCTCCCAGTACCTCCAGCACTGGCAGCCACTGGGCTTTGGATTCACTCACAGTCCCACTGGGAGGGTCAGTTTTTAGAAGCCACCACTTCAGGGATCAGCATATTTGTGCTATTCCATAAAAATACCGATCTGTGATTGTTACAAACGGTGTTTCTGTGGAGTTCCTACTGATAACTCCTGTAACAATGCCATGATTTAGTGCCTTTACAACAGGACAGCACAAGGCTCTGGACACCCAATTTAAAACTGAAGCAAGGGGTCTGCAGTTTGTCAAAATCAGCCAAAAACTCTTCCTGCAGCTCCATGGCTGTGTCTGTGCTGCTCAGACCCATGGGGTGAGAGGCACAGCCCCGCTGGAAGGGGAAGAGATCCAGCTATTAATGACATAAAGGGGACAGCAACACTTTGAGTGCATATAAAAAACCCTTAATCTGATGAAATTAAACTGACTTTAACAGACTAAACCCCAAGGTACAGAAAATTGTAAAACTTCCTTGTCCATAGAGAAGATGTGGTTCAGATTCTGCCTGTGACCTGTGGTACCCCACAGGATAAGCACAGTGGGAAAATTAAATTAGTGTTCCCATAAAGTCACAGTGCTGTTGAGTGCTGAGGGGAATTCTAACAGCATTAAAAGAAGTAACCATCACCAAAATGAAGACATTATCCAGGATATCACGTTGGAAAATCCCCTTCAAACCATCACAGACAGAGGACACCTGGGGCTCGCTGCTGGAGTCACTGGGGTTGAGAACTGTGCCCCTCACAGATCCCACTGCAGGGAGGAACTGCTGCTCCTCCTCAGAGCCTGTCAGAGCCTCCCCCACAGGGGCACTGGGTCCATTCAGTGCTCTTGGTTACCAGGAGTTGGCAAAAACCTCCTCCAGAAATGCAGGTAAAAATCACCCCATGGAACACACCAAATGCACTGAACCAGAACCCTCCAAGGGAAGGGGACATTCAGCATTACACAACTTGCCTCTGGAAGGAACTTCCACCTTTAGAACCCAGACCACTGACAACAAAAATGCTACCAACACAAGTTCCTGCAGCCAAGACTGACATTTTTCAACACCAAAAAGAACTTGCCTACCTAGAGGGACAAACAAACACACCAAAGAGCCCCACCAGCCTCAGGACTTCACACTAAGACTAAGGTAGGTTACATTTGATTTGCATAATTTGTGGCAAGTTTCTGTGGTGTGAAAATGATGCAATAAGAAAGCAATTCCTCTAGAGGAATGGGCTGGGGCTGGAGCAGCTTAAGGATCAAACACATCAATCCCAAGCAAAAGGAGTCTATTAAGATGTCAGTATGTCCAGATGAAATAATACCAGTCTGTGCATTAGGACCACAAATGGGAGAAATATTGGAGATGCTGCTGTAAAACCAGGAAATTTAACAATTAGATCTGTCTTCACATGTATAAAGGCTACTAAATTGAAGTTCTTAGTACAAATTGCATTTATTATTCTGTGATCCTCTAACAGTGTATCAAGCTGTCACCCTTAAGAAATAATGAGCCAATCTCTTCTACATTACAACATAACTGACAGCTTCTCACAAGAAAATAAACTGCCTGTTATACAGTCCCTTGATTTAAAAATGGACTGTTGTTTCTATAATGAAATAAAATACCATAATCAAGTCTAAAGAGAGTGATTATCCAAGTACAGCTTGTTGAATGCTTAGAAAGACCATAATAACCTCAGAGATAACCCCCCAGACTTACCAAATAATACAAGAGGTTTACTTTGGTTTGTCACTATCGAATCAGAACAGTCTTAATGATCAACACCTCAGAAAAATGTATGACCAGTAATTACTTGGCCTGTCTGACTATGCTCTAAAAGCAACTGGTGAATTTATTTATCCAAAAGTGAACAAAGTATTTCAGTTACCAGTGCAGTGATCTGTAAACTCACCCAAAACCATCTCCCCAAACAAACTGTTGCAAAGACACTGAAAAGCACTGTGAGGCACGGAGAGAATTGACCTCCCTGACTCCCATGTTGAAATGTTCATGCATGGAAGGCCACAAGACACATGACACACGTGTGAGGAACTGAAAGGGGCAAACTGAGGTGCCAGTCCCACACAGGGGGGCACAGCTCCGAAAGGCTCCCTGTGGCAAGGGCTGAACTGGGGGTGTGTCCAGACCTTGGGTCAAAATGCTTTTCCCCTCCTGCCAGTCTCTGCCTCTGGCAGACCCAGCAAGGATGTCCCCTCCATGTCCCATGTCCCTCCAGCTCCTGGAAAAATCCCCTGATAAAGCTCAGACAGTCACTGTTCTTCCCCTCTTGAAGGTCATTCCTGTGTTACGCTGTCAGCTGCACCACGAGCCTGAGACGAGTCCCTGACACCCAGAGCTTTGTGCCTCCTGGCTGCTCCCCACCTGCAACCCCCACAGGCAGAGCTTACCCAACAGGCACAGGGCAAGTCCTCCCCCATGTGCTCAGGGAGCTGTTTCCTGCTCACTGCCAGGCTGCAGGGCCCTGTGCAGAGGTGGCTGTTCCCGTGCTCTGCACACCCCGCACAGGCGGCTGTAGGAGACACTCACACCCCAAGGGAGCCAGACCCGCGGGCAGCACCACCTGAAAGGGGCCAGGCACACAGCACTTGTCTGTCTGCACCCCTGGGGCAGGAGGAGCCCTGGAATGGGGTGTTCAGAGCCAGGCTGCCCTCACCTGGGATCGTGGCACTCGCACACCGGGGCCGGGTCGCGGTTGCTCAGAGGTAAATAATTAAAGAACTCTCGGAGGTTCAGCAGGGCATCCACGTCGTTCTCAAAGGCTCTGTGGGCAACTCCTGCACAGAAACAGCAAAGCAGGTTTGGAAATTACTGTGCAAGGTTTCCTTTTCAAATATATAGCCGTAAAGATACAAAGTGGCAAAAATCTTTAAACCTGAGCCATGAACAATTGGGAGTCTTAAGCCACCAAATCTGACCAGCTAAAAATACCCAGAAAATGAGTGGCTATATCAGACTTCCTTTGTAACAGGTCTGGATTGTTGGCCTCATGTTTAAAATAATGTGAAGTGGTTTATCAGCTGTCACAGCCTAGCTGGGTCCAGCCTTCTGAAGTTCTGTTCAGGTTACTGTGCTGCACTTGAGCACCACAATTTTTTTTACACTGGCTGGATCTGGGCAGCATCTGTGTGTTTGGTTTTGGTTCATCATCAGCTCAGTTCACACAGAATTTGAGATCTCACAGTCATCTGAGAAGATGAGAAGATTCATGGCTGAGAGTTTTCCCAGAGGGACAAAATGAGGAAAAGAAGTGCTCCATCTCACACTGGAGATGGAGTTAACATTTGGAGTTAAGCAGTTCAATCAATCACGTCTGTGAACAAACAAGGGACTGTTGAGAACCTTTCAACTCATGCAAATTTCTGGAGAACAACCAAAAAAAAACCCCACCCCAGGCCAGCTTTGCTAAGCCCTGCCCTTTGACAGTCTTCCCAGTTGTAGGATCTTCTGTGGATTTGCTACTTTCTCCTCCAAATCCCAGATCTCTCCCACACTCCCACTTCTCCTGTTTAATGTTCCATCACTAAAACAGACCCTCGAGAGAGTCACATACAGAGTAAGAACTCGTGCTTAAGCAGAGCTTTATCACTTCAGACTAATCTGCATGAGCCAATCAGCAGTTTAGCCAGAACACCTCTGTCATCACTGAGACTAAATCAGCCTGTTAAGGAAGCCCCAGCTCTCACCAGACACAGCAGTGTGTGTCTTAGCACCCCCGAGCTGCTCCTGGGTGACATCTTCATTGGTGACAGACTTCACCACATCAGGGCCGGTGATGAACAGGTAGGATGTGTCCTGGGCAGGGGGAAAAGCAGAAACACACAGGGAATGCAAGGGCCAAGGCTGCAAAAGCACTGAGGGAGCAGCCACAGGCTCTAGAGACTTTCCCCAGAATAAGAGCAGAACAGGGGGAAAGTTTCTTGAAAGTCCTGCATTACATTAAAAATCCACTAAAAATGCAATGATCCTCGAGTTATTTGGGAAAGTATTTCTTGACTTCTCATGCAAAATAAACTTAACCCAAATCAGGAGACCATCTCAAAAAACAGCTGTTCCTGTGTGGTGTTTGTGTCTGACAAGGTCACCAGCAGCAGGTCCTGGCACAGCATCTCCACCCTTACCTTGACCATGAATGTGAAATCAGTTAAGGCAGGGGAATACACAGCTCCACCAGCACAGGGACCCATGATGAGGGAGATCTGGGGAACCACCCCAGAACACAGAACATTTCTCTGCAATAGGAAAAAAAGACATCTTGTTTTACCAGCAAAGTGCATCTGTGCCCAGAGCCTGCAGGAATTCACAGTCATAAACAGGATTGTTTTATTCCCTGGGAGACAAATATCTGGAGGCAATGCCTTGATGCAAGCAGAACCCAAAAGATTTTGTTGCTTCTGTTTTGCCCCTTTCTGTTCCCATGCACTTGATTTCCTATACCATGCAATGACTGCAGAGGAAGATGGAATGAGTGACCTCAACAGATGCTGCAGGGACAAACACTGGACTGGGGAGAAGTGGATGTCCCTGAAATCTGAATGTGATCAGGGACAGACATAAGCTTTACTGACCAACTGTGGCAAAGGCTGCTGCAGCAGCTCGAGTGCACACAGAGGTGAACTGGTGCTGCCCAACACAGATGGTGGGGTGTCCAAAAACACCCCCTGCACTGCTCACTGCTCAGCTGCACCACAGCTCACCTTGGGACTGCTCCTCCCAGACTGACTGTCAGCACCTGACTTGGCCCCCCACCTGCTCACATTCCTCCTGAAAGCACAGCCACGATGTTCTGTGCTCACACTTCAAAGCAATTATGTTTGGATAAGCATCTAAAATAATGTCAGCACAGGGGGGGAAGAGCAGCAGTGTGTCTAGAGGAAAAATTCTTGCATTAGCCACAAAAAGTCCTGTAGAAACATAAAACTGTCACCAGTCTGATCAGCACTGGACATCCCCCACCAGCAGGGTTAACACTGCACTGCCCACTTCTTTGAACACAAACCTCTAACTTGCAGCCCTTTCCCTCCCACACTGACCCACCATCTTGCCAGAACAGGCACTTGCTGCTTCTGGTCTGAACTTCTCAAGTTTTTTTCAAGTGCATAATGTTTGATTTACTCTAAGTCCCTCTTTCTGCAGTGGAAATCCTCCCCCTTTTAACCAACCTTCCCACTGAAAACAAATCTGCTGCGTGGAACTGTTCCTACGTCTGTACTGCAGAGGAGACACAGGGACAGCTGCAGGGGGGTCACAACCCCTAACAAAACCCTGAATTATGGTGCCTACCTTTCTCAAGCACATAAATGTTCAAAGACATTCCATCCCAATACAGGCAATGGATAATTTAGGTGTAAACCAAAAAGTTAAACACCTGTTTGTGATTTTCTTCCAATTAATCAAATTGCCTATTTTTTCTCTCTCATGACACAGCTCCTACAAAGCCTTTCCTTGGATCACAGAGCTTTGCAGGGCTCAGCATCACCCCTGTTTAACACATGGACCTGAGCAGCACAGTGATCTGCCCAAGGCCAAGGAAGGAACCAAGGCCTGGGTCTCACGAGCTGCTTTAGCCACTGGCTGAAAAGAACAATAACCTAAAGTTTACTTACAAAGAGGCTCAAGCAGGGACAGCCTCTGTCCACCCCTGTGGGTGCCAAGCTGCCTGGCCACCCAGCAGCCCACTCACCAGAAATATGTCTGCATAGCCTGCCAAGGACTCCACTCCCTCCTGGATCCGGGCTCCTCCAGAGTCGTTCAGCCCGATCACGGGGGCTCCCACCATGGCAGCCTGATCCATAACCTGGGGATGAACACAAACTCCTCATTACTCCCAAAGCAACAAACCCCAGAAGGTGCATCCCCCTAGAGAAACAACCCACATGTGCCAGAATCTGAAGTGCCTGCTCAGCTCCTCCTCGACTCACATTAACTCTCAGTCTCCCCCTCTGCCTGAAGTTCATGTTTGGCTCAGTCAGACTGCAGGTGACAAGAAACGCAGTGAATCCCTCCCAGGACCTTCAGCATTTCTCTGCCTTGCCAGCCCTGCACTCAGCACTGGGTTTGGATGATGAACAACTGCACACTGCTCTGTGAGAGACAGTCACAGGAGCGGACCAGAGAGAGCCAATCCATCCCTGTTCATGGGGGGCCTGCACTGCACCTTAAACACCCCCCCATCCATGTCTAATCTGATCCTCCAAGTTTGTTGCAGTGGTGATGTGTAATCTCCTAAGCACCATATTCTAATGCTTGATTATCCCTCTTACAAGTTCCTTGGGAAGACTAAACTAAATCTTTGCTCTGGAAATTCAGAAACATTCCATTTATTTGACACACAGCAGTGGGGGAGAGCAGTTAACTCCTCCCTGGCCTTCACCTTCAGGAACATTCAAAAACCCCAAGTCTTCAGCCTTCATATTCCCCTTCACATTCCCAGGCCAAGCACCATCCACTCACTCACACTGATCTCTCCATATCCTGTTTTTGAGGTCTGATCATTTTGGTTACTTGCCTCAAGATCATAAACAATACTCCAAACAGAGGCTTAAGTGGGAGGATTGAATTCCTTACATTCCTTGCATAAACTCTTCCTGATTATTGGATTCCAGTAAGATATTTGCCATTTTGATAACACTACATCACTAGCACATTATGTTAAGATCTGTTTTAACATCAACCTCTGCTTTAGTTCCTAAATAACCTTCTGTAAAACCACACATGGTCAGTTAATCCCCATTTTGCATTTCCAAGTTGCTTTTCCCTGCTCAGTATTGGCCCTTTCAACCACTGCTACAAAACTGTATCCTATTTCAGACAATCTTTAACTTCCAGGAGTTTTACAGTTCCAGTCCTGTCTTTCAGAGTGCTTGTAGCATCAACCTTGAATTTTATATTGCCTAGAAACACAGAAACCATACTAAGTCCCACCCAAGTCACTAGTGCCCAACATTCCAGCCTGAACATGGTTCTGTGTAGTTCTAGAGTGGTTTGTTCCTACATGTTCTCATTCTGTGGAAAACGGGGGTTCCTGCTGCTTTGTATCCTAATGTCTGCTTAGAAGCTGAAATATCACAGAATGGCTTCACAATTCAAATGCAATCAGCACAGTCCAACAGATCCACGTGGACTGAAACAGTCTGTAAGCCAAGAGTGCCCTCGTTTGCTGACAGGGACATCACACAGGGTATGAGTCAATGCCTCATTAAAATCACTGGAGCTGACAGGTATTGCTTCTTCCTAGAAAGCCTGTTGTCCTGTTAGAGCAGATTAGTGAAACAAGTCCACTGACACTTTGTGCTGATTGCCAGGGACTTATTTATGGATTATTTATTTATTTCAAAACTTTTCCAGACACTGAAGTTCATCCTAAAACACACAAAGACTGAGGCCCAGAGCAACCGATGCATCCAGAGCCTTCTGGGGCCCACCACTGACACTGATGCTCAGCAGGAACAGCATCAAGGACTCACACTTTTCCCTAGTTCTGTGATCAGCACTCTCCCTCCTGCTTTAGAAATAAGAGATCAAAGAAAACAGCAGAAAACATCCCATTCCTGTACCATTCCTTCCCAATATAGACACTCAAAGCTCCCATGTGAAAGGATAATTTAAGTCTTTCCCAATACTAAGGCTTGGTAAAGACAAGCTGTTCTTATCTAGCCCCAACTCCTTGTGTTTGCCATTTTTACACCCCTCACTGCTGAGGAGCCTATGCCAAAAAACAGTTATACTTCCATAGGAGAAAAGGCCTCATGCACCAAAACCCTTGTTTCTGATTCCACAGCACAAAAACTCAGGAAGCTTTCCCAGCCCACAGCACTCAACACTCAGGCATGAGTAAGTTCTTGTGTCCCCAGCCCTCGGATTCCAACAGCAGCTTTTCCAAGGAGACAAGCAGCCAAACAGGAATAGCCACAAGTGCCTGATAACAGCAGCTCTGAGGATCAAGGTGACCTCCAAGTTGTAAAAATGTTTATCTCCAGACTGTTTACTTGCTACATTTGCTTTTTATAAATATTGTACACTTCCACATCCCAGTGTTTATAGGAAAATCTGCTCCCAACTCATTCCACATCTCACCAGTAATGACTGGTAATTTATATTTGTACTTGGCAAGTCTCTCCTCTTTTGTAGCACAACTTAATTTAGCACAGTGTGTGTTACCTGGAAAAGCTCTCTTGCCCTGGAAAAGCTTCCTGAGGGTACCTTCCTGCCCTCCTGTGTGTTCACACCTGACCTGACACGAGGATGCAGGTGTGGTCAGGCTGCCATGGCACACACCACAGGCAGTCACAAAACACTGTCACCCAACTCATTAGCACAGCAAGACTGAAAAGAAGATGCTGACAATTTTTTGGGTTATTTTCTCCAGTGAAGTATTACCTTGCAGATCTTCTGGGCGTGAGCTCCAGATAAACTGCCTCCAAACACAGTAAAATCCTGGAGGAAAAGCAGATTTTCAGATTAGGAAAAGAATCATTTTGGAATACTGTCAAACACTGCAAGTAAACAACACAATCCTACAGTGCTCTGTATTTGACTCCCTCAGTGCAGCCTGTAGATCAACCCAGTGCAGTCCAGCCCTCCTTTAACAAAATAATAACAACCTGACCATGTGTCACCATTCTGTATTCAGGAGTTATGTCAAGAGTTAATTCTTCTTTTAGGGGGGCTCTAGGGGCTGTGTCAGCCCACACTGACTGTTGGCCCGAGCTTCAAGATCTCTCTCTAACGAGCAACACGAGGTCCTGGATTGCTCCAGAAGGAAAAGGGGACATTTACACCTCCTGGCACCAACAGAGCCCAGAGCCAACCTGTGGTGAGGTTCTCTGATGCATTCCCACTGAGTCTTACTCTCCAAGAAACCCCAAAAGCAGAGAACAGCTCAACTATGACTAGCAGCTGAACCAAAGAGGAAGGAGCACCTCAAGTGGCAGCTCAATTCAGAGGAGAAATAGGTCTTTAAATATAAATATAAATATAAAAAGAGAGGGGTATACCAGGAAGGGGCACTTTTAAATGCTTTTAATATAAAAACTGCCCCCTACTTGTGTTCCTATAAAACCCAGGTTTGTGTTAGGCCCCTCTCTGAAGTTCAGGCCCACAGCACAGTGTCCCTCCTTGGGAGAACCACACAGCCAAGACAAAACAGGCAGGGTGCACGACTGGCTCCAAGGTCACACAGCAACAGCCACTGTGGCCATAAGGGCAAAGAGAACAAGGGCTACTTTGTGGCCCAGAACAGAGCAGCACTTACCAACAATCTGAAAGAAAGCCTTTCTTTCACAGTGCTAACACTAACCAAGATAGGTCTCTACCTCTGATGTTTCCTCTAAAATACTTCTAATATAAAAACTATATTTTAACATTAAAAGTGTATTTTATCTATTTAGAAACTATCTGTCACAAGTTCTTCTCGTCTGAGGGTGCCCTGTTTCCTCCCACAGGATCTTAGGTCTAGCTTATTAGATCTTAGGTCTAGCTTATGCTTACAGGTAGCAAACAGGGGCATTGCTACATGGCCACACAGCTCCTGTGACTTTCTTTCAAAGGCCAGGTCCATGCCCTCTACAACCAGCAGCAAAGCCATACCTGGCTGAAGACATAGGCCAGCCTGCCGTTGATCCGTCCCCGGCCCGTCACCACACTGTCCCCAGGGTACTGCAGAGAGAGCAGCTCAAAATGACACCAGAAACAGAGAGGCAGCAGTGATGTCCTCTAAAAACCCACCAATTCATCCCCAGCCAAAGCAAAGACTGGCTCCCTGAGACAATTGGTCTTTCATGTTCGCAGTAGGGGCTCCACAGGGATCCCCCCCCAGCCCTGGAAAGGAAAACTAGAAGTAATGTCATATTTGTTGTGTATTAGTGTAAAGATTAGTGAATTTAGCAGTTTCCCTTTGAATTTCAGCACATCTGGAGTTAAGGCAAATCACGTCCTTAGAGACAGGACCCTCCTTTTATTAGGACCTGATGTTTTTGAAAGAGTGGACACAGCACATAAATCTTTGAGGTTTTGATGCAAGATAAAAAACAAACCTCAAACGGTCAAAAAAATATAATTACAATCACTCAAATGCTTCAACTCGACCTGTCCCATGTTTCACCCTGTAAATAATGGAAGAAGAAAGATCTGGAAGAGGAAATGGAGCCTCTGAGTCTTATCTTAATCCATGTTGTCTCACTTTCCGGGAAAGAAAATATACAGAAGTCTTTCAAGAAAACAGTAGAAAAGAAACTTTACTGGGCTGCCATCAAGGAATTTTAGACACCAAAATGTTTTTTGTAAAGAAAAGTGTCTGGTACAGGGCCCACTCTGAGGCCATTTATCCCAAGGTGGCCTGTCCCCAGGAGGGTCACCCCTGCCTGGGGACTGTCCCCAGGCTGCACACACAGCTCTGCTCCCAGCCCTCAGCTCCTGGCACACAGAGAGCAGCCACCACCTCACACAGGTGACCCCCCAAACCCCAGGCAGGTCACAGAGCACCCTGGATGGGAGCACAAGTCTTACCCCCCCTCAGAAAGTTCCAGGAACTCAGGGGAATTCAGAACTAACCTACTATTCCAGCTCACTGGCCACAGCTAGGTCAGCTGTTGGGAAACTGTGCTCTGTAAACACAAGGTGCAGCTCTCTGAAAGGTGAATTCTGAAGGGCAAGGAAGAAATTAACTCCCACTCCTCACTTTCCTGTTATGGTGAGAGACTTTGGGGAGCCATGGATTTTCCCTCTGTGGGAAGAACCCCATGGGAAGAACACCAACAAAGCTCTGCAGCCTCCTCTACTGTTTAAAATACAAACCTAAGACAAGACCCAGGGAGGCATCTGAACCAAACCTTGTAAAAAAAAGTATCAGGTTTAAAAAACAGAAGTAAACTATGTAAGCTGTTAAATGGAAACTGAGAGTAATTAAAGCAAATTGGCAAAACAGATTTGTAAATAAAAAGAAAACAAAAAGCAAATAAAAGAAACTGTGTTTGAACAGAAGAGCCCACTTTCAACCAGTGGGCTGGCTGCACAGCATGGGACACTGAAACAAGAGTTACAGGAGATTAAAGTACCTTATTCTTACTAGAGTCCATCCCAAAGTCAGCACATCTGTGTTCCACAAACATGTCATATTCATCAAAGCTGTCGGGGTCCAAGAGCAGCAGAATTCGTTCCCTTGCTGTCAGCTTTCCCTGGAACAGAGCAAGCAACAATTAACAGAGCCATCAGGTGGTTCTGGCTGTTTGCTGACCCCCAGCAGATGCAGTTTAATCAAACACAGCCTCACTTATTTGCTACATTGGGCCCATTAAGCAACTGCAGGCCCCCAAAGCTGGAAATGGCCTATATAGTGATTATCCTCCTCAAAAACAAACATAATGCAAGCCAGACTCTGAAAAGAAGGCTGATTGTTGGAGCAGCACCACCACAGGAGAAAGGAAACAATCTCAGAGACTTTTCAACAAGATATAAAAGCATCACAGCTATTTTTGCCTACACATTTAAATGCTGCTATTAAGGCCTTTGTTCTATTCTTAACCATGGAGCCCTTCCACAGCTAAACCAGTCCTTCACCACGCTCCCTATTGGACTGCAGTGAATGAGAGGAAAAGGGAAGTATGACAGCCTGCAGGGATCTTCTGACAAAACCCTCTTGTGCTGTTTGCTGCTCGACACTGTTACAGGCAAAAGCAGGACAAGGGCCAAGAACTCCATGAATCGACCAGATATGCACACCCCTGACTCAGTGCCATGCAGTAATAAATGACTGCAAAGTTCTTTATATCTTCACCTTCCAGCAAAGTTATTTCCAACCGGGTAAACATCTGTCTGCAAAGGCAGGGCAGCTGGACTGTCTTCCTTAGGGGAGTCCCCTTCCTTGGGACTCTGCACCAACAGGACATTAAAACACAGCTCAGGCTCTCTACAAAACATCTGACCAGTGGGCCAAAATGTTTATGAAAACCAGCAAAGGCAGGAAAGCCTCAGGTGAGCCATAGATCTAATTTATATAAAACATAAGCTGTTTGAGAGCCCTCGACAGGCAGAAATGCTTGCTCATTGTGTGTCAGTGTCCTGGACGTAACTCAGTGAGCATGAACTCTCTTTAGATGTTGCATACGTGAGAGGGAAACTGCTAACAGACTGACCCTTCACGGGAATGGCCACTGGGCCACCGGGCATCTCTTTGGTGCCTACAAATCATGGTGATACCACTGGGGCCTTGCACCAAACCAAACAGTATTCCAGCAAGAAACAATGAACACAAATAGGAAACCCTATAGCACTGCCCACATTCTGAAGAGAGGCGGGAGATTAAAGATCCAGCTGTTGTCACCCCTCCCATCTGTCTTTACCTTATTTCCACTCCTCTACTCTTTGCTCTCATCCCTCAGAAGATTAGCTTAGATCTGTAAGAGCAGTGTAAAGATGAAACTGTGCTGGATGGTGATTCCAAACCCTGGGCAGTGTTAAGCTAGAATTTATCATCCCACGACAGGCATAAGTTGCCATTTCTGTGACCGCCCCCCCCACATACACATTACAGAGCACCCTGAGGGAAAGGCACCAGTACCGGCATTGTTCTTTTTGCTGCCCGGGCTTCCAGGCACTGCAGTGCCTGACGCCGCCTGAGCAAAGCTCCCCAAAAAGGGGTCTCTGCAGCTGCCCCGAGGGTCCCCAGCGCGGAGCGGCCCGGCCGGGCCCGCGGGGACACCGCTCCCCGGGAGCAGCGCTCCCAGCCGTGCCGGGGCCGTGCCCGCGCCGCCCGCGGCTCACCCGCTTGTGCTGGGCGTCGATGCGGGCCTGGCCGCCGCCGAG